>BPTQ01000008.1:275919380-275983717 GCA_019973895.1 Chrysanthemum seticuspe | reverse complement strand
ACCTTACACAACATATCTCTTATATACGTTTTGTCCCTTTTAGCTTAAACAAGATTTTAGCTTATTTTTAGCTTATCCCAAGTAGCTTTTTCCAGTTTAGTATTTTTATAAAATTTGTATTAGTATTAAGTATTTTCTGTAAAAAGTTGAGATTTTTCTCTATAGTTTTAGTATTTTTAATAATTTAATTAGTGTAAAAACTCAATTAATTCATAATAAAAAATATAAAAGTCAAAAAAATATAAATCTTTTTTCTAAAATTTTCTTTTATCATATATTTTGTAAGAAAATTGATTTTACACTTGTAGGCCTTTTATTTCATAAAATTTACGTTTTTGCTTGCGCTCCAGCGTAATTTTTAAACGTAACGCTCGTTTTAGTTTTAAGTAACGTTTTTAGATAATTTGAGTTTACGTTTTAGTTAAGATAGTTTATTTAAGTCATTTTATTTTATAAAATCACAAAAACATCATTGTAAAAATAGTGATAGCGTTTATTTAATAGATTTTAACTTTTTAATTTTCTTAATTTGCATTTAAGTCGCTATAATTATCAAATCTTTTCTTTAGGTAATTTTCCATCGATATCCTTACTGATCACTATCCTTAGTGATCATTCTACCATCTGATCAAGTGTTAAACACCAGTCAACCTCCGTGGGACCTAACGACCCGGGAATCCACTGTATTCTCCTGATCTTAAAATTGCATTGGTGTGTAATCTGTTTTGAGTTCCTTACGGCTGATCATTCACAAGTGATCAGCTTACGTGAGAAAACTTGACGGTTCTGCACCGATCAGTCGTCAAAGAAGCAAATGATTACTTCTATATCTTCTACAAAGGCTGAATACATTTCCATGTCATCATGTTGTGCTCAAATCTTATGGATGAGATCCCAACTATCTGACTATGGCTTTGTATTCAACAAAATTCCTATGTACTGCGACAACAAAAGTGTCATCGCTCTCTACTGCAACAATGTCCAACACTCAAGATCGAAGCACATTGACATTCGACATCATTTCATCAGGGAACAAGTAAAGAAAGGTGTGGTTGAACTCTACTTTGTAAGGAATAAGTATCAGTTGGCAGACATCTTCACGAAAGCTCTTCCAAGAAATCGGTTTGAGTTTATCCTCCCTCGACTCAGCATGAAGAGTCTGCAGCTGGAAATATTCAAACGTCTTCAGGAAGAGGATAAGGAGTAAAGGAATTTCTTCACCAATTCTTTGTAAATATTTTTAGAAAAGCAAAATACAAAATTATAAAACCAGCAAAAAGAAAATAGAAAAATATAAAATCAACAAAAATCCATAAAAATCAAAAAATTTGAAAATACCAAAAATATTGTTTTCTCAAGGCATGTCTTCCGGTATCTATAACATCTACGGTCTTAGAAATGTCATTCAATAATGGTACGAGACTTTAGATGAATTTCGAGCAGAAGGTGTAAATATTTTTCAAAACATGTCTTAAAGTTATGGTTCACAGTCATTTCAGGCTGTGACCCGGGATTAAATCAATGGTTCAATTTAGCTAAGACGCTTCCGTTCTACCTCTCCAATCCACTCTCACCAAGCTTCAAAACACAAATGAGAGAATATATGGCGGCTCACTAGGAGAGATTAGCTAAATTTGAGGAAGAATTTTCTAGGCAGAGGGAAAAAATGCAGGCGAAAGTGGCGCAGATGATGAACTTAGTGAAGGAGTACACTAAGACGAGGGTTCCCGAGAAAGTGCTAGTAAGGAATGATGACCTCGCTTCCCCCACTATGTTTGTTAACGCCATTTCCATTGTTCTTGATAAGGATAGGGTAGTTGAGGAAAAGGATATTGAGACTAACGATAACAGCTCGAGTGGTAAGGATGAAGATAAGGCCAAGGAATTCGATAAACCCAAAACCATATGGCACTACCTTAAGCATGAGATCAATAGGAAAACCATTGTTAACCAAGTGAACAACTTTAGGTATAATGATGCTCTTAGGAAAACCTTCTTAGGTGAAATAAAGGTGGAAGAATATGACACTATGCCTATGGGGCCTTTGTACGAAGCAATTCTTAAGAAACTAGTAGCTAAGAAGTAGGAGATTTGTGGGACCTTAATAATACCATGTAACGTTGGTGACTTAGAGAATATAAAAGCCTTAGCCGACCAGGGATCCGATGTAAGCATAATGCCGCTATCAATCTATAATAAGTTGACTAAGGAGAAACCAACCAAGACTAATCTTAGACTTTCGTTAGCCAATCATTCATATGTTTATCCCTTAGGAATAGCGGGAGATGTGTTAATTGAGGTTGCAAGTAGCATCTATCCGGTGGATTTTACAATTGTAGACATTGAGGAAGATGAACACATGCCCTTAATCCTTGGAACACCTTTCCTGGCCACCGCCAATGCAACAATCAAATGCGGTGAAGGTGTTATGTTACTTAAAAGTAGCAAAAGCAAGGTTAGGGTATCTATAGCTCCGAGATATCCTATGAAGATTAAGGAAAATAAAAAAATGATAAGAATTCACGAGTCTCCAATAGTGCAGTTAAAAGGAAAATCACTGAATGGGAAGAAAATATTAGAGAGTGCATGAATAAGGAGATAGAATTAGAAAAATGGAAACATGATAAACAAATCATAGGGCACAACTACACCATGGAAAAAATTTACGAAAACCTACATGAGAAAAGACATGACCAAAAGAGCCCTAAAGAGTTCGTGGAAGGAGACAAGGTGCTCTTGTATAATTCAAGATTAAGAGCGTTTAGAGGAAGGAGTAGGCCAAAATGTTGTGGCCCCTATACGGTAAAAGAGGCAAACATAAGAAGTGGAACCATTGTGATATTTGACGTCGATGGGAGGGAGTTCACGGTAAACATACGATGTGTAAAACCTTATGATAATAACCTAGTGAATGAAGAAAATGACGGTAAGGAAGTCACGTGGAAGCACGACTTCGAGTCTAGCTACAAGACTCAGAAATAAAGAAAATCGCTTCGTGAGAGGCAACCCATGCTTAATTGTTTGCTTGTTTTGTTTTTAAATTTGTGTGCTCATATATCTTTTTCATTGTTGTTTATTCTCATTTTAAACTTTGTGAAAATGCTTTATTTTGTCTTTAACCTCGTTTTAATTACATATAAAGGTATTTTACAAAAAGATACGTGTAGGGAAGATCATATATGTTTTTTTAAGAACATGAACATGAGATTTACAATCATTGAAATTGATATATATATATATATATATATATATATATATATATATATATATATATATATATATATATATATATATATATATATATGTATATGTGTGTGTGTGTGTGTGTTTGTTAGAGTCAAATACTTGTATTGAGTCATAATGGATGTTTGCAGAAATTTTTCAAGGTTTTAATGAGGTAATTTTTCCAGAAAAATGCAGCAGACCAGTTTTTGTCAGGACAACCTGATCGCGTCAGGATTAAAGCTTGACAACGTCAGGCAATGTAGAAACAGAATGTTCAGTTTTCGTTTTTTGTGTAACTTGTAAATTTTTGGAAATTCCCAGGTCTTAATTTTCCAAAAAAACTGCAAACATCCCTTCCACAAGCATTATATCTTACTTGCTTTCTAGTGTAGTTGTGTTTCGTAAATAGTTTTACCACCGATTTTACGCGAAGGTTTCATTTTTTTTCTTATGAATATGCAGGTTATATTAGACAAGAAGAAGAAACACACATTGGATGAAGCTTATTACTTATGTATTCCTCTTGGAAGAGGATTTAACCGCAACTTCATACATATCCTACCAAGCTAATCAGGGGAGTATTAGTTTCTTTTCCTTACTTACTTTCCTTTATCATAACTTTGATGTTTTCGGAGAACATTGGGGACAATGTTCAGTTTAAGTGTAAGGAGGGAGAATAAAACGGGAAATTAGAAACTATCCACTCACTTGATTATTTGCCTTGTCCTTGGTAATTAGTGTAATAAGCTTGGAGAAATATTTGTTAATGCAATTTTAGCTCCAAATTTAAAATGTTTATGACATTTACAAGCTAAAATTTAGTCTTAATAAAGCGTCTCATAGATAGGAATTATATGACTAGCACAAAAACTATTTACCACTCAAATTCCACTCCAAAAATGTGAGGTTCGCCCCTAGATCTTTAGGAATAAAAGCATTCATCTTTAATGCTTAGTAAGTGTACCGGTAGTATAATAGATTCTAGAACTTGTTTTGTGATGCATTCCGAGATCGCTAGTGAGATACACTTATGTAGTTAGGAGTAACTAAATGATTAGAGGCATTAAGATAACCCTTATTTGAAACCTGTATTATTAATTACATCTTCCACATTGGTTGAGTAATTACCCCACACCCTTGCGATTACTCATCTTTAGTATACGATACCTCTAGTTAACCCCTCAGAGCCTATCCTTTTCGCAGTTCTCATGATGTTTCGGTTTTCCGGAATATCAATGAAGAGCATTGTTTACAACCCACCCTCAAATGTTATACCCAAATTGCCTTAGCCTACCTTGTATGCACTCCTTTTTAGTACATTATTGTTATCACTATTAAGCCCTCAGTTCAATTATATAGTTACTTGCATGATTGCTAAGTAGAGTCATATCTTTTATACACGGTTTTGGGACGATTGAGACTCATGAGTAAAAGTAATATTTTATGGAGTAATGGAAAGAACGATAAATTTAAATTCCCATTATGTATGTAATTAAATACTCCAAGTGTTTTGATCTTTTCAAATCGGGTCAATTAGTGTTACTTAAATAAAAACTCAAGTGTAGGGATGCTCCTATAAATCCCTTATATTTTGATGTTATCGTAGAGGATGGTAGAGTAAAAAGGTATGAAAAAAACAGAGAAATGAGAAAAACATACGGGCTACCATTCTACATCTATCATTTATCTTTATGTTTTTAAGTTTATGTTTGTTTTGTTTCAAGTTATCTAGTGTTAGTGATTCGAGTCTTGGCTTAGCAACGCCACGCTTTACATGCTTGTAACATAAGATTTTTGACTTGCCACCACTAAATATCCCCTATCCAACAAAACCCTTTACTTCCCTACCCTAAGGCTAACGTTACAACCCTTGTAAAGACCTCTTAGATAGTTATTCCTAGGTGCTTACACCAAAGCGGTGGAGGTTTGATCTATTCTCAAGCTTATGGTAATCTATGTACTATGCCAGGTAATGGGTGTTTATATTCCATTTCCATTCATATTATATTTCGTATAAACCCGAAAGATGAGAGAATCCAAACACCAATTGTGAGGTGCTAGAGTATAATTTTTGTGCTTGTTATGACTATTGTGGCGCTTGTACTTGTTGTAGACTATCTTAAACCAATGCTTCATGCCCCCTAACTTATAAATTGATTGGCCAAAAAGCACATTTGCTTGAGGACAAGCAAATGCCAAGTGTAGGGATATTTTATAAGGATTTAAAACATACGTGTTTAGGGGGTCATTTAAGCCCTAAATTGACACATTTTATATCCGTTACTGCTTAAAATCGTTCCTTTTCACTTTTTAGGTCTTTTGGAAGCAAAATGCTGGAATGAAACATATTTGGACGAAAATGAGCAAAAAATGAAGAAAATGGCAAAGTCAAGATCGAAGACACTCAAGACTGTTCATTACACATGACGGCGTCCCAACCAAAGGGAGACGTCGTCCCTCTATTGAAGACTTGATCAAAAAGTGCACGCGACGGCTCAGCGGAATTTCTGGCCCTAAAGCCTGACGGCGTCACGCTTTATTTCTGGAAGGCGTCACTTACAAAAACTGCACCAAACGCCCAAGATCCAAGATTCAGATGACGTCCTGCATGAAGCATAATGGCGTCACAACTCTCAAATGACGCCGTCCCAACGATGACTTGGCCCAAATGAAACCCTAATGACGGTGACCTGACGGCGTCACTAGCAAAAGGTGACGTCGTCGCGATTGTAAATCTATATATAGAATTCGATTTTTTCTGTATTTTAAGAGGTAGAATCTTTGAGAGCAAACCCTAACTCAGTTGTAGTCCGACTTGGACAGTATTCTAGGGTCCCATACCCTACTTTACACATCAAGATAAGTTTGTTTATCCAATTTATCATTATGTCTACCCCATGTTCCATTGATTGTGTGTATGCTTGCTTGTTTAACATGTCAAGCTAAATTACTTGTGTGTTTCCTTAGATCTATGAAACCTAGTTATTGATTGTTGTTAGGTTGTCTCTTGTCTTAATTAGTAGAAGCCATAGGAGTGCACCTATGTCATCGTTGTGTTTATTGCGTGAGTGTGCTTTATGACACTAGGGTATTCAGGGGAGATGCTATTGCAATTGCCATTCCCATGTATTCTATAGGAGAGTTACAATTCATAGAGTTAGGTAATTAGGCACACCCTACGACTAATAGGAATACAACGCATCAATTAAGATAAAGGAAGTGACAATTCAACCGACCAATAAAAGATAACTAGGGAGTAATAGTATCTAAGTGAACACATCTTTAATCATCATACGAGCACACCTCAATTAAGCATAAACTATCGATAGGTTAATTAGTTAAATTAGATAATTAGTAAAAAACATAAAAAGAATAAAAAGAATCATATACCCCGAGATATTTACCTTTGCTTTTTAAAAAACATAAAAAGAATAAAAA
The DNA here is from genome assembly GCA_019973895.1 of Chrysanthemum seticuspe. Lineage (NCBI taxonomy): Eukaryota > Viridiplantae > Streptophyta > Magnoliopsida > Asterales > Asteraceae > Chrysanthemum > Chrysanthemum seticuspe. The sequence goes on along the minus strand of BPTQ01000008.1, from coordinate 275,977,054 downwards.
GAATCATCCTCAACCCCACCTTCTCGTCATATATCTCTTTCTAGCATTCCTATTCCCTTAGATAACAAAATCAATCCCCGAGGCTTACCCTATACTACACTACAACGATTAGGCTCACTGCCTAGAGGGTTGAAAAGCTTGCTCATAGAAAAGGAGGTTTTCTCGACCCCGAACCCACACTATCAATTTTTTGGCGCCGCTTCTGGGGAATAGAATAGCTAGTTAGACTTCTATCTCATTTAGGTTCACTCTCTTGATTCCTATCAAGTGAGCTTTTTTCTCTTTTTCATTAGCTTCCTTGTAGTCTATCCCCCTTCTTTGTGTTTTTGTTCGTAACCTTATCACTTTCCACCATGGGTGACAATCCACTACCAAACAATGATCCACCACCACATCAACCACTTCCACTCAACCCACCACTACTTGACCCGCCAAGAGGTCGTACTCTTGGTGAATACTTTAGACCGAGCCATCAAGGCTATAAGAACACCATTGAGCTCCCAATTCCAGCTCAAACTACGGCCCTGCGATCCGAAACCATCTGTTTGGTGCAAAACGGATGTGCATTCCATGGACTTCGTTCCGAAGATCCTAATCATCATCTCAAGGATTTCCTAAAAATAGTTGACTCTATTAACCTTGATGCTACCACACGAGAGACCACGCGCTTGCGTCTATTCCAATTCTCTCTAAGGGACCAAGCTAGTAATTGGCTTGAGCAACTTCCCACCGGATCCATCTCAAGTTGGGATGATCTCACCACTCGTTTCCTCGCCCAATTTTTTTCACTGGGGAGAACTACCAAGCTAAGGAATGACATCTTGATGTTCCAACAACGTCAAGGAGAAACTCTCTACGAGGCATGGATTTGATTCAAGTACTTGCTCCATAAAGTCCCTCATCATGGCATCGATCTTTGGCTTCAAGTCCAAATCTTTTACGATCACGCCAATTTCCTCACCAAGCGATCCATTGACCGAGCGGCCGGTGGAAGGCTCAACAATCTCAACGCAGAAGAATCATGGGATATCATTGAAGAGCTCGCCGGTCAAAGCTACAAAGATTGGAGTGATTCTTATGAAACTCCTAAAAGCACGGTAAATGCCATATCAATACCTCGTAGGCCTCCAACATCACCGAAGAGCAAGTTTGTGCTCTAGAAAAAAAGATTGACTATCTAGTTGAAAGGCAAAAGAAAGCACCTGGACTAGCCCATCAATCAATGGTCAATTTTTGTGACAACTCGCAATTTCAGGTCATTTCTCAAGTTTCACAATTTCATCATTTATCGTAAACTTGGTTTACGTGTTCCAAATTCGCGTAACCTTAAAGGTTTAGCGGCGAATTCATGATCATAACATCACGAACATTTCATATGGACTAAGATTAGTCTACATTTCATTAACATCATTTGCATCACGTTAGTTCATTCACGACATTTCATTTCACATTAAACGCGTAAATTTTATATTAAATAAACGTTATCGCGTGAGTTATTATTTTTAACATTTAATCCGTTACTTTCAAAAATGATCCCGATGTATTTTTAAACTTACATTTAGTTATAAAAACTATATTTTGAGTTTAACTAGTGTTTTAAATTTATTTCGTATATAAATCGTTGAATTTATATTATTACGACGCTTTTCTTAAAAATTATACGATAATTATTTTATCACTCAATTTTCACAAGGAATGTATTTTTACAATTTTTATTATCTCATTACATTCTATTTTGATCTATTAAAAACTTATTTGTACCAAAAAGTTACATTTAACTACACCTTTTACTTATACATTTTATCAATAATTATACAAATATATATATACACAATTTATAAAAAAAATATATATATATATATTTTGGTGACAAAAGTCCCCAAAAATCCGGCCCTCTATAGGGTATTCATTAATGGGAGTATGGAACTTGATTGTTAATGTTTACACTCATACATAAAAGTCTTATACATTATTTCTCATTCATTTTTCTCATAAGTCTTCAAGTGTTAGTAAAAATAGATTTTTCTCTCTTCTTTGGGTCTTCTCCAAACCGGTTCTTCAAAGAGCTCACAAGGGATCATCTTCAAAAATTTTCTAAAGTGTTTTATCAATCTAATTTATACTCTTTATAAGGTTTTGAAATAAAAACCAAGAGTATTTAGGTTTAACCTTGTTACTTGCACCTCATCATATTCACTTGTAAGCATGTTTCTTTCATTTTCATGTTTCCTTTTCATTTCATAGTTATCTCTTCATTTTTGGAACAAGCATGCAAGACATGTGTTGTTTATACCATTTTTCATGATTTTTAGCAATATATATATATATGGTCATCCTATAATTATCCCCTTGGTATATGTTGGTCTTGATGATGTCTAGGAACCCATGACACCCTAAGAAGGTGTATGGTAGGATTAGATTAGCTTTGGAGTTGATTTGAAGGGATTAGAATAGGTTTTGTCCGAGAAAAACTATTTTCGATAAGTATATATTATGTTCTGTCCTTGTTTCGATTTTCTGGAAAATCCGACAGTAGGCACGAAATTTTGGCCTTGATATTTAGAAAATATACTTTAAAACGAATCCGTGGCCGCTTGAACGGATAAAAACGGAGTTATAACGAAGAAGTTATGAATTTTTAAAGTTTGACGACGAAATGTACATCTTTCAGAAAATTCAGCAAGCTATTTTTACATTGTTCGAGTCAAAAACGAGCCTTAAGCTTCACAAATTATTTCGACTTATCAAAAATCTATTAGTATACTTTGATACGAAGCTAAGGACATATTATACGTAGAAAACGGATTTGAAACGACAAAGATATGCACGTTTTCATAAAGTTGCCGTAACTATTATTTTCTGAAAAACTATATTATTTTTACGTTACAAGTGTTACATTAGCTGTAACGACCATGTTTGAGGCTGTTTTTAACGAGGTTGTGAAACTTTTTGGAACGAATTGTCTTCTAATAAAATCAAGTTCACCGAGCATATTTTTCAAAACAACAAGCCGTTTGTATAGCGGAGTTATAATAAATTATTTACGGATGTCTAAACTTGGCCGAAACTCACTTTTTGAACTACAATTAGCCAAAATCACTATGTTTAACCCTTATTATCTTTATGTTCGAGACCTTTTGGACGAAAACTCCTGAACTGAAACTTCTAGATATCGATACAAACTTTCCAAAACCGTCGAGTTCGTTCTCTAACGATCGACGTACACCATTTTACGACTAGTTTTCCAAAGTTATTTTTGTTAATTTCATGAAAATTCCGACGACATTGTTTTACGACGAAAAGTGAAAATTTCACCATAAATCATTATAAAACCATTGTAGGATGACATTTTGACGTAAAAACTTGTAAAGTCATTTTTGAATGGTCAAGACGACAAGAGAGTATTTTTCGACGAAAAGTACTATTTTCAAAACCCGCAAATGGTATAAATAACATACGAAATGCATGCATAACATTACATTGCAACTCATGGCATATCATATCATTCGTAATAGGTCCCGGTTAACGCATCACATTATACCTCGGTGTACTCACTTTTGCCATTATTCCAGTTTACCAAGTGAGTTTTCATAGCCCCTACTTTTACTTGCTTTCATAACTATTTTGGGGGAGATACATGCTTAACTATTTTTCATAAGTACATTAGATTTTTATGGATAATTTCTACCATGATTACCATTGTCTCTAAATCAAAGGTTATACTATATCAATTGTTCTTGTTTGCGTGCTACGGTTCTACGTCGTATAACGTTCTAAATCAGTTGACTACTGATACATTGAGTTAGGTGCTATTGATTATGTGCTATGGTTCTACGTCGTATAACGTTCTAAATCAGTTGACTACTGATACATTAGGTCTAGTTTTATTGATTAAGTGCTATGGTTCTACGTCGAGTTAGGTACTATTGTGAATTCATTTGACGATGTGGGCTTGAACACAAACTATACACATTTTGGCAGTGGGTTGTGAATACACAGGTTGCAAGTTTTGTATGGGCGGAACTTGGAACTGGGTGGATTTACAATGCCTTTGCTGCATAAACGATTTTGAAAGGCTTTACATTTCAACACAAACTCTATGAACTCACTCAACCTTTGTGTTGACACTTTTTAGCATGTTTTATCTCAGGTATCTAAGGCATTCACTTCATGGCATGCATTTGGACACATCATGGAGTCGCGATGAAGACGCGTCTCACTTGGGTTTTACGTACTTTAAAACATCGTTTGAATTGTAACAAACTTATTTCCGCACAAGTTGATTTTCATTTGGGACCTACTTTGTAAACTCTGATTGTTTTATTAAATCAAACGATGTATTTTCCAAACGACACTTTAGGTCGTTCAATATATCAGTAACTGTGATGCTATGACAGTCAATCCCCAGGAATTCCATTCCGCTGCAAAACAAGTAATTTGGGGGTGTGACAGATTGGCATCAGAGCTTCGGTTATAGAGAACTAGGTTGCATCATTGACCCTAGACTATAACTACATCATCATAGCATCGCATCATTTCATCATAAGTGCATGTTCACTTTGCATGCGATTTATACGTACATTTTTCGAGTTAATTACTTTCATTTCATATCGATTGTCACATGGATGCCTTTAAATGCCCATTCCATTATTCTTTCTTCATACTCCAATGTGGTGAATGCCCTGTCATTCCCTAAAAAAAAAAAAAAAATAAAAAAAAAATAAATAAAATAAAAAAAATTCACCAAGTTGACTTAACACCAAACATCATATGAGTCGATTAGTCCAAGCATTGCATAGTTACTCCTAAATTATACATAGCCTGATCACCTATGTCTAATTCAGGAAGAATCATGCAATGAAGGGAGTAGTAGGCTTATATGTGTTAGCAATTCTATGACCGAGCCAAATTTTCAAAAGACCCGTTACTCGAACCGATTTAGCCTAATCTCATGACAGTTCTTGTTTGATGAGTTGTGAGATTAAGTAAAAATCGGTTACCAAAAAGTCTTTTGAGGGTTTTGCTCGAGAATGGGAAGGCTTGCCTCATCAAACCCTAACCCTGAGAGACCAACACGAACTGAATTCAGGGACTGAATTCCTTTTTGGATGGGCGAATGTGACAACTCGCAATTTCAGGTCATTTCTCAAGTTTCACAATTTCATCATTTATCGTAAACTTGGTTTACGTGTTCCAAATTCGCGTAACCTTAAAGGTTTAGCGGCGAATTCATGATCATAACATCACGAACATTTCATATGGACTAAGATTAGTCTACATTTCATTAACATCATTTGCATCACGTTAGTTCATTCACGACATTTCATTTCACATTAAACGCGTAAATTTTATATTAAATAAACGTTATCGCGTGAGTTATTATTTTTAACATTTAATCCGTTACTTTCAAAAATGATCCCGATGTATTTTTAAACTTACATTTAGTTATAAAAACTATATTTTGAGTTTAACTAGTGTTTTAAATTTATTTCGTATATAAATCGTTGAATTTATATTATTACGACGCTTTTCTTAAAAATTATACGATAATTATTTTATCACTCAATTTTCACAAGGAATGTATTTTTACAATTTTTATTATCTCATTACATTCTATTTTGATCTATTAAAAACTTATTTGTACCAAAAAGTTACATTTAACTACACCTTTTACTTATACATTTTATCAATAATTATACAAATATATATATACACAATTTATAAAAAAAAAAAAAAAAAAAAGATATTTTGGTGACAAAAGTCCCCAAAAATCCGGCCCTCTATAGGGTATTCATTAATGGGAGTATGGAACTTGATTGTTAATGTTTACACTCATACATAAAAGTCTTATACATTATTTCTCATTCATTTTTCTCATAAGTCTTCAAGTGTTAGTAAAAATAGATTTTTCTCTCTTCTTTGGGTCTTCTCCAAACCGGTTCTTCAAAGAGCTCACAAGGGATCATCTTCAAAAATTTTCTAAAGTGTTTTATCAATCTAATTTATACTCTTTATAAGGTTTTGAAATAAAAACCAAGAGTATTTAGGTTTAACCTTGTTACTTGCACCTCATCATATTCACTTGTAAGCATGTTTCTTTCATTTTCATGTTTCCTTTTCATTTCATAGTTATCTCTTCATTTTTGGAACAAGCATGCAAGACTTGTGTTGTTTATACCATTTTTCATGATTTTTAGCAATATATATATATGGTCATCCTATAATTATCCCCTTGGTATATGTTGGTCTTGATGATGTCTAGGAACCCATGACACCCTAAGAAGGTGTATGGTAGGATTAGATTAGCTTTGGAGTTGATTTGAAGGGATTAGAATAGGTTTTGTCCGAGAAAAACTATTTTCGATAAGTATATATTATGTTCTGTCCTTGTTTCGATTTTCTGGAAAATCCGACAGTAGGCACGAAATTTTGGCCTTGATATTTAGAAAATATACTTTAAAACGAATCCGTGGCCGCTTGAACGGATAAAAACGGAGTTATAACGAAGAAGTTATGAATTTTTAAAGTTTGACGACGAAATGTACATCTTTCAGAAAATTCAGCAAGCTATTTTTACATTGTTCGAGTCAAAAACGAGCCTTAAGCTTCACAAATTATTTCGACTTATCAAAAATCTATTAGTATACTTTGATACGAAGCTAAGGACATATTATACGTAGAAAACGGATTTGAAACGACAAAGATATGCACGTTTTCATAAAGTTGCCGTAACTATTATTTTCTGAAAAACTATATTATTTTTACGTTACAAGTGTTACATTAGCTGTAACGACCATGTTTGAGGCTGTTTTTAACGAGGTTGTGAAACTTTTTGGAACGAATTGTCTTCTAATAAAATCAAGTTCACCGAGCATATTTTTCAAAACAACAAACCGTTTGTATAGCGGAGTTATAATAAATTATTTACGGATGTCTAAACTTGGCCGAAACTCACTTTTTGAACTACAATTAGCCAAAATCACTATCTTTAACCCTTATTATCTTTATGTTCGAGACCTTTTGGACGAAAACTCCTGAACTGAAACTTCTAGATATCGATACAAACTTTCCAAAACCGTTGAGTTCGTTCTCTAACGATCGACGTACACCATTTTACGACTAGTTTTCCAAAGTTATTTTTGTTAATTTCATGAAAATTCCGACGACATTGTTTTACGACGAAAAGTGAAAATTTCACCATAAATCATTATAAAACCATTGTAGGATGACATTTTGACGTAAAAACTTGTAAAGTCATTTTTGAATGGTCAAGACGACAAGAGAGTATTTTTCGACGAAAAGTACTATTTTCAAAACCCGCAAATGGTATAAATAACATACGAAATGCATGCATAACATTACATTGCAACTCATGACATATCATATCATTCGTAATAGGTCCCGGTTAACGCATCACATTATACCTCGGTGTACTCACTTTTGCCATTATTCCAGTTTACCAAGTGAGTTTTCATAGCCCCTACTTTTACTTGCTTTCATAACTATTTTGGGGGAGATACATGCTTAACTATTTTTCATAAGTACATTAGATTTTTATGGATAATTTCTACCATGATTACCATTGTCTCTAAATCAAAGGTTATACTATATCAATTGTTCTTGTTTGCGTGCTACGGTTCTACGTCGTATAACGTTCTAAATCAGTTGACTACTGATACATTGAGTTAGGTGCTATTGATTATGTGCTATGGTTCTACGTCGTATAACGTTCTAAATCAGTTGACTACTGATACATTAGGTCTAGTTTTATTGATTAAGTGCTATGGTTCTACGTCGAGTTAGGTACTATTGTGAATTCATTTGACGATGTGGGCTTGAACACAAACTATACACATTTTGGCAGTGGGTTGTGAATACACAGGTTGCAAGTTTTGTATGGGCGGAACTTGGAACTGGGTGGATTTACAATGCCTTTGCTGCATAAACGATTTTGAAAGGCTTTACATTTCAACACAAACTCTATGAACTCACTCAACCTTTGTGTTGACACTTTTTAGCATGTTTTATCTCAGGTATCTAAGGCATTCACTTCATGGCATGCATTTGGACACATCATGGAGTCGCGATGACGACGCGTCTCACTTGGGTTTTACGTACTTTAAAACATCGTTTGAATTGTAACAAACTTATTTCCGCACAAGTTGATTTTCATTTGGGACCTACTTTGTAAACTCTGATTGTTTTATTAAATCAAACGATGTATTTTCCAAACGACACTTTAGGTCGTTTAATATATCTGTAACTGTGATGCTATGACAGTCAATCCCCAGGAATTCCATTCCGCTGCAAAACAAGTAATTTGGGGGTGTGACAATTTTGCTGACAGCCCAACACCCCTCTCTGAATCACCTAGCCGTGAACAAAACCCAAATTCCCTAAGACGCTTCCGTTCTACCTCTCCAATCCCACTCTCACCAAGCTTTAAAACACAAATGAGAGAATATATGGCGGCTCACTTGGAGAGATTAGCTAAATTTGAGGAAGAAGTTTATAGGTAGAGGGAAGAAATTCAGGCGAAAATGGCGAAGATGATGAACTTAGTGAAGGAGTACACTAAGACGAGGTTTCCCGAGAAAGTGCTAGTGAGGAATGATGACCGCGCTGCCCCCACTATGTTTGTTAACGCCATTTCCATTGTTCTTGATAAGGATGGAGTAATAGAGGAAAAGGATAATGAGACTAACGAGAACAGCTCGAGTGGTAAGGATGAAGATAAGGCCAAGGAATTAGATAAACCCAAAACCATATGGCACTACCTTAAGCATGAGATCAATAGGAAAACCATTGTTAACCAAGTGAACAACTTTAGGTATAATGATGCTCTTAGGAAAACCTTGTTAGGTGAAATAGAGGTGGAAGAATATGACACTATGCCTATGGGGCCTTTGTACGAAGCAATTCTTAAGAAACCAATAGCTAAGAAGCAGGAGATTTGTGGGAACTTCATAATACCATGTAACATTGGTGACTTAGAGAATATAAAAGCCTTAGCCAACCAGGGATCCGATGTAAGCATAATGTCGCTATCAATCTATAATAAGTTGACTAAGGAGAAACCAACCAAGAATAATCTTAGACTTTCGTTAGCCAATCATTCATATGTTTATCCCTTAGGAATAGCGGAAGATGTGTTAATTGAGGTTGCAAGTAGCATCTATCCGGTGGATTTTGCAATTGTAGACATTGAGGAAGATGAACACATGCCCTTAATCCTTGGAACACCTTTCCTGGCCACCGCCAAGGCAACAATCAAATGCGGTGAGGGTGTTATGGTACTTAAAAGTGGCAAAAGCAAGGTTAGGATACCTATAGCTCCGAGATATCCTTTGAAGATTAAAGAAAAGAAAAAATGGTAAGAACTCACGAGTCTCCAATAGTGCAGTTAAGAGGAAAATCACTGAATGGGAAGAAAAGATTAGAGAATGCATGAATAAGGAGATAGAATTAGAAAAATGGAAACGTGATAAGCAAATCATAAGGCACAACTACACCATGGAAAAAATTTATGAAAACCATCATGAGAAAAGACATGACCAAAAGAGCCCTAAAGAGTTCGTGGAAGGAGACAAGGTGCTCTTGTATAATTCAAGATTAAGAGCATTTAGAGGAAGGAGTAGGCCAAAATGATGTGGCCCCTATACGGTAAAAGAGGCAAACATAAGAAATGGAACCATTGTGCTATTTGACGTCGATGGGAGGGAGTTCAAGGTAAACATACGACATGTAAAACCTTATGATAATGACCTAGTGAATGAATAAAATGACGGTAAGGAAGTCACGTAGGAGCACGACTTCGAGTATAGCTACAAGACTCATAAATAAAGAAAATCGCCTTCGTGGGATGTAACCCATGCTTAATTGTTTGCTTATTTTGTTTTTAAATTTGTGTGTTCATATATCTTTTTCATTGTTGTTTATTCTCATGTTAGACTTTGTGAAAATGCTTTATTTTGTCTTTAACCTCGTCTTAATTACATATAAAGGTATTTTACAAAAAGATAAGTGTGGGGAAGATCATGTATGTTTTTTTAAGAACATGAACATGAGAATTACAATCATTGAAATTGATATATAAGTGTGTTTGTTAGAGTCAAGTGCTTGTATCGAGTCATAATGGATGTTTTGCAGAAATTTTTCTAGGTTTTAATGAGGTAATTTTTCCAGAAAAACGCAGCAGACCAGTTTTTGTCAGGACAACCTGATGGCGTCAGGATTAAAGCCTGACGACGTCAGGAAATGTAGAAACAGAATGTCCATTTTTCATTTTCTGTGTAACTTGTAAATTTTTGGAAATATCCAGGTCTTAATTTTCTAGAAAAACTGCAAACATCCATTCCACAAGCATTATATCTTACTTGCTTTCTAGTGTAGTTATGTGTCGTATATAGTTTTACCGCCAATTTTATGCGAAGGTTTCGTTTGTTTTCTTATGAATATGTAGGTGATATTAAACAAGAAGAAGAAACACACATTGGATGAAGGTTATTACTTATGCATTCTTCTTGGAAGAGGATTTAACCGCAACTTCATACATATTTAACGGAGCTAATCAGGGGAGTATTAGTTTCTTTTCCTTACTTACTTTCCTTTATCATAACTTTGATGCTTTCGGGTAACATTGGGGACAATGTTCAGTTTAAGTGTAGGGAGGGAGAATAAAATGGGAACTTAGAAACTATTCACTTACTTGATTATTTGTCTTGTCCTTGGTAACTAGTGTAATAAGCTATGAGAAATATTTGTTAGGGCAATATTAGCACCAAATTTAAAATTTTATGACATTTACGAGCTAAACTTTAGTCTTAATAAAGCGCCTCATAGATAGGAATTATATGACTAGCACAAAAACCGTTTACCACTCAAATTCCACCCCAAAAATGTGAGGTTCGTCCCTAGATCTTTAGGAATAAAAGCATTCATCTTTAATGCTTAGTGAGTGTACCTGTAGTATAATAGATTCTAGAACTTTTTTTGTGATGCATTCCGAGATCGCTAGTGAGACTACACTTACGAAGTTAGGAGTAACTAAATGATAAGAGGCATTAGGATAACCCTTATTTGAAACATGTATTATAATTTCATCTTCCGCATCGGTTGAGTAATTACCCCATACCCTTGCGATTTACTCATCTTTAGTACATGATACCCCTAGTTAAACCCTCAAAGCCTATCCTTTTTTCGGTTCTCATGATGTTTCGGTTTTCCAGAATATCAATGAAGAGCATTCTTTACAACCCACCCCCAAATGTTACACCCAAATTGCCTTATCCTACCTTGTATGCACTCATCTTTAGTGCTTTATTATTATCATTATTAAACCATTAGTTCAATTATCTAGTTACTTGCATGGTTCCTAAGTCTAGTCATATCTTTTGTACACAGTTTTGGGACGATTGGGACTCATGGGTAAAAGTAATATTTTATGGAGTAACGAGAAAGAACGATAAATTCAAATTCCCTTTGTCTACGTAATTAAATACTCCAAGTGTTTTGATCTTTTTAAATCGGGTCAATTAGTATTAGTTAAATAAAAACTCAAGTGTAGGGATGCTCCTATAAATCCCTTATATTTTGATGTTATCGTAGAGGATGGTAGAGTAAAAAGGTATGAAAAAAACTGAGAAAAACATACGGGCTGCCATCCTACATCTATCATTTACGTTTATGTTTTTAAGTTTATGGTTGTTTTGTTTCAAGTTATCTAGTGTTAGTGAGTTGAGTCTTGGCTTAGCAACACCACGCTTTACATGCTTGTAACATAAGATTTTTGACTTGCCACCACTAAATATCCCCTATCCAACAAAACACTTTACTTCCCTACCCAAAACCTAACGTTACAACCCTTGTAAAGACCTTTTAGATAGTTATTCCTAGGTGCTTACGCCAAAGCTGTTACCCCCCCAAAACCAAAATTTTAAAACTTTTTGAAATGACGTAAATTAAATTGACTTTCATCACGCTTTGACTAAATAACCTTAGATACGAACTATGAAGGAAAGAAGACTCGAAAAGTTTCCTTTTTAGTTTGACTTGTAAGAAGGTATTCAATATTTCATCTTGACGGGCAGACGTTGTCACCCACATTATGTGACGCCGTCCGCCCTTAAGGAAATGTCAGATCAAAAACCAACATTTAGGCCTGACGGCTCAGAAGTATTTTATCCAGACGGCGTCAGCTCTATATGAAGCGCCGCCACCCTTTAATTGAGACTTCATCTGAAACAAGAAATAACCTGACGGTTCAGAACTATTTTAACCAGACGGGGTCACTCATTTTTGTGACGCCGTCTGGTGCCAAGACCTGCATAAATAGTGCAGATTTCCTGCACTTTAACCCAAAATTTATAACTCAACCATTTAAAACAACACCAAGAAGTTCTAATTGACCCAACATAAAATACCAAGACTATTACCATATAACCCTTGATACATATCATTCAAAACGAAACAAATGGCATTGCGCTAAACATCATTTTACCAATAATTTGACCCATGACTACAAGGGTTTGACACTAATAGTTAAAAAACATTTAGACATCACTAAGGACATATATACAACCAAAATAAGGAAAGGACCATATGACCCGAATGTATACCAAAATAGAATTTGACTCTTCGGGGCTTGCAACTTCAACACCTTGATCCAAAAGACTAACACAACTCGAAGCTCAAGTATAGTCCATCCTATACTTGATTCTTACCCTTATCCTCCTTGCTAGAACCTAAAAAACATCATCAACTATAACGTAAGCGAATGCTTAGTAAGTAAATAGGTTATGTACAGGTAAAAGTTTAACAACATAAAAGGATTCATGGAGCATCTATAACATGAGAACATACCTTTAACTTCATAGTTATACTACTTGACAAAATAAAAGCTATGGATCCAAGCTACTATTACAAGCTCCAACAAACTATAACAACAATCAATAAATTCATAATTTAACACAATACAACAATAACCCACTATACTTACCTCAATTTGATCAATAGGTTTTCTACCAAGTAAAGTCACAACTCCCTTAAGCTTCCTAAACAATAATTAATCTTAATTAAAGGCTATAACTAGTAATTTCAATGAATTAGACATCTTCTATTACTACTTTAAACTTCTACAATTCAAATCCCTTATCTTAAAGATTGGGGAAGATGCTTACTTGGTTAGAGATATGAAATTAAAGGTCTCCTAATCTTGATAGTCACTATAACAAGTCCAAATTAGACTCAATTGAAGGTTTCATGATATATCTTCTTCTTCCTCACTAAAACCCTTTCTTCATCTCAAGGTTTCCTCTCAAATTTCTAGATAAGTCTCTAATAAGACTACTTTTCCTTTTTTATTTAATTTACTTAGCTCAATTGACAACTTAAGTCCCCCTATTCTAAGATTCTATACTTTGGCCACAAAAGTTCCTAATTTACTTACTTAGTTGAAACCTTTAAATAATTTTAAACACCAAAATAACATAAAGGACCAATACTAACATTTAATAATACCTTGTCGAGATACGGGTGTAACAATTTACCCCTCCTAAAATTTGATTTCGTCCTCGAAATCTATGCTTGAAAAAGTTGAGGATACTTGTTATTCATTCTTTCTTCCGGTTCCCATCTATTAGTTGTACCTTTTCGATGTCTCCATTGTACTTTAACCAAAGGAATCTCTTTATTTCTTAGTTGTCTTATCTTTCTTCCAAGTATTGCCTCCGGTTCTTCTTGCGATGTTAGTTTAGGATCTACTTCTACATCATCCAATGTAATCACGCTAGCTTCATCTGATAATCATTTCCTTAGGTAAGATACATGGAAGGTATTGTGAATTCCTTTCATTTCATCAGGTAGTTCCAATACATATGCCACTTTCCAATACGCTCTAAAATCTTGAAGGGTCCAATGAATCTTGGTCCTAATTTCCCTTTATGCTTGAACCTAAGAACACCCTTCCATGGGGAAACCTTAAGCATGACATAGTATCCTACTTCAATTCAATTGGTCTTCTTCGATTATCGGCGTAACTTTTCCATCTATCTTGGGCCTCTTTAAGTCTTTCTCGTATCGTCTCAATTTTCTCGGTTGTTGCTAGTATTACATCCGTACTAGCTAACTCTCTTTTCCCTACTTCTTCCTAACATACCGGAGTTCTAAATTTTCTACCATAAAGCATTTCGTAAGGTGGCATTTCAATATTAGCATGATAGCTATTGATATAGGCAAATTCAACTAAAGGTAGATGATCATCCCAATTTCCTCCAAAGTCAATCACACAAGCTCTTAACATATCTTTTAATGTTTGAATTGTTCTTTCACTAAAGGTAGATGTTCTTTCAACTAAAGGTAGATGTTCTTTCACACAAGCTCTTAACATATCCCAATTTCCGCAACTCTGATGCAAAATATCATGATCCAACAAAGTGTGAGCATGTCAGTCCAGAAGTCACAAATATCACATGGAGGCGACACAATAAAGGATAATTTAGAGATTTGCTGTGGCTGATGATCTTGAAGAAAAGCTCAAAGATCACCAAGTCATGGATCAGTTAAAGACCTCCACTGAAAGTACAAAGTATGCAGACTTTGAATAATCAAAGACTACGAGCTACAAATCAAAGAACGTGCAATAGAATGCTAGAGCTCAACATGTATTATCTATATGTAATTGAAGTGACCTCCCTTAATAGGAGATTGTTAGGATTTAGTAAATCCGTAAGTGAAAGACTCAGTCACCTCAAGTATTTGTAATCATTAGAAAGCTCGTAGTCTTAGTGTTAGGATTTAGAAAATCCATGTTGAAGAGTCGGTCACCCCAACTCTAGTCTAGCATATGTTAGCTCGTAGACATTACGTTATTTACTAGTTATTTAGTTAGTTATTTAGTTTAGTGCAACACCTTGGAGGACGGACGGATCTTTACCCACTGTATGCCTGATCCACAGTCCGAAGGAGGACTTTTAGTATGTAACTATAAATACCCTCTACCTCCCAAGGTAGAGGGTTGGACCTTTCACTAAATCTAACCTTTCACTTGTTTTATATCTCTAGAACACTCCACTTTATCTCTCTAAAACCATATAGTCATACGCCCATATTTGTCTTGATTTAATGTGTTTATGAAATCCAATATGTTACAAATGGTATCAAGAGCCATGGTTTGATCATCTCTCTTACATGTTCTTGGATTTCTAGTGATTTTATATGGTTTTTGGGTTTGAAAAAGTTTAGTGGTATTTGCATCATTTGGATCATTTCTTGTGTTAAAGTTTAGATTTTGAGTGTACTTTTGTGTTTAGAATCATTGTAAGTGCTTGGGTTTTGATTTGGAATGCTTGAATCAGTGTGGTTGGGTTAGTTTTGGATTGAAAAGTGTTGTTTTTGAACTTTTCTAGCTAGCGACTTGAGTCTCGGAATAGTGTTCTTAGTAGCGACTTGTATCTATATTATTCAGCGACTTGTCGTTGTTGTGGTAGCGACTTGAGCACTAGCGACTTGCCTTTATAGACAAAACGACAAAATAGACAAAGTAGTGGTTGTACTGTTATGTCTAGCGAGTTGTTCTTTAGCGACTTGCCCACGTAGCGAGTTATTACTTTAGCGACTTGTGCATCTGGCGATTTTTATCTAGCGACTTGTACTTATAGCGATTAGTGTCTCACCAACAATGTCAATCTAGCGACTTGCATACCTAGCGACTTGTGTGTGAAGCGACTTGTCTTCATGATATTTAGCGACTTGGTGAATCAATGCAAGTGACTTGTGTCTAATATCCATCAACACAATGACTTATACCACTGACCCTTTAATCTCCAAAGTGCTCGAACTCTATGATACCTCACAGAACAAAGAAACTGTTTGTTACTCAGAAAGTTTAACCATGATTGATTTAGCAAATTGTGATCAAAACACTTCACATTCTGAGTCAAATATCAATGAATCACACTTGTTAATGATCATGATGCAAAAAAAATGGAATGCAGCATTGAGCCCTATCAACTTCTCCATCTGCACCTCATACAGATGTTATCAACAACTGGGGATCGAACATGTAGTGCTCTCTTCCGCCAGGACTTACCTTCATTGACAAGAACCTTGCTGCTAAACTTAGAACAACTGAAGCTTCAAATTACCAAAAAGAAGGTATTAAAGGATGACTCCAAAGCTGCACTTCAGGTAATCCACAACCAACTTCAGCCATTCATCAATGGGGAATATTCCGCAGACTTCGATCAACACGTGACTGGAATTTCTTTCAAAAAACATACTGGAATAGAAATTCATGAGTTCATCAATACATTTATTCAACTTATGGATAATGTGGAAAAGTACATTATGGAAGCTGCTCAAGAGGATGATAATTTGAATGAGTGTCAGGTGAAATTAAGTGAATGTTGTGATAAGTCGGGTAATGTTTCAGTTGAAAGGTCGGGTGATGCTGAATGCAAAAAATCAGATCATACAAAGGCATGGGAATTATATGTTTATCAAACTATAGTCATCTGATTCTAACACTCATATCCTAAACACCTAGTCCTTCGACATAGGCAAATATCATTTTTAGTTAAGCACGTAGGATAATTAGATAAGCCCGATAGATGATATAAATTTGAAAAACATTCTCCCCCTCAATCAATGACTCTTTCTCTGAAAAGTTTTTAAAAGCGCTGACGTCTGTTCACATCAGTTCAGGCCTCGTACTTCATCATAATGACGTTTGATCACAACAGTTCAAGCCTCGTTCCTCAAAGAAAATAAAATTGTACGCCTCAGTGTGCTTTATCTTCAGAAGAAGAGAAATCTTCATTTTTATGACCATTCTCATCGACATTCTTCATCAACAAGCTTCATGTTTTTCCATGCTCATTCAATCCTCAAGTGGATCTATGTTCATTGTTGTATATTCTTATTCACTTGCTCAATCAAAAATGGCAAACTTCATTTGCAATTTTTTAGGGGGAGAAGAGTGAAGAAACTATATGTTAGTCATCAAGGGATTTGCTTACCATTGATCGTATTCTTATTCACTTGCTTAAATCAAAAATGGCAACTTCGGATACAATTTTTGAGGGGGAGAAGAGTGCATATACTACATGTTGATGGATGCTTGAATTATGGTCATATGACTCTCCTTTAACGCCTAATGTCTTCACTCACTAAGGATAGGGATTTACTATTTGGGATTCATTGTTTTCAAGATATGTTTGATGAGTACTTCCAACCTCCAACGAATGTTGATCATCCAGTTTCTGAAGCTCATGCTCCGGTTCCTGCTGACTCAACTAGTTCACCTTCTTCAATCTCCATTGATCAAGATGCACAAACTAGAAGTACAACTCAGACTATTCAAGAAGTCTAATCTCCAGTTATTCCTCAAGGCGTTGATAATGACTATCATTGCAGGTGCACTCATGAATAATGATCTGCTCTTTGGTATTCCTTTGCCAAATCTTCACGGATTATTGTTCCTCTCAATGTGCACGCTATAAATCAACCACATGAACATTAAGGAAAATGACTACCTCATCCGCTCGAAAACATTATTGGTGAATCTTCCAGATCAATCTCTACATGTATACCTCTAGGAAGAATGCATTGATGTTGAGGAATCATTTGTTCCGGTTCATTCAGTGAGTCAATATACACCCGATTGTATGTTTATTCACGTGGTGGACATTTGACACAAGTTGATTACTTCGGAGTTAATCACTGATCACTTATTTGAGATTGAAGTTTACTTTCACAAAGGCGTGTTCTTATTTGATAACTTGCTCGAGCTTAAGAATTTGAGTCGAAGACTTGGTTTATCTAGTTACCAGCTGTCAGGGTGGATGGTTGAAGACTTGGTTAACTATCACTTTTAGGAGTTACGTTGTTTTACTCAGTGTCACACGCTATGACGGTGTGGATAATCGCAAGAGGTGGTAATGTCTCATACTTTGTTTGAGTAGTGAGTACTTAGAGACTTGCTTGAAGCATAAATTCTCAACAACGTTCTTCCATCATTAAGTGCAAGCTTAAGATACAAATGTGGTGAATTCGACTTCAGGTTCAAGTTTGGTATATCTGGTTTTCTTCAACAGTGGTCACTTCAAATTGTCTACATATGGGTTGATAAAGATAGTCAGAGAGAGTTTCTCTAGCAGTTGATTCTCACATGATTCATTTGAGCTAATTCTTGTTCTTCTCTATTTCAAGAATATTTGGTATGTACAATGTGTTGCTGATTCTGAGGTATCAAAACCAGCAAGGGGGAAGGAGACATACATCTAAACACACAACGAGTACACGTGATGAACTTAATACTTCTTCTCTATTGAAGTAATCCCGAGAAAGACAAATGTCATAACCGTAGAGAAACTCAGTGTTTAACTCGTAGCCTTTGGTGTGCTATTCCAACTATTCGGGGGAAAGATGTATTATTCCAAATATTTGGGGGAAGGATATATTATTCTAACTATTTGGGGGAAGGATGTATTATTCCAACTATTTGGGGGAAGGATGTATTATTCCAACTATTTGGGGGAAGGATATATTATTCTAACTATTTGGGGGAAGGGTGTATTATTCCAACCATTTGGGTGGAAGTGGTCTCTGGATACTTTTGGTATGAGTTAAATCAGCCTTCAGTAGGAAGAAATATGAGAAGAATATTTGTAACATGAGATGATATTGCTGATCGACATCTTCTATATGATTTATGATAAAGTGCTTCCAGTTAGTGCTTCATGATCGAGCTTAATCAGTTATTCCGGAGTTGACATCCGCAGAGAAGATCAGTGATTCAACCAGTTACTGTGATGTTGTTGTCTCTGCTCTGGTTGGGTACTTGTGTACATTATGGGCTGATTGGTTATATGGAAGATAACTAGAATGCACTTGGTAAAATGAAGATGTTGATATATTGTTCCCCTGAATAGACAATTGGTCAATCTCGAAGAGTAATGTGTACATTTGGGACGTGTAGGATATTGGATTTCACAAACACTCTAAACCATGATCAAAGTAGGCGTATAAGTATGTTAGAGAGAGAAAGTTCTAGTGAGAGAAAGGAAGAGAGTTGGGAACTATAGTGAGAGAAAGAAAATATTATTATGAGCTCCAACTCTCTACCTTGGGAGGTAGAGAGTATTTATAGTCTTACATAAAACGCCACACAACGGGCTGTGGATCAGGCATACAGTGGGTAAAGACCCGTCCGTCCTCTACGGTGTTACTTAACTAAAAACTACTTAACTTAAAATAACTACGACTACGAGCTTTCTAATGATTACATATACTTGAGGTGACCGACTCTTTAATACCTGGAATTTCTAATTCCTAACAATCTCCCCCTAAGGGAGGACACCTGAAACATATACTAAAATTACATTGAATACAAGCAGATATTTCATTAACAATTGTTCTTGCATTCTTGATGTAGTACTTTGCTCCGAAGCTCGTAGTCATTGATTCTTCTCATTACATGTTTGGTTACTCCAGGTGGAGGTCTTTTACTGATCCACGTGATAATAAATTTGAGCCAGATTTTGAGATCATCAGCTACTAAAAATCTCTGAGACATCCATTGTGGTGTTGGTATTATGTGATGTTGTGACATTCGGACCGACATGCTCACATTCTGGATCATGAAATCTTCTCATCAGAGTAGCGGAAGCTTTCGTTGATTCATGATATTGGCAGCAGCATAGCAGAAGCATGGAGTGAAAATATCAGAGTCATTGATGCACTTATCATGATTTCTTGAGAGATGAATGTATTGTGTGAGCATGCGGCTATGGATTGACCGCTTCATTCTGATCAGCTGCAAACGTCGGGCGTACCTGCATACAACAGTTAGCAATAAAGCGTACAAAAGTGTCTTTGACCACTTTAGTTGAATTGAGGTACACGGCCCACGGTTCCCCGTTGATCAGTACATGTACTGCCTGTGATCAGGTATAATTCCGAAGAATTTCCTTGACAGGGTTTCGCAGCTGCTCTAGCTGTTCTCAAACCGGAACGTCTCAAAGAAGACAACACGGAGTGAGTGAACCAGCGAATTTAAGTCCACTGATTGATGAAAAGAGATTTGAAAAACAATCGTGTATTGCTCAATAGAAATTGTTTTTGCAATACAACGAAGGTTTTATTGAAAATCAATTATCAATCATAAAAACACCTTTTGGTTTGAAAAATTAGTACACGGTCGATGTGCTAAAGAAAATAGTTATTAAGCACAAAGACCGGTTTTTCAAAGGTATCCGTCAATCCTTAACCTGAACCAGGATTGATTCAATAGATTGAATCGCCCCATTGTTTCTGTTCACTTGTCACATGGTTGATCTATATAATAGATCTCACATGCCACCTACCAGGAGCTCGTTTGATGTTGGCTCCAGAAGGCTTTCCATCTTCATTGTGAATATGTATACACATCACTCAGATGTTCTGGCAATACCACAAGGATAATGCGTAGGACTCAAGATATAATCTCTCTTTCCACATTGTGTGAAATAGAGAGTCTTCATTGAAAGTGTCCTAATAAGATTTATAGATGATCTCGTGACTCTAGACTCAATATGTGCATATTTGGTTCCTGTGCCGGAGACTAGGGAGAGGGTCTCATTCTTCAATATCAACAATCTCTAAGAGAAAGTCGATAGATAATGTCGGTTCCCCGTGAGAATGAAACAAGTCCTTTTAAGAGGAACTTGAGTGGTTTGGAAAGTTGAGGTTCAGTGCGTCACTGGGTCCATGATGTCCTGTCTTCAATACCGATGTTACCATCAGTAGCATATGAATTGAACCCGGTTTCTGCCCTAAGGTTGAATATATGGAGGGCTATTTGTTTTCACCCTTTTCTCATTCAATTCCTTTTAATTCTTCAACCCCTTCAGTGCTTACCGAGACTTCATAGCAAGAACCTTGTTGGGTTTGTTCCAGTACTTGCTCTGTCTCAGTCCGCACTCTTCCCATATCTCACTTTTCTCCTTTTATCATCATACCTAAGGACTTCTACACTAACTAGTGGATTGTCCCTGGGTAGATCCCTCCGGTTCTGGCGGATCATGGGAACCAATACCTAACCTTATCATCCTTATATCACCGTACATAAAGTAAATTTGGTCGGTCTATTTGGTATTGTTCATCTGCCATTTGAACCAATTGAAAACCATTTGAAAATCAATCCAGATACTTGTGATATATTATCAAAACATTTTGTACCTGAATTGTTTTTTATATTTTTAGAACAAGTGCTCCCCCTCAACATGTGTATCAAATGTTTGAAATCGTTTTGCACACGGAGGCAAGAGGAAGAATTAACTTCTTTGATTACCATTTTCTAAAAGATATCAACATCACTTCCCAAATCGAATCAAGTAGATAAAGCATTTTGGGGAAGGATGAGATTTTCATGATTTTGCTCCCCCTCAATATGTGCTTCTAGATTTGACAAGAGTTTTGCACATACTAGAGGGAACATGCACATTGAGATAAGTGATCACGTTTCAAATCATAGGTTTAAGATAGATGCTCCCTAATTTCTCAAATATTTTTGGATTTTCCACCAAAGGACTAAATATGATAATTTATGTTTCCAAAAGGACCTTTGGGGACTTTTCTTTTAAACTAAATGCCTAGGGACTGATTTTGCCATTTTCTGAAAGTCGGGGGACTAAAACTGCCAATTATGCAAACTTTGCTCGTTTTTCATCTGATTTTGAACATTTTGCATCTGAAACATATAAAATGCACTTTTGGAATATTTTCAGTGTTTTGATGCATTTCTGAGCATTTTTAAACGTTTTGCAGTTCAGAATTAACCAAAAATGATGAGTATTTACACACTCATCACTCCCCCTCAACATGTGCATGGAAAATTTGAAATCGTTTGTCACATGTGGGAAGGATAGCATGTACATCTTTATAAAACCATTTACCGAATTATCAGTTTAAATCCAATTTAAATCACACATTCTCCCCCGATCACAATTATCCAATCATTTGAGATTTGTGATCTCTTATAGATTTAAATTGATTTTGAAAGCTTTTAAGGAGAATTGTGACTTGATTATGAAAGCGTTTTAACTGATAAGGATCGGATTTTAAGACTTTAAACTCCATTGATAAAACATGCATGTATATCTTTTGAAAAACAATTGAATGCCAAATAACTTTTTAATTTAATTGAAATCATTCTCCCCCTCAATCAATGACATAGGTTGTTGATTGAGAGATTGATTTTTTTGACAAATAAGTCCAGATGATTATCAAAAATAGAGACTGAGTTATTTTTCAAAGCAGTTAGTTTTCAGCAGATAAATGTTTATAGAATCAGAGCATGGAATTTTGAAAAACATGATAAAGAATGGCTCTGTTCTTTCTTTAAAAAAAACGCGGGTTACTGCCTGAAATGACAATAAACCATCTATTTTCTCTTTCTCTCAAATTTTTTTTTTTTTTTTTTTTTTAAATTCGAACAATGTCTAAAGTCCCGTGTCATTCTTTGAATGACGGCACAAAGACCGTAGATATTTTCGAATCGAGAAAGACATGACAAAATGACAATATTTTTTGAAGATTTTTCGAATTTTTCAATTTTTTATGGATTTTGAGAGTTTTATATTTTTCTATTTGATTTTTTTTTTTCTTGAATAGATATTTACAAGAGATAGATGAAGGAAACCTTTTACTCCTCGTCTTCCTCCTGAAGACGTTTGAGTGTTTCTGGTTGAAGGCTTTTCAAGCCAAGTCGTGGAAGAATAAACTCAAAACGTTCTCTTGGAAGAGCTTTGGTGAAGATGTCTGCTAACTGGTATTCAGACCTCACAAAATAGAGTTCCACCACACCTTTTTCCACTTGTTCCCTGATGAAATGATGTCGAATGTCGATATGCTTTGCTCTTGAGTGTTGAACGTTGTTGTATGAGAGAGCAATAGCACTTTTATTATCACAGTACAGAGGGATTTTGTTGAATTCAAAGCCATAGTCAGATAATTGAGATCTCATCCATAAGATTTGAGCAAAACAAGATGACATGGCTATGTATTCAGCCTCTGTAGAGGAAATAGAAGTACTCATTTGCTTCTTTGAAGACCAGCTCACAAGCTTATCACCCAAAAACTGAGCACCTCCAGACGTACTTCGACGTGTATCTTGACAACCTGCATGATCAGCATCTGCATAGGCCGTTAGAGACATACCGGTGTCCTTCGGGTACCAAAGTCCCATATTGATGGTTCCTTGGAGATACCGAAAGACCCGTTTAACCGCTTCAAGGTGCTTTTTAGTAGGCTTAGCCTGGTATCTAGCACACATGCACACAGCGAACAAGATGTCTGGTCTACTAGCTGTGAGGTACATCAGGAATCATACTACGATATTTCGTTTGATCTACCATGATCCCTGAGTGGTCCTCATCCAGCTTGGTTCGTTCAATCATGGGAGTGTCAACAGGGTCACTAGAATCAAATCCAATTTTCTTTAACATCTCATTTGCATATTTAGATTGATTTATGAAAATGCCTCCGGGACTTTGTGAAATTTGTAATCCCAAGAAAAATGACATTTGTCCCATCATTGACATTTGAAATTTTGAACCCATTTCATTAGAAAAACGATCACATTCCATTGGGTCGGTCAAGGCAAAAATAATATCATCAACATAAATTTGAACGTGAATTAAGTGTTTGCCTGACTTTCTGGTGAACAAAGTAGGATCAACCGCTCCTTTGCTGAATCCAGTAGATAGAAGAAACTTTGACAGCGTATCATACCATGCTCTAGGAGCTTGCTTCAAACCATATAGGGCCTTTTTCAAGCGATAAACATGAGTAGGATGCTCTGAATTCACAAAACCCTCTGGCTGGCTGACGTAAACCACTTCTTTCAGATCTCCATTAAGAAATGCGGTTTTCACGTCCATCTGATAAACAACCATGTTCTTGCTAGCAGCATTAGCCAAGAAGATTCTGATCGCCTCGATACGAACAACTGGAGCAAAAGATTCCTCAAAGTCTATACCTTCTTCTTGACGATAACCTTTAGCCACTAACCTAGCCTTATTTTTCAAAACATCACCATGCTCATCAAGCTTCACTTTGAAGATCCACTTAAGAGCAATGATCATAGCACAATCTGGAGCTGGTACTAATTCCCATACATCTAATCGATCAAATTCATGAATTTCATCTTGCATGGCATTGAACCAGCTGTCTTCATTCATAGCAGTTTTAACATCTTTAGGTTCGATCTTTGAGAGTACAGAGTTAAAGAAGCACTATAAGGCATCAGTAGCAAGCTGTTTACGAGTGGATACCAGACAAGAAGGATTTCCAATGATGTTGTCTAATGGATGATCGTGAGTCCATTTTCTGAGGTGTTCATGTGGTAGTTGTTGAGGGACCGAAGTAGCAGAGTCGATTTCTCCTGAAGAAGATGGTTCTGATGAAGATTCAGGAGCAAATATGTTTTCAAATGGAGCATCTTCAGGAGTAGCAAAGGGATTAACTTCATCATTGATGCCAGAAACATTTCCATGATGTACATTTGAAGAATGATGATTTGTTGATGAGACTGAAGGATCAACAGCAGGCGCTTCTTGACTTAAAGATATTGAGACTGAGGGATTGACTTCATTCACATGAATATGAGCAACCTCTGTTGTAGGAATCGACACCTCATTAGTACTTGGATCATAAAGTTCATCAAACATAGGATCAAACAATTTCTTTAAATCATCTTCAGATGGAGGTACATATGGAGTTTCTTGAGAAGAGTTTGGAACAAGGGATGAACCAATGGGACTGTTTTGAAGTGCAGGTCCTGAACTGGATTGTCCAGGAGCGATTTGACCGGTCAGCTCATCAAACGTAACGTGAATTGTTTCCATGATATTTCGGGTTCTTTTGTTGCAGATTCGGTATCCCTTTTTGTTTGGTGCATAGCCTACAAAAACTCCAATGTCTGCTTTAGCTCTAAGTTTGCCTAAGTCTTGACCCTCATTAGTTGGATAACACAATGCACCAAACACACGAAGGAAAGAGAGATTAGGTTTTCTGTTGTGGACAAGTTCATATGGAGTTTTTCCATGAACAGTGTGAATCAGGGAACGATTTTGTGTGTAGCATGCAGTGGCAATAGCTTCAGCCCAGAGAAACATTGGAACCTTTGAGTAAATCAGCATTGTTCTAGCGGCTTCTACAAGAGTTCGATTTCGTCTTTCAACTACACTGTTCTGTTGAGGAGTTCGTGGAACACTTCTTTGATGGCTGATTCCAATGCTTTCATAAAATTCACTAAGTTGTTTGTTAACAAACTCAGTTCCATTGTCTGTTCGGATAATTCTGACGGTTTTGTTAAGTCGAACCTGCAGCTGTTTGATGAGTTTGATGATGATATCAGGAGTTTCATCCTTTGTCCTTAAGAACTTGACCCAGGTGAATCTAGAGTAATTATCAACCACAACTAACACATATTTCTTCCCAAAGATATTCTGCACTCTCATTGGTCCACATAAATCCATATGAATTGTATGAAGAACTTCTGTGACAGAGTTAGTAGGTTTGGGTTTATGGGCATACTTCTTGCTTTTTCCTAATTGACATGCTGAACAAAGATGATCCTTTTCATACTTGAGTCTAGGTAAGCCTACAACTAAGTCCTTTCTGGTGAGATCATTGATGGTGCCGAAGTTCAGGTGATTGAGACGACGATGCCATAACCATGACTTTGTTTTAGAGGCCTTTGACAGCAAGCAAATTGGAGAATACTTCATCATATCTTCGATAGAGATGGTGTATAGATTTGAACCACGTGAACCTCTTAAAAGTTCCTTACCATCAAGTTCTCTAACGAAGCAGGTATGTTTTCTGAAGGCTACTTCTAGATCAAAATCGCAGAATTGACCAACAGAGAACAAGTTGTGACCAAGACCTTCTACATAGTAAACCCTGGAGATAACACTTTTGCCAACAACATAGTCTCCATAACTCATAATAGCACCAAAATGATCATTCCCGAATCTAACTGTCCCGATGAATTTGCTCACGAAATTCATGAGCCGTGACCGGTCGCCAGTCATATGCTTGGAACAGCCTGAGTCCAGGTACCACAGAACGATTTGAACGATCTGCAGTTGAACACAGACAAGAATGGATAACTGGATAATTGGGATCCCCATGCAAGAATGGGTTCCATTTGGTTAGTAACAATGGTTGGAACACCCACCTCAAAAATAGAAGCATTCATATCAGAAAATAAGGCAATGGAATCATTGTTAATAGATGCAGTACTAGTGTCTGTATTAGCCTTGTTCACAGTGTGCTCACTTCTTAAGGGAATAGTTCTACCAGTAGGCATCCATTTTCTAGTGGGCATTGTCTGATTAGTCTTACGACCAACAGGTATCCAATAATAGCCTATCTTACTAAATGTTCTTCTTGTGGGTTTCCACTGTTTTCTAACTTTCTTTCATTTTTGCCTTTTAGCCTTCTTAGCATGAATTTTAGCATTAACAATATTAACTGGACAATTAACATCATTAGGCAAAACATTAACACCACATTCATGATTAGAAACAGAATTCAAGCAGACATCAATACAAGGTTTGCAAATAGTATCAGAATTCGAATTAATTACAGTACGCCTATGGCTAATACTAGAATCAACACGATTCGTTTTATTCGGTTCAAACTTAAAGTTCCTAGATTGTTCTTCTACTCTTTTCCAGTGCACATTCTTAGCTTGCGAGGTCCTATCATTCCTTGTATTGTCTTGAGACTTTGACCTGCTCCCTTTAATGTCACTGATTACTCCTGTAGAGGGAATGGGAACATTAGTTGGTTTTACTACTCTTTGCATCACCTGTTTAGATGTGCTGGGATCTGAACTACATGCAGGCACACTAAGGTTCACTTTCTTAAAACTAGAAGTGTTGGGATTTGTACTCCTAGAAGGCACACTTGAGTTCTCTTTCTTAGCATTGACAGATCTGGAATATGAACTACTTAAAGGCACACTAAGGTTCACATTCAAAACATTGGGCATCGAATGAATATCATACTTGGCATTAGGCATCGAACATGGAATCAAAGGATTAACTCTCTCACCTAAGGACTTTGGGCATATTGTGATCAAGCATTCTAGAATTTCTTGAGATCGTTTGGCATATAAGCATGCATGTCCAATTGCATTATCATGAGGTTTCTCTAACTTATCCTCTTCAACAATCTCACGCAGACATTCTAGGCAATCCTTAAGGGCTGAGAAGTATGTTTGAACAGCAAGTTTGTTGTTCCTGAGATGAGGAGGGACATATTTCACAGACAAAGCATATTTATTACAAGAGTGAACCTTTGATACACCATTCTCTCCATTGGTCATTGGCATTTTCCCTTTTACCTGACTCTTCAGATTCTCAATTTCCTTTTGCAATGAAGCTATTTGTTCGTTATTTTTGTTACGAGTGACCTTTATTGATTCAAATAACTCATTGAAATGACGTTTAACCTTTTCATTTTCTTCTAGAAAACTTTCGTTTTCCTTTTGTAATGCATTTACTAGGTTTTGAAGATGAAACGTTTGAGAATTCTGAGAATCTAAAAGAGGAGGCATTTGGGAGCCTGTCATATTGTTCGTTTGACCCTTTAATTAAGAGATTTGGGCTTTCAACTTTCTGATCGTGTTGCAATGAGCTTGAATCTGTTCATCACGTTTGTTAATTTGAAAAACTGCATTAAACTCTGGAGCATCTGAGGATGTCTTGATATTTGAAGTTTTGACATTTTCTTTAAGATGTTGATATTTTAGTTGTAAATTAAAATGCTCAACTTCTAGTTTAGAAAAATGTTTAACCAAATTGTCGTGATCATCCAGTTCAATTTTCTCATTTAGTTCAGAATTAGTTTTTTCAAGCTCAATGACACGATCATGGGAGACTTTCAGGGCAACAGATAATTCATGAAATTGGGAAGCATTAATAGAACAATTTGTAGCAGTGAAAAACACATCTTGAGCAATACATTCAGAAATCAGGTTCTCATTTAGTGTATGCAAGTTCTTCCTCTCAATCTCATTATATTTTAGTGCTCGCTCATAATCAATAACTTCAACTATCATTGCATCAAATTCCTTTTCCATTCCCTTAATATCAGTCTCTATCCCCTTTTTAAGACTCTCAAAGTGATCTTTTAGAAGTTTAAAGAAAGGCATGACCTCAGTTAAATAGCATTCTTTTGTTTGTTCAAAACCCCTTTCCCCTTCAGTAATCCCAGTGGGTGTGATCCTTTTCTTACAAGTTTTCTAAAAATCAACAAATAGTTGAAAAATAACATATTAACTGATTAAGATCTTGCTTTTAGTAGCAATCGTTCTAGGAACTAGATGCATTGGCGTTTTGGGAGGATACACAGTTGCTTTAGGCATTTTCCTAAGGGGAGGGTTTGTTTCAACAATATTTTCTGCTTTCTGCTTATCTAAGTCCATTTTCCAGAACACTTGTTCGGGAGTCAACAATGTTTGAGGCTTAAACATGTTCAAGGAGATCCAATTCTCCTTTTTGTAGTCATGGGGAGTGATAATTACTTTCTTCTCTTTGCATTTAGGATCATTTAGTTTCTTATTCATCTTCTCCTTAGTGATTTCATCTAATTTCTTATCTTCCTCTGTGCACTCAAAGCAACTAGGTTTTTGTCTAGGTTTAAGAATTTCATTGCCATCATAGATCACATTTTGAGCTGCTTTTGCTATCTTCCCGTACTCAGGGTTAGGTTTATCTATAATGGGAACACTATGCTTATCGCTTAGAACTCTATGCTTAGTGATCATGTGAGCAGTCTGAATGGTGTTCCCTTGTATGTACAACTTGTTTTCAAGTTTGTTTTTCAAAGTTTTCAGATTAGAAAAATCTTTCAAGAGTTTTGATTCCTTTGCATTAAATTCTTGCTTAAGCATTTTCACATTTTCTTGAAGTTCTTGTTTTTGTTTAGCAGTTTTAGAAAGCTTTTCTTGCAAGGAATTTAACTCTTGTTTTAATACTTCTTCTCTAAAATTACTTTTTCTAATGATTGTACGCACTTGGTCATCCATTTCCTGCTCACGAGTGGTCAACTCAAATTTTGCACGTTGTTCATAAATAGCAACACGTTCTTTATAGGCATTAAGTTCAGAAATTACAGAATCATCAGGGGCACACGCAGTGTATTCATCAAAAACATAGTCATTGTTGACTGCAGAAGATGCATCACTTGGTACAACTTCACTATCACTTTGTTTCACATATTGATCATATGGGACAACATTGATATTACCCATATTTTCAATATTTGATTCAATAGTTTCAGTTGATTGTACTTTGTCATGCATCTTTTGCACATCAGCATCATCGTATAGTTTTAATACCTCTGAGATGAGTTTGTCTTTGGATGGGCTAGCTTGTGGTGAAGATGAGACCTTGGGAGAAACCATTGGAGAAATGCTAGCCATAAAAATTGTGTGTGCAGTAGGTCCATCATCCACATCAGAGTCGTATGCATCACAACCAGTGACTTGAAAGGCATTCTGATGATTGTGACCTATCTCCTGAATAGGCTGCTCATCCACATCTGCATCATAGGTCTTGGCATTGCCCTCAGCAAGAAACAACAATTCCTCTTCATCCAAAGCAGCACCATTATCCTGAGCTTGTACAAGCAGCATCTTATCTCTGAAGTAATCAGCATTCTGTGGACGCTTTGGAGATGTGCAGTTCCTTGCAATGTGTCCCTCACCACCATAGTTATAACATTTGATCGGCTTAGCTTGACCTTGGTTACCATTCCTTCCTCGATTTTGATTACCAACATAACCTCTACCAGCTCCACCTCTTCCCTGATCATACTGTCTTTCCTGAACTGGTTGCACCACGATCCTCCCATCTTTAACAGTAGCTTGATTGTGTGGGTTAGATGCTGTTCTGAGGTTGTTGTTGGTTTGTGGGAGAGAATTCATGTTTTGACTAATCAGAAGAGCTAGTTGATTAATGATGTTACCCACGTGTGCATCAGCATCAGCTTGTTTGAACATAGGATCAGGAATGATTTTGTGATTACCATTACCCATGGGTATGACTTGTGAGGCTTTGGTTGTGATTCCGATGTTTGAGTAGAAGGCAATTGAGTCATTAGATGAGCTTGTCTCTCCCTGATTGGTTTTGAACTGATTGAGAATCATTTTTTCAAACATAGCATGTCTCTCATTCTGAAGGAGGAAGGCATAGAGTTGCTCATAGTTTGTATTCTTCAATCCTTTAGTGAGCTTCACAGAGGTGACAAACTTGTGCCATTCGGGATTCATGTTGTTCACAAATTTTGAGTTCAGCTGAATGTTAGGCATAGTCATTCTGATGTTCCTCATATCATTCACCAGCTTATGAAATCTCACATAGTACTCATAGACACTCTCATCTGGTTTCATCTTGAAGTGTTCAAATTCGTCATAGAGTTGTGATTCTCTGTCTTCCATAGTTAATTCAGAACCTGAGAGAAGCATCTTGACATTATCCCATACTGCCTTTGCTTCAGTGTTGTGATTGATCAGCTTGTAGATGTCTTTTGGAAGACCTTGAAGAACAATGTTAGAAGCCCTGATATCAGCATCGAATCTCTTTTTCTCCTTATCATCAAGCTCATCATACATCTTTGGTCTGTCCATTCCGTAAATCAGAGTTCCATCTTCAGCAGTATCAAGTACATCTCTAGTCGTCTCAACCCGATATGGTCCTTCATCAATGGATTTGAGAATGTTGACTCCATTTTCCTTTACAAGACAGTACAATCTGATTCGTTGAGCCCAAGAGTCGAAGTCAGTTCTGTCAAGCATGAGTGGACGAGTATCTGAACCAGCTGCTTGAACATCCTCGGCAACAGTGGAGATGATAGTAGGAACGTTTGTAGACATGTTTCAAGCTCTACGGGATTTTACAATTCTTTGATTAAACCGGGAAATTGATTCTTTCACGGGATTTTATTAAACCAAAAGAACAACCGTAAGAATGTATCACCAAGAAGTAACAAGCCTAAATGAATAAGTACCTAACCACACAACTCGCTTAAGTAATCAACTCGCTTAATAGCCAAGTCGCATCAGCATCAACTCGCAACACAGTCAACTCGCTTAATGAATCAAATCGCTAAATAGCCAACTCGCTTTAGTATCAACTACCAACACAGTCAACTCGCTTAATGAATCAAGTCGCTAAATAGCCAACTCGCTTTAGTATCAACTCACAACACAATCAACTCGCTTGAATACTAAGTCGCTTAAAGAAACTCGCTAGCGTTACAACTCGCTAAATAGCTAAGTCGCTTTAGATCTCAAGTCGCTTAAAGAAACAACTCGCTTAGAACCCAAGTCGCATAAATATCAACTCGCTAAACAGCTAAGTCGCATGTACCAACTCGCATCAAATAACAAAGCAACTCGCTTTGAAGAAACACAAGTCCGAGACTCAACTCGCTTAGTCCTTCTTTCACAAATAACCACTTTATCAATCCAAAACAACCAAACCACAATGATTTAAGCCTTCCAATTCAAAACATAACCACATATGATGATCCTAAACACAAAAGTACAAGCAAAATTCAAACTTTACCACTAGAATTTGTCCAAATGAATCAAACTCTCCTAAACCCTTAATACACCAAAAACCTTATAAAATCCACCAAAACAAAGAGCATGAAAGATGAGTGATCAAACCATGGCTCTTGATACCAATTGTAGGATATTGGATTTCACAAACACTCTAAACCATGATCAAAGTAGGCGTATAAGTATGTTAGAGAGAGAAAGTTCTAGTGAGAGAAAGGAAGAGAGTTGGGAACTATAGTGAGAGAAAGAAAATATTATTATGAGCTCCAACTATCTACCTTGGGAGGTAGAGAGTATTTATAGTCTTACATAAAACGCCACACAACGGGATGTGGATCAGGCATACAGTGGGTAAAGACCCGTCCGTCCTCCACGGTGTTACTTAACTAAAAACTACTTAACTTAAAATAACTACGACTACGAGCTTTCTAACGATTACATATACTTGAGGTGACCGACTCTTTAATACCTGGAATTTCTAATTCCTAACAGGACGCACAACCTGGCTCTGATATTTTTATACTATGCTTATGCTACGCTGCTGCAAATATCATGAACCAGTAAAGCTTCCGCTACTCTGATGGAAAGATGTCATAATCCTGAAAGTGTGAGCATGTCGGTCCAAAAGTCACAACATCACATGATGGCAACACAACAAAGGGTGATCCAGAGATTTACTGTGGCTGATGATCTCAAAGTATGCTCGAAGATCATCAAGACGTGGATCAGTTAAAGACCTCCACTGAAAGTACAAAGCAGTCGGACTTTGAAGCATCACTACTAAAGTACAAAGATTGCGGGATTGAAGAATTGAATTCTACGAGCTTGAGCATGAAGACAAAATAGAATGCTAGGATTCAAAGTGTAAATCATGGGGTGACCTCCCTTAGGGGGAGATTGTTAGGATTTAGAAAATCCATGTTGAAGAGTCGGTCACCCCAACTCTAGTTTAGCATATGTTAGCTCGTAGACATTACGTTATTTACTAGTTATTTAGTTAGTTATTTAGTTTAGTGCAACACCGTGGAGGACGGACGGGTCTTTACCCACTGTATGCCTGATCCACAGTCCGAAGGAGGACGTTTAGTATGTAACTATAAATACCCTCTAATTCCCAAGGTAGAGGGTTGGACCTTTCACTAAATCTAACCTTTCACTTGTTTTATCTCTCTAGAACACTCCACTTTATCTCTCTAAAACCATATAGTCAAACGCCCATATTTGTCTTGATTTAATGTGTTTATGAAATCCAATATGTTACACTTAGTCATTTAGTTAATATAAGTAGTTGGTTAAGTAATATCGTGGAGGACGGACGGGTCTTTACCCACTGTATACCTGATCCACAGCCCGTAGGTGGCGTATATTGTAAAAACAAACTATAAATACCTTCTACCTCCCAAGGTAGAAGGTTGGAGCTTCATAATACAACTTTACTTTCTCTCACTAGAAGTTCCTATTCTCTCCACTTTATCTTTCTAAAACTCATTCATAGTCGAACCATAGTATTTGTGTTTGTGTGATTGTGATAACCAATATGTTACAAAACCCTAGTACTAGAAAGAGTACTCGTATTATTATCATTATTAATATTGAAGCGTTTTGGTGATATTGTTGTTTGATCATATTATTGTTCCATTGTTCATAATCTTCTAAGTTTTATTGAGTAGATTTCACATACTCATTGAACATTAAACAGAGTTTCTACCTTTGTTGTCTTGAATTTATTCAAAGCAACATACACTTAACAAGCTAATGAATCGATCCGTAGTTTGGGATTCCACATAATATCACAAAGTGATATTCAGAAATTCACAAGTGATATTTTAAATACCACATAATATCACTTGTGATAGTCAGAAACGTGTGAAAACGTAAAAAATGGACAAAAACATAAGAAAACAGATGAATACGTATGAATACGTATGAAAACGGATGAAAATGTATGTAAGCGTAAAAACACGTCTGAATACGTATGAAAACGTATGAAAAATGGACGAAAACGAAAGAAAACGAACGAAAACGGACGAAAACAAGCGAAAACGTAAGAAAACGGACGAAAACGTATGAAAACGTATGAAAACGTATGAAAGCGGATGAAAACTGACGAAAACGTATGTAAGCAAAGAAAAAAACGTGAATTAAAAAAAGTGAATTAAAAAAATGAATAAAATAAAAAACGTGAATTAAAAAAAAGAAAAAAAATATATGAATAAATAATAAAGACCAAAAGACAAGAAAAAAAAGAACATGGAATTAGGTTTACATATTAAATCTTAAGTTAATTCACACTATTAGATCAAAATATAAACAAAATAAAATGACTATGGATGGTTGAGAAATTGCTTTGATTAATTTTTTTAACATGTCATAGTGTTTTGACTGATTGATCCACATGTCGAATCTCATATTATATTATATTATATATATTTACTAACACCCGTTTGTGGTGCGTATAGAAAATCGTTTAATTCTATTTTTATACATGCTATGTTGGCAAAATGTTATTGGTCCATTCTATTTTGCAGTACAAAAACAAATGTGGTGACAAATTAAGATTGGTTAATGTGTGTTGCAATGGTTACTGTTCACCCCAATGAAGAGTATGTACACACTTCGTATACATGAACGTTTAATATACATCACAAACCACACATTGTTTTTTTTCCTAACTTTCAAACATCTCCTAGAATATTCCACCGCCTTTGATTCTTCTTCTTCATCTCATCAAAATGGCAAAATATCTTCAGCTAAAATATCTTCAAAATGGCAAACGGTAACACAAATCCAAACATCCATCAATTAATTGTTATTCTATTAAACCCACAAAAAAGAGCAGGTCTCTTATATGTAATGGGAAAGAGAGGCGGTGGCCTAGCAAGGATTCCGGCGAGCTCAAGAAAGGTGGTCCACAGCCAAATAAAGCGAAGGTTTAATCATATTTTTATTATTATAAAGATTCAATCTTCTTGGTTTTGGTTGAAGTCTTGATTTTTATTGTAAATAAACATTAGGGTTTGTTCATTTTTTTGTATGAATTGGGTATTTTGAAATTTGGCCTTATGTTTAATTGGGTATGGTTTCTGATTTTAGGTTTTTTCATAAAGTTCATCTCTTTTTATTAAGTTTAATTTTGATTTAATTGAGAATAATTGGTTTGCGGTGTTTTTGGTACTAAATCTCAACATCTTACGCGTTTTTCAGGTTGGCCGGCAAAATAAAATGGCTTTCGTATCATTCAAGTGGTGTCAGGATGGATATGGAGAAGAAGAAGAACATACCAACATTTGAGGTTGAAATGGTATGTAAGATGTGCAACTCATTTTGGCTTTAAATTTTAAGTCTCGAATATTTCGAATTATTTGACATTAATTAACACACTTTGAAGGTTTTATATAAATGATTCACACTTTTTGATTTGTGGGGTTTTGATTTTGCATGTGTGAAAGGTTGAAGAGTTAGAGTGGAAAGTGGCTGAATCGGTTGCGGATATATCTGGTGATGGTGATACTAAGGTATAATTTTTTTTTGTGTT
Source organism: Chrysanthemum seticuspe (assembly GCA_019973895.1). Classification (NCBI taxonomy): domain Eukaryota; kingdom Viridiplantae; phylum Streptophyta; class Magnoliopsida; order Asterales; family Asteraceae; genus Chrysanthemum; species Chrysanthemum seticuspe. Next base: position 275,941,901 of record BPTQ01000008.1, on the reverse strand, counting down.
TTATGGCGATTTCAGTCATTTGTTTTAATGTGTTGTGGTTAGCTAATAGTTATGAGGAGGTAAAAAAAAGTTTGTAATTTTAGCTTTGTGTATATGTTACTGTGTATATGAATAGAACAAAGTTCATGGTGGTATGTGTTGTGGTGACTGGATTATAAACATTTCCCCTACTGGTATTTTACAAGTTGAGAATTTACTTAGGGGTCGTGAGCACAATACCAGCGATAATAAAGGGGTGGGTTGGCCCATGGGTCAAAACGGGTCAGGTTGTGCTGACCCACTAACATTTTTTTTTCTTTTATCTAATTTGTGAATAATAAATTGCTAGACATGCTGATGTAGTTCAAATGAATAATTAAACAATTAGCATACTATTTTCTGTCAATGCCCTGTAGACTTATTCATTTCGATAACCCTTTAATTATTCATTTGACACCTTTATTCATTTGACCCGTTAGAGGCAACGTGTAACCCAATTGACCCATTTATCGATGGGTATTAATTGCTATGTGAACTTAGTATCATGTTTTTATCATATCTTTTCTCCCGCCTTTTTTCTTCCTATACTTTAAATGATCCCGCGAACATCGGTTGTAAAAGTAGGGTAGTAGATGTAGTTCGGCTTTCCCCGCCCTTAATGCAAAAAAGGCCAATAAATTCTTAGTTTTGCGTTGTCGGAGGTTCTGGTAAGTCATGTCCCATGCTTCCGAATCCGGTGCTATCAATGTCATCTTATATTTTGTGGGTTGACGTTGCTAATGCAATTTTTCGTATGCCATGCAGAGAATGTTTCCGAAATTGACGACCTTTGCCAACAACACAATCGCGTAAGTGGATTCCAGCATGTATGTCATTTAATAGTGACGTGCATACCTTTAATTCCCGTTGCTTCTGCTTACCTTTTATTGGAAATTGGGTAACAGCCAAAAGCCAACCAAACCGACGTAACCGTTGTTACTCCTCTAACTTCCAAAACCGTTGAACTGCTGATGGGCTGAAACTTGCAGGGACAGCCACTAGAAACTTCATGTACGGAGATGCATGTCCGGGTCAAAAAGGAAGTTCAACAAAAGGCGTTCAGGTTTGTTAGGAATCAACAAATATCATTTGTATAGGTTACGGATAACATTTATTACAGATATCTTGATCAGCTTATTTCAACATTGTCATAGGCTTATGTGACTCACAAACCTGGAATTCACACCAGAATGTTGGTGAATCAGACGTTCCATCAAGCACACGCCAAAGTAACTAATGTTCCTTTTTGCATTTCTTGGTCGACCATGTGGATTGAGGACTATTTAATTGGGTTAATGACGGTGTTAATCGGACAACTAATAGACCACCTTTCTTGATATGGTGCTTAAAATGTTGTAGAATAATGCCATTGAAATATAAAATTTACGCATTAACTGTGTGTCAATGTGAATATATAGGTAGTGTTAAAACATTTCTTAACTCTGTTAAGTGAATGCTTAGGATGTTTGTCGATTCACTTTTTGTGTAGGACTATCGTCACATGATACTGAAACTCCAACTACGACTAATCCGCTATTAGGAGTCACTTTTTGTGTGTTACAGGTGGTGGTCCATTAAACGTTTTTTCCACAATATATCAAATAAGGCGAAACACTCAGGAGTCTTACCGCTGAAGGCATAGAACGTCTTAAGCAAAGACTAACAGAGGTATTTTTATTTTTATTTTTTATTTTTTAAAAAAAAACCTTAGAGACTTACTTAAGCCCAAACCTCTGACCTATCAAGCTTATCTCAACACTTCAGTAGCTTATTAAGCTTAATTGAAAGCTAAAACATACACCCCTGTAGCATTAGGACTTGCTTATTTCACGTTTATCTTTTTTTCAGATTATGTCCACATATAAGCAAACCGGACCCTCTACGGTAAAACAATGATGCGAGTGTAATAGTAAAGTCCAGGAAAACCATAACATAGACCATGTACCATCTTGCACAATGACCCGTGATCATCATGTTGGCTGTATAGAATCAACAGCCCGTAATGTTAGTACTAACTTCAGAGCATCCCCGTAATATTAGAGTACTTTATATAAGTTCACAATTTTATTGATAAAACATTTGTTTACATAATTATAACTTTTTTTTATTAACATTTACCAGTTTTGAGTTTCATTTTATGCTGGCTGCATTTTTACTTACAAAATGACCCGAAGGAGACACAAACCCACCGTTTAATGTCTCAGGTGTAAAAAAAACAGAATGAGACAATTATTTTGGTATTGAATGTAAAAAAAATGTTTCGTACTTGAATCCAAACAACTTTGCATACTGTTTTGCAGATATATGAGGCGAAACATGTCTGTCGTTTGCACCAGGCCACGCATGTCTCTTTGTCAAGTAAGCTTTCTTTCCTTGCACATCTGCACTTGATCTTCGTCAATAACTATTATTTTATCGTAACAGGGCGTTTGGTATTAAGCGTCTACTTATTTCATTTTTTCATTTTTGTATGTTACTTTATGCATATTATGCAAGATGTGTTTTAGAATGCTTATTTTTCCGTTATATTTTCCTGATCTTACAGCTATTGCATTTGAGACAAGTAACTTCAAATCGACCCACCTGCACAACTTTAGAGGTGAAATGCAAGGAACATGTTGACACTAAAGACACTTCCACCTTCATATTGATAAGATATGGCTAAATAATATAGCATGTGCATAGATTATATTACCATTTTAGTCTACTAATGTGACATGTTATTTACGCTCTTTGCACAGTGATTAGTGAAAAAATAGAGTATATATAACATCAACTTTTAAACTTATTTTCTCAGTTAATTGCTTGGTGATGCTGTTGTACAAAAAACCCCACTACTTACATTTGGATTCAATCCGGACTCAAATGGGTCAAAATGGTTTAAAAAAGGCCAAATGTGCTACAAAACCCCATTGAACTCTTTCAAAAACATCAAATACTAAATACCAACACGAACAACTCTCGCGTAAAAAATGCTAGCAACAACAACAAACTCATTTGCTAACAATTGCACCTATATACGCATTATCAGAAATGTTCTATGCATTCATAAAGCATCCCCGCAGCAACGCGCGGGCAAACATGCTCGTTTGCCTCAATTATGGGAAACATGACTTTCACTTTTGTCTCTGGATACAAAATCAGCTTTTGACTTAATACCATCCGTTGAACATATTAATAGTACTTACTATACCCAAGAAAGGAGTTGGGGATAACTAGTTCCAAATTTTAATCTAAAGATCCTTAAACCAATAAGTGCTAGAGGTGTACTTGTGCACCATGAAATCATTTTATATACAGGTGATATGATATGGCTTCATTAGCAGAATGCACAATAAAAATAATCACATTAGTTTGTGTTAAGCTGTCGTAATTGTCAATATTCCATGACCTCAAGTGTTACATGTCGACTGATATGTAGTGTTTGAAGTGATGTGTGTGATTACTTTGAGTCAATATTTCGCACTAACTTTTAAGGTTCTTTGGTTTGGTTTTCTTACAACAGTTGGCTTAATCTAGCTAATTTAATAGACAATACGGATGCTTCAAGAGGCCAAGAGATATGATAACTAAATAGAAACATGAAGCTAATATCTAATGTTGATGGAAAACTGGTAAAATATTTGCGATAACATTGAAGATTTGAAGCGAAGATCAAAAATCATAATAGTACTTTGAAATATTCACTCATTTAACATAATTTAGGAAGAAATGCACTAGTTATATGCTAAACTGCCAACCTCTAATTCTCTGCATATTAAGAACTAGAGCATCACTTAACATTGCCACTTCCAAGAGTGAGTTCAAGATCATCTAGTCCCATATCATGTATCCTCTCCCCTTCCCACGCCTTCAATCCACTTCCAACAGTACCCTCAAAATCTAATTCTAATCCTTTTCCTTTATCCAAAACTGCATCATTCGTAATACTTGTTGAAGCCATAGGTTTCACAAGGTGAAATGTCGGTGAATTTGGGCTCATCTCCATAGGCTCATGGTTCTCAAAGCTCAACCATTTACAAGAATCAATGGTTGAACACCCAGACTCGTCACATTCTGGTATGGTCATGGGTTTGAACCGCTGATATCTAGTCGGGCTTGTAGGGGCTGATGATGAAATAGTAAAATTAGGCAAGTTAAAAGAGGACATTTGGTGTTTGGTTATAGATTCCCAAATGAGATTGTTGTGTTGTGGAGGTTTTGAAGTTGGGGACGACATTGGTGGGGTTACAGGGGCGCTGTTTGATATGCGAAGAGGAGGGAGTGAAGACGGAACTGAATCATGAAAAATTGTGAAACGATGGTTTGATGGGCTAGGGATTGATGAAGTAGGCGGACTCGGCCTTCGGGAAGAACATGGTGTTGTGTTTGTTGATGTGCTTCCGATTTCATTCGTGGGTGGTGGCTTACATCCCTGCAGATTCATATCAAAATCTGTTACTAACATATTGAAGAAAGTCAACTTAATCACATCAGTACACTGGATCCAAGAACCTCAATCAGCTCATGTATTTGCATAAAACATCCATTTGCACAATATTTCCTAAATTAGTTAAATTTAATTACTAAGCTTTACATCCAGATTAAGCTATTGCTTAGATGAAAATAAAATGGTATTTGAGATTGATTACAAAAACTACTTATCATCTACATATTTGCATGCTGAAATAACATGTTTCAGATAATTAGTTGCTAGTTGATAACAAAAAACAGCTTATTTATTCAAAAAATATCTAGATAGCGGCATAGCGCTGCGCCACATAGTAAAGCACGTACCCATGGGGGCAACTTGAATAAGCAATCCTCAAATTGCTTATCTGCTTTATCAAATTCCTAAGCATCTCTAATAAGCAGCCATAAACACATAATTTACACTAACAAACGTAAGTTCTAGTTGATAATCAAATTTATCATATCATTTCAATAGATCCAAAAACCACAAATCATTAATTTCTATAATTCTCCTAAATTAGCAAGAATAATCCTTAAAAATCTACAAACAATAAAACAGAATAAGCTGGATACCAAATTACCAATGTACACAATAAGTGCAGATTCCAAAACATAAAATCCAAATCAAAATTGAGAACCTAAAATCCACTTTATAAATATATAATTCAAGCCAAAACAGAATCACACACTTCAAATTTGCAACCAATTTCACAAATCAAATAAGTTTAAAAAATAATAATAATAATAATAATAATAAAATGCACTGTAGATCAACTAAACCAAAAGGATGATTATTTTATACCTTCCGAAAAGTAGTACCATCAGGAAGGACAACCCAACCAGCTTCTCTACAAAGAGCTTTCAAAACCTCATTATTATCACAATGTTTTGGCAAATCATAATTCCCTTGTGCTCGCAATCCATTATATATATTCGCCGCTATCGCCCTACGCCTCCTTTCTCTCCTCCTGTTGTTTTCGCGCTCTCTCCATGACGGTTTCCTCCGTCCTCCCACGCCACTTCCACCCTCCTCCGCCACCCCCACCATCGAAGACCCACCTTCCCACATCATTTTATATATTACAATGTGTGTGTGTTTTTTATGTTTGAGCTAACAAATAAAATGTTGTTAGCTAGAAAGTTTACATGACCTAAAACAATGTGTGATATAACGTTTGTGTGAATGGAATAAAAATGTTGTGTACAATGTTGTTTTAGTGTATGTGTAGTGTCACGCTTTCTGACATAAGATATTGTGTTTTTCGTTTAGTTTGATTGTGTGTGTGTTTCAAAGGTGTAAATAGTGTGTGTTATGTGAAAGTTGTTTGAAGGTAAAGCAACTGAGATACTGAAAAAGTGAGGGAGAATCTTGTTGTGTGTAGGAACATGAGGTACTTTATTGTCTGCTTGATAATGATTTTTCAAATAATTGGGACCGTTGATTTCGTTGTTATTGATGATTGTTGATTGATGGATCTAGCATTAAAAGATGTGTGATTTGTATACACAACATGACAAAATAAATAAAGGAGCTATGTCGTAAACTAAAAAAGGTTTTTCTACATTTCACTTTGCTTTTCAATCTATAGAATGAAACGTTTTGAGACTTTTTGTTATACTACGCGAGTACATGTTCATAACATCAGCATTTTTAACCGCAAACAGTTATTTTTATGATTTAGTGGTTATTTATTTTCATCAAATATGAATTAAATAATAAAAGTAAATTATAGTAATATGATATTTTATATAGTAGAATTGTAGATGAAAATTTAAAAATATTAATATTGGGTTAAATACAAAAGAAGCCTCTTTTATTCTTTTAGAAACTAAAATAAATAAATAAATATATAAAAAGAAATAAAAAAAACTGTCAAAAAAAACTCAAAAGTTATTAAGCATTTTTTTTTTTTAATTTTGGTGAGAACAGTATTAAGACAACTTATTTATTAAGTCAATATTGTTTGAATTTTTGTGTAAGAATTCAAGTTTTAAAAAACGTATTTTGAGATAAGTTTTTTACAAGATTATAAATAGCGTGAGACTTGACGTGACGTGTTTGCAAGGCCAAGTCTCAAGTCTTAGCATTAAGCATGGCGGCATGCCGTTATTAAGGCATTAATTAAGGCGGCAAAAAGTATTTATAGATTTATATCATATTTCATAATTATATGAGTACTAAACATTAGTAAATGTAAGCCCAAATCCCAAATATTAGTAAATGCAATTCTAAATCCCAAATATTAGTTAATCCTCTAAACGCTTAAAAAAAATCGTCGTGCATTGCGCCTTTTTACGTCTCAATTCAAGTCATGCCTAGAGCCGACGTTTTGATGTATTTTGTAACTTTGAGGCCACGTCTCGCGCTTTGACGCCGTCATATCGCGCCTTTTAAAACCCTGGGTTTTTATGTTTAAAGCAAAAAATATTTTTACTTTACATGGTAGTTGAGATTTTTTTTGAAATTTTGAGTGAAAACATAATAAAGACATTGTTTTTTTCTTTTTATTTTTTGTGTAAAAACAATTACATAAGATGTGATACAACTTTTCATTAAGGCAATATTGTTCAAATTTTGGTAGGAATTTAATTTTTAAAGGGGTATTTTAAAAATGAAACATTACTTATTTTTAAAAAACTTTTAAGTTTTAATCAAAAGCAAATTTTCTTTATATATAGAAACCGGATCGTCGGAGGCGATGTATATGATCATGGACGGAGCCAGCACCAAATATAATTTGGTGCACACAAAAATCTTTTGAATCGTAATACTGGAAAGACATTTCGAAAGACCGGGTGCATTTAAGATGAATTTAGAAAAAAATCAGTTTTTTTTTCAAAAATTAACAGTACATCGAAAAAATCCATGGGTCCTGGGCACCCACGGGAACCCCTAGCTCCGTCCCTGTATAGGGGTGTTATTCGGGTTGACCCGGCCGAGTTCGGGTCAACTCGGGTCGGGTCAAATCGGGTCAAGCCTTAAAAAAAAACATACCCGAACCCGACCTTGTTTAGAACTCGGGTCGGGTCAATTCGGGTTCGGGTCAACTCGGGTTGGGTCAATTCGGGTTCGGAGTCAACCCGAGTATTTTTACATTGTTAAAGTGTTGTTGAGCCGGGTTAGTCAGGTCAAGGCTAAAAAAACATACCCGAACCCGACCTTGTTTAGAACTCGGGTCAATTCGAGTTGACCCGATTGACCCGAATATAATTTTGAACCCGATTAACCCGACCTGAAATGACTCGGGTTGGGTCGGGTCAGCCCGAATAACACCCCTAGCTGTATATGATGTACATTGTAAGTGAAGCGTGTTTTGAATAAACATGAATATTAGTGTTTAGGTCTGGGAATTGACTAGTCCAATATGGTGTTGAGAAATGGTATAGTAAGTGTAAATGTCGAGTTAGATGAACTGGATCGAGTCAGTTATGTTAATCATGAGACGTTCAAAACTACGATAACACTCCTTCAAAAGAAATGTGATTTCCTAGCATGATATCAGTTTCAGATTCCATGCATAAAAATTAAGGAAAAAAAGTAACCAGTTATATATGATAGTAGGAAGGGGTGGAGAGATAGGATTAGGATTTGCGGTTAGATTTGGCTAGGGGCTTTGTGGGTTTAGGTGGTTTTGGTGAGAGAATAGACTTAAGCTAGACCATGCTTTTTGCTTTTGGTGTTTTGTTTTTGCTCTGCCTTAGCTTTAGGCTCGTGCGTTGTTTTTGCCTTGCTCTATGTTGCACCCTTAGGTCTGCCTGCTTTTTTTAGTCCTTTGGTCCTTTGTTTTTTGATTGTGTTCTCTTTTGTGGTCTTTTGCGTTCTTTTGTGTGTGCTCTCTCCCGTGTTCCATTGCCTTGTTTTGCATGCTTTCTTTCCTGCTTGTGCTTGTTTTTTAGTGTCTTCTGATATCTTTTCTTTTCTATCTCACTCGCACACCTGCACTTGCTGGAGGTCTCGTTGAAAGCAGTTTATCCTGGGGTAGAGGTAGGATCTGTCTACATTTTATCTTCCCATACCCTATCTCGGCGGGATTGAGTTTGTTTGTTGTTGTGTTTTTATATGACAGTAGGATTTATGAGAAGTAAATCACATTATATTGTAATATAGCAACTTGAAATTGTAGTAGACCAAGACTAATTGACTAAATGTAATATCCAAACAACCAAATTTCCGGAAGAAAATGGAAGATAATGAGAACGCAAGAACTATACTTGCAGCTGGCAAAAAGATACGCTATCAATCCTATCATGATTATTGGTTAATAACTTGTACAAAGTTCATTTATGTAGTTAATTAATACTACAAATAAAAATAAAAAATGGAAATTTTGGGAAATCATTATTAATCAGTGAAATTGGGCCTATTAAAAATGGGCTGACAACTTTCCAACTCAAACAAATAGAGCCTAAGGATTCGAGGCTCTTTGCATTATAAATTCAAAAGTGGGCCGAATCAAATCTATTAACGATTGACGTTCCGTGGGTGTTTCAAAACAAGTGGGTTATATGGCAATTAGTACCCTAATGTCACATTCTATTGGTTGTTTAAATGTGATTAGTGTCATTTTTTACACTTGCCACTCTATCATTGGCTAACACATTTAACTACACCAAAGGAATGAACAGTATGTCGGTTGTATATTCCTCTGTTATATCCTGATCCTTCCATCTCTGTTATCCAACCTAAACAAAAAATCTTTCCACACCGACTTTCTCCCTTCAAAGCTCCTCTTGAACCTTCTACACCAAAACACACAAAAGAAAATAACCACATAGATCGGCCTAATCATAGGCAAGATTTATGATCAAAACTTACTTCTGACTACCCATCCTATGTCCTTCATTCGCAGAAAAAGACACATACACACGAAACCAAAGCTTTGACTTTTCCTGAAAGAATCCCGATTGCAAATCCGTTATCTAAATTTAAGGTAAATTAATTTTGGGGTTTGGTTTTTACATAAAAACGATTGAATGAAAGATTGTGTTTTAGTAATTCGTTTTGAAAATTGTTTGTGGGTTTCTGTGGGTTTTTAAAAGACTGTGTTTTAGTAACTGCTTTGGTTTAGGTTAATGAAGATAGGGTTTAAGTTAATAAAGATATTGAACCAATTTTCTTTAAAAGGTTTCAATTTTAAATTCTGATTATGGGTTTGAGCAATATTGAATTTGGTTGGTCCATAATTTTCAAAATAATAATTCTAACATATGCCTTTTTGTGTTACTTTGTGACAGTGCTTAGGCGGATTTAACACGGTTTTGTGCGGCTCGAATTATTGGTGGATAATGGAGAACCAATTTGGAAAAGTGACTTTCTTTGGAGTTTAGAAAAGCATGACAAAGTGGGGTTGTGGTTGATGGTATGGAAAGTATAGGTGTGTTTGTTCCTATCATGTGCGCCTTCTGAGTTTGCTATAATGTCAAAAGAAAAGGTCAGTTTTAAGTTTTAAGTGTATTAGAGTTTGTTTGAAATTTTTATGAAAAACCAGTACTTGCTATAACCGGAATTTTTTTAGGCCTGGCGTGGAAAATTGTGTTCGTGAACGGGTTTGTAATGTTGAGTTCGAGGCTTTGTAAGCTGTGGCCAAAGGTATTGCGTTCTTTCCTGGACACTGTGATAAAAGAGTGATGGGGTGTTTGTTGAGCCTATTGTGCAGGTGCAACAGTTTGTGTAAAGTATGCATAAGGCTGCAAATGTTGTGAGTTCCTTACCACAGCCAAGTGTTCTTCTTTAGATATTTTCCATCGTCAAAAGAATGTTTTAAAGGGGCTGTTTGGGTAACCTTATTTCAAGCGCTTTAGCTTATTTTAGTTTTGAAAAGAAATTAAGCACTTTGAAGGTATTTGGTAAAGCTTATGTTAAACCCATAAGCTACTTATTGAACATTAGCTTATTTCAACTAAGAATTTTGAACTGACATCTTCGTATCTGCTTCCTTACTTACTGAAAACGCTTATTCTGCCCCCGACAAGCACAAAATGGACTCACCAAATGCAATTAAAAGATATCTAAAACCAGTTGAGGAATTCACGATACTCCTCAGTGAATGGTGAGTGTATAATCACATGGTTTGTAGTCTCCAGCAGCAAATTAGGCGGTGTATATATTTTAGACACTGATGGTCTGCTCATTAACAAACTTCCTTCCTCAACGTCTTTTACTACTCTGGGAGGTACTGATTTTTAATTACTAATCCACTGATGAATTCATGTTTAAATTACGTTTAACTAATTCCTATTTGTTTTTGGTTTTTAAGTATAATATTTATCTAAGAGAAGAAACCTATATATGTAAGATTATTAGTACTGAATAAAAATAGTATACTGAACAAGTACTTCTTGATTCTGCAGTGGCGACAATGCATGAGATTATCCAAGTTCTGGATTACAGTGACGAATATCAAGAACATGCCTAAACATTGTTAATTAATTCAACGACAAGAAACGGTACAAATCATTTACGTGAATGCTTCTTACAGTGGCTTACATATACATTTTTTTTGTGCGCAAAACCAATTAACCATATAGTTTACTTCCACTCTCGCGACAGGTAATCTTCATTCTCTACATTTTAAAATGTTTGGTTCGATAATTTAATATATAGACTAATACTAGAAAACTAATGATTAGTTAGCCATGAGTTTATACCTATATTTATATGTAAAACTAAGCATATGGTTTCAACTATCCAACTCGCTTTTAAAACTCATATGTGACCTTTCATTACGATATAAAGTGTTGATGTATCAAGCCAACCTATTTTCAACCAATTGCTATTACATTTATCATCCCAAACTATATAATGAGTGATAATGATACCGTAAAAGTAGCGTTAGAATTTGGATGCTCTTTTGGTAGCGGTAAAAAGGCAACGGTCCAAAAAAATGTGCAAATGCTAATTGTGTTTTCACATGGCCGCTTTCAACTTTTCATTAGCCGTCCTGAGATAAAGTGGTCATAAGTTAACTTAAAAGCATAACTGTTGGGCCATTATTTAGCATAGTTAGCGGTCAAATTTTATAAGGAAATATTCCATGTCTGTTATGTATCAGTTAGCTACCAAATATTTGTTGGAATATAGAAAAATGAAGGATAATGTTTTGTCTTATATATATAATTGTATTACATAAGTACTAAAAGTTAATTATATGAAATGGAATATTGCAAAATGAGTAGTTATGTTGCATTAACTGCTTATAAGCTTTTTAACAGCCGAATATTATATTATGTAAGCAAATTACGATTTAAGTGCACTGCATAGGTATTCAGTGTTATATGTCAAAGTACTTTGTAAAATACTTTTTGATATTCATTTTCATTTCCATTCTAATATTTTTCTTTTGCATTCGTAAAATAGGAGCTGAAATGTATGCGTTTTGTTGTTACAATGGGGGCTACAATAGGTTGCTGAAATGTGTGGTGGGTGGGTTTAGGTGCTTAAATGGGGCTGAATGGGTGCGTTTTCATGCTGAAACGTGGACTCAAAAGGTAGGGGGTTTTCGTGCTGAAATTACGACTAGAAACGGCAATGATGTACAATCCGGTGAACAGAAATCTCAGGTAACTTTCTTCACACATGTAATGTCTTTGTTGCTGCAAATGGTTTACCGCTTGACAAATAGAGGCATAAACAGGTGGAAAATAAGTACAATCCAGGGGATCAGTTAGTGACAAATAGAAACACCGGTTATGGTTTTTTCTTCAATCTGTAAGTATATTTTCAGGTCTATTTTTCTACCGAGCCTGGCCTTTTCAAGGAAAGCTTCTTTAGAATATAACAAGGCGAATATACTTCAGGGTGAACCTTGATTATAAACTCTATATTTGTGCAAAAAAGTGTTTAAAAATAAAAGACCAAAAAATGGGTTGGTTGGTCGGTCAAATTTTTCTCCAAAAACGTGGTTTTGAATGATGTTTGGTTGCTAAAAATTTATGCAGAAAACTGTTTTAAGGCGTTGTTTGGTTGCTAAAAAATTGTGCAGGAAAATGTATAGAAAGAAAAAAACATACGAATTTACAGGTCTTGCAAAATTTGTAACACTTGACTTTCACAACCAATCCAGCCATCTGAAATGTTCATGTTTTTTGCAGGTTCTTCGCCATCTTGGTCGTTTTAGTGACAGCCGGGTTGATCATCATTCTAAATACTTAGTAGACAATCTTAATCCCCAATCTTGATGTAAAAGTGTTGAATTTTGTAAGACCACTCAAAAGTCTTGGATGTACAGTTTCGCAAAGAAACAAACAAATAATGGTAAAATATGATCGGTTTATGTTCAATAAGGTTGTCATATACTAATATGTGTTATATGCATCAACACAGTGCTCTCGCAGCGACGCGCGGGCCCACCCGCTCGTTGCGTACTATTGTTTATATTCGACTTTGTTTTCCTGGCCCCTATGTTGTTTGTTTGTTAAACATGTAGAAAGCAAGATTTTTGGTGCAACTCTTCTAACGTAGACAACATGAAGTTATAATTGTGTTTACCACATATATAAAAGTATGTTTAACAATAATTAGAGACATAGGACAAGTATAAAAGCAATGATGAAGATAGAGAAAATGTCGATGACTTAATCTCATGTGTTATCATAGTGTGTTGATTGTTGATTCTACAAGGCATTTTACATTGTGAAAGTTATATATAAAAAAAACTGAAATGTTGATGTGTCAGTGATATACTAATGCTGAATCATTAATGCTTCAATGTAACTTATATATGAATAAACCGAAATCCAAAGTGGTCCATGATATATGGCTACGTGACATTGTAACAACCATTTCAATTCTATCAACATCCTATTTGAACCACTCTCTCTTTGTCTTATATCCATCTTTGAGGGTCACGAGTGTCAGGGACAATAAGAAAACGAGTAAACCACAGCTTGCGTTGAAGGAACATTTACACTATCCGTTTAAACTGTTCCAACATTATATTTATCTTCGTTCGTAAGACTAACCCTGAATCTTAGTAAAACGAAGTCAAGTGCATGACCCATATTTTTTCAATATGTATTTGAAGTCAAGTGCACCACACATATTTTTTTCAGTATGCATAAGGATTCAAAAAAGACAAATAATAGGCTAAAAGGATATAGATAAAGAAATTGCATTTAAGCTTGCAGAGGTATATATCCTTTGATACAAATTTGAAATTTACTCCATAAAAATGAGTGGTATATTAGTACTTTCAATCACTCTGTCAGCCACGCTCGAAATTTCGTTCTAAACACCTCACCGAATGTGCTTTTTTTTTTTCTTTTTTTTTTTAGAACGGCTGAAAGATTATATATAAAAACTAGTAAGAAACTAGAAAATTACCGTAAAGGATTACAAAGCCAATGAGACCAATTATGAACTTTTCTATGTCTAAATTTAAGCCAAGTGAAAGAAACTAAACAAATAAAATTGAAAAGATCACATTTCCAAGAGGAAAGTTTGCCAAATGTGCCTTATACAACCCTAAAATTAGATTTTAGTTTTTACATAGCCAAACATTTTTATTAAACAGATATGTCATATCGATCATAGAAAGAAAATAACAAAAGGAAGTGATGGTAATACTAGAACTTTAAGAAAGATTCAAATGTAAATAAGTTGATCTGATTTTTTTTAACACGAATATGACAATAGGTTAAACTATATAAATGTAATTTCTAACATGACCAAATGTTTCAAACATCTTAGTTATTTTATACAAAATTTTACATCAATAGTTTAAGAGCATTAGGTATCCTCATGCCATCCCGCTGGTGTCGTAGGAAAAGATGCTGCCACATCAGCATCTTTTCTCATAACACCAGAATTAATCACAACACCAAAAACCTCCTCCCTCCTATAACACCACTTTCTGGTGCCATCGTGCACCCTTAGACCCCACATATATATTTTTTCTTTTTTCTTATTTATTTAAATAAAACAACACATTTAACTAAAATTAAAATTTCATTAAAAATATATATTAAAACAAGTAACATAAAATAAAAATAAGACATAAAATAAAAATAAGTTGCTCTAGTTATATGATTAAATCTAATAATTATGTGGATAACTGTGCTCACGTTTGAAAAAATAAAATGTATAATTGAAAAACAAAGCATGAATAATGTGTTATAAAGTTATTAAACTACTTTACTATTAGGACTAGGGGTGTAATCGAGTCGAGCCGAGCTCGAGCTTAACAGGGCTTGAGCTTGGCTTGAAATTTATAAGTTAGGCTTGAGATTGGCTTGATAGCTTGACGAGCTTTAATCATCCAGGCTTGAGCTTGGATTAAAAAATTCTATTAAAGCTTGAGCTTGGCTTGAAAAGCTTGAATGTATATAAAAATATTGTATCGAATAGCCAAACTCATCAATAAATATATGTATAAAATAAAACAAACTTAAACCATATAAAAATATATGTATAAAAATATTATATTCAACTAAAACATAACTTTTTAACCATATAAAAATATATAAACCTGATGTGATTATTTGATAACATTCTCGTACCATTTTACATGTAAATACATTATCGTACCATGTGATTATTTGATTAGTTGATTATCGGCAAGTCCAACTCCAAACACTATCCCATGTAGTACATTTTGGTTTTGAAACCACTGTTATCTCATTTTATGTATTTCATAGTTACATACGTTAAACATTTAATCCCACATCTAAAGACCAATGGACAAATGGACAAACGGACATTCAATCCCACATCTAAAGACCAATGGACAAATTCAAAAAACACAAAACGTTCTGATTAATTAGGGTTAATCTAGAATACATGTTTAATTATTTACAAAGTAAGTCCTTATAATTATGTTAATAATCAAATTATCCCTAGTTAGTTGTATGAATTTATAATGGAAATATATTTATATTAAAGCTTGATAGGAGCTCGAGCCGAGCTATCAAAATCTTGAGCTTGGCTTGTTATATGTTTCGAGCTAATTTTTGGGCTTGAGTTTGAGCTTGAGCTTGATAAAAGCTTGACTCGATCGAGTCAAGCCCGAGCTCGAGCTCGAGTTGCTTGATAAAAGCTTGACCAAAATAAAATGGCACAGAAACAATCAAAATTGTTTTTGGCATCTCATAAAAATGTGTAGGTCCAAGTATGTAATGTTTGGTCAAGCCCAATACACAAGCCAAAATAACCTAAACCTAATAATCTTTTATATACATACCATTATCTTTTCACTCTTCTTTTACACAAACACGCAGTCACACACTGTTTCTTTCATCACAACTAGGGCTGTAAACGAACTGAACGTTCAGTGAACATTTCATGAACGGTTCGGTAAAAAGTTCGTGTATGTTCGTTTATTTATTAAATGAACGAACATGAACAATATTTTATGATCGTTTAGTTAAATGAACGAACATGAACAAAAGTCACGTCCATTTATTTATGTTCGTAAACGTCCGTTTATGCGTTCGTTAACGTTCGTTTATGTTCATTTATGTATTTATGTTCGTATATCAAATCTTTTAATTGTATAATTTTTAAATTAGTTTGTTTAAACAAAACGACACTTATAAAACAATATTAGATGCATACTTTAATAAAGTTTGTGATTGTTTGTCTATGTTCATTTATGTTCGATCGTTTATGTTCGTTTTGCGTTCGTATAGTTTCTTAATGAACGAACATAAACGAACATGAACAACTCATTTTCTTAATAAACGAACATGAACAAGAAATTTCGTCCGTTTAAGCGTTCGTGTTCGTTTATTTTCCAGTTAAAATTAAATGAACGAATATGAACAAGGCTCCGTTCGTATTCGTCCGGTTCGTTTACAGCCCTAATCACAACTGAAGGTCACATCTACAAAACTAATCTTCTCTTTAAATATATTGTAACAAAAACCCTTTTCGTTTGAATTTCTCTTACACAAAACGTAACTAACCTTATGGTTATTTGTTTTGTTTAGTTCGACTCAAGTAAAAAAGAAGAAAAAAGAGAGAACGCAACAAAAATACGGTAAAACGCAAGGGACGGTACCTTCATGGCGTCGTTGGGTGGCGTTTTCCAAAATCATTTGGGTTGGTCGTGACGGCTCAGAACGCGAAAACGCGAGGCCCGATGTGATTGTGGCGTGCTCAGGTGGCGTTCTGGGAGAAAACGTGAGGCTCAGCGCAGGATACCCAGCCCTCTAAGCATATTCAAATTTCTTAACTTTTATACACACATCACTTAGTCATTTAAAAAATAATTAATAGAAAGAATATAAAAATATATGAACGTGCCAACCCATTACACCCGACTTGATGCACTAGTCTACAAATTCGAACCACTCATTTTGCCACTCACATGTCTTATCAATTTCTTAGGATGAGGTTTCCCTTTCTATGAATGTCCTTGTTTCCCCTTTTCTGTGTCCAATTTACAATTTGCACAACTTGTCCAAATGACCAAACAAACTAGTCCTTTACAATTCCCAATTGTTGTCCAAATTAGGGGTGTTGATCGGTTCGGTTATCGGTTGTTCGGTTCGGTTAACCGAACCGAACCAAATTCATATTCGCTTTTCGGTTCGGTTCTTTGGTTGACCTAAATAACCCGAATTTCACAATTTAAAAAAAAAAATTAATAATTACATAAATATTTAGCAAAAAAAATATATTTTAAGCATAAAAAGTGTTTTATTATATTATAATAACCTTTTAGTAGTATTTATTTATATATAAATATACATAAAGATATATAAATATATATATAAATATATAAAATATATATATATATATATATATATATATATATTTATATGAATTCGGTTTTCGGTTCAAACTGCCAAACCCATAACCAACCGAGAACCGAATTAGTAGTTCGGTTTGGTTCGGTTTTAGCAAATTCGGTTCGGTTATTAGTTCGATTCGGTTATTTTCGGTTCGGTTCGGTCTCGGTTTTCGGTTTATTTGGTCTTTTCGGTTTTTTCGCTCACCCCTAGTCCAAATGCACCTAGCACTACTCATGGACCCATCTTAACTACTAACGGATAGTAAAACATAAGATTAGTGCTAGGGGTGTTCATCGGTTCGGTTATCGGGTTATTCGGTTTATTCGGTTCGGTTAGTTCGGTTAATTTTTTTTTCTGGGTATAACCGAAAACCGAACCGAACCAAATTTAAATTTGATTTAACCGAACCAAAACCGAACCGAATAACCGAAAACCCGAATTACATAATTTTAATTATTTTTTTATTAAATTATATATATTTTTAGCACAAAATATTTTTTTCAAACTTAAATCATGTTATATTTATACTAAAAAAGAGTTTTAGTGATTTTTTTTCATATATATACATAGAAAAAATATATATTTTATATTAATTCGGTTTTCGGTTTGGTTTTCGGTTTTCATTGCCAAAACCATATCCAAACCGATAACCAAATATTTAGTTCGGTTCGGTTCGGTTTTGACCAATTCGGTTCGGTTATGAATTCAGTTCAATTATTTTCGGTTCGGTTTCGGTTTTCGGTTACTGTGGATATTACCCACTCCGTGAACACCCCTAATTAGTGCATAAAACAACATGTTTTATGTTGTTGTGTGATTGTCCATTTTAGTACTAGATATTCTTTATATTCATTTTTTGATGCGTAACTTATAATGGCTATTGTCTTTCTACAGTTAAATGAATAGTTGATATAAGCGGTCAAAATCTCTAACATAACATACGTCGTAATTAAATGTGGACTATTTTTCACGAATTTTTTAAAAAAAAGAGGAAAATCTTCGCATTGTAATTTCTTATTTTTGCTTGTCTTTTTTGAAACACTAATTAAAAAGTGTTAAAACTTGTCAATATTTGAGTATAATTCGTGGTATGTCAAACATTTTGTATAATTATATGATCATTACCGGTGAAAATTAACATAATAACTATTGGACTACTTATAACTCATACATGTAGGTATAACGATTAAAGTGAATAAAAGTTATTAACATAATAACTATTGGACTATGTATAACTCATACATGTAGGTATAACGATTAAAGTGAGTAAAAAATTTAGTTACTATCTGTCTCATATTTATTGGCCATATTTTATTTCGAGTTGTCTCAAATTAATTGTCTACTTCCAAAAATACATAAAGAATTTAGTTCAAGTATACTATATTAGAGAAATTTTCAAATGCTTACTTTTATTTTGGTGTTTACCAAGGGACAAATCCCCACCATCCATCTAGTGTGATCTAATGGTGGGGGATAAACCTAAGATTTAATATGGAAACCTAAGTCCATGTTTTTTTTCTCATTTTTTATTTGTTTTTTTGTCTTTCTTATTTATTAACATTTTTTTTTTTGAAATTCACGTTTTTATTAAAAAGTCAAGTGTTTTTTTTTTTTCACTTACGTTTTTTTATTCACGTTTTTTTTCGCTTTCATACGTTTTCATCTGTATTCATGCGTTTTCGTTCGTTTTTATACCTTTTCGTCCGTGTTCATATGTTTTCGTCCGTTTTTTTACGTTTTCGTCTGATTTCAGACGTTTTCGTACGTTTACATCCGTTTATATACGTTTTCGTCTGTTTTCAGACGTTTTTGTCCATTTTCATACGTTTTCGTCCATTTTTAGACATTTTCTTCTGTTTTGAGACGTTTTCGTCCGTTTTTATACGTTTTCGTCTATTTTCTTACGTTTTCGTTTGTTTTCATACGTTTTTGTCCATTTTCTTACGTTTTCGTTCGTTTTCATACATTTTCGTCAGTTTTCATCTGTTTTCTTTCGTTTTCGTCCATTTTTCATACGTGTTTTTACGCTTTCATACGTTTTCGTCTGTTTTCTTACGTTTTCCCCCGTTTTCTTACGTTTTCGGCCATTTTCATACGTTTTTGTCTGTTTTTTTAGGTTTTCATATTTTTTGTCCGTTTTTAGACGTTTTCATTTGTATTTTTACGTTTTCATGTATTTTTGTCCGTTTTTATACGTTTTCAGACGTTTTCATACGTTGTCATCCGTTTTTTTACGTTTTCGTCCATTTTTAGACGTTTTCGTCTATTTTCAGACGTTTTCATCTGTTTTTATACGTTTTTGTCCGTTTTTATACGTTTTTGTCCGTTTTTATACGTTTTTTTTCCTGTTTTCAGACGTTTTTTTCCGTGTTTATACGTTTTTCATTCGATTTTATACGTTTTTGTCCTTTTTCAGACGTTTTCATTTTGATATTTGTAAGTGACACTTATTTATCTCTTGTGATATAACACTGTAAGGAAGATGAAAAGTATTACATTCTTCATCATGTATGTGTTATCAGTTGTGATACTCAACTAAGAATGTGATGGTTGTGTTTCTGAAAATATTTTGGAAGATTTTTGTGTTTTATGATATTATGAAATATTAGAAAAATTGTTCAACTGAAAACAAGAGATGTTATGATACTTTTGTTAGACTTGTGGTGGATTTTTCTATTTAATGGATACATTGTGCATGTTTCGATAGGTTTTATAGCGCGATTTGAAAATATCTATGGTTGAATCAGCAAACTAAATAAGTTATGGTTGAAGATAGCACGCATATTTATAAACAAACTGAGGAAGCTCAAACACCTGTGATATCACAGGTGATATCACGTCACTTGTGATATCACACGTGATATCGTGTGTGATACACATGTGATATCACCTGTGATATCATGTGTGATATTACCGGTGATAGCATGTGTGATATCATAGTTTATATCACTTGTGATATCACCAGTGATATCATGTGATATCACAAGTGTTTGAGCTTACTCGGTTTTTTTTATAAAGATGTGTGCTTTCTTCAACCATAGCTTCTTTACTTTGCTGATTCAACCATAGATATTTTTAAATCCCACTATAAAACCTATCGAAACATGCACAATGTATCCATTAAATATAAAAATCCACCACAAGTCTAACAAAAGTTTCATAACATCTCTTGTTTTCAGTTAAACACCTTTTCTAATATTTCATATTATCATAAAACACAAAAATCTTTCTAAATATTTTCAAAAACACAAATAAGAAAAATGAAAAGAATCATCACAGCAATATAATAAGTTATGTTTATTATCATTTCTTTCATATATACTTGGTAAAATACTAAATTCTTATCACATTTGGCATGAATTTAATATTTCACATTCTTAGTTGAGTATCACAACTGATAACACACACATGATGAAGAGTGTAATACTCTTCATCTTTCTTACAATGTTATATCACAAGAGATAAATAAGTGACACTTAAAATATCAAAATGAATAAAAAGGAAGCAAAGTATGAAAATAGAGACTTGACATATTCTCAAAATCAAACAAATGTTGCATTAAATTAGCATTTTTTGAACAAAATAAGAATTCACCTAAAGAGACTTTAACCCTTTTATTTCTACTAAGCGCATTAAAAAAATATGCGCTTGTCAATTGCGATAAAGGCACAAAAACTATCTTGTAACTGAAAATTATAAAAATATTAGAAAACATATAGGTGATAATATATAAAAATATGCAGAGCAATGAAATATCTCAGGTGATATTAAAGGTTAAAAAAACATACTTGTTTGTTTATGAAATATCACAAGTGCTATTAGACATTAACTTTTTTTTTTAATAAAATATCACAATTGATAATAGACATGTAATATAATAAAGTTTAATAATAAGCATGAAAGCGTATGAAAATAGACGAAAACATATAAAAACTGCAAAAAACAGACAAAAACGTATGAGAACGGACACAAACGTATAAAAACGAATGAAAAGCGTATAAAATTGAATGAAAACGGAAAAAAGCGTCTGAAAACGGAAGAAAACGTATAAAAACGGATGAAAATGACGAAAACGTATGAAAACGTCTGAAAAAAGACGAAAGCGTCTAAAATGGACGAAAATGTTAGGAATTAGAAATTCCAGGTATTAAAGAGTCGGTCACCTCAAGTATATGTAATCGTTAGAAAGCTCGTAGTCGTAGTTCTTTTAAGTTAAGTAGTATTTAGTTAAGTAACACCGTGGAGGACGGACGGGTCTTTACCCACTGTATGCCTGATCCACAGCCCGATGTGTGGCGATTTATGTAAGACTATAAATACTCTCTACCTCCCAAGGTAGAGAGTTGGAGCTCATAATAATATCTTTCACTTTCTCTCACTAAGTTCCCTAAACCTCTAACTTTCTCTCTCTAGAATTCCACTTATAAGCCTACTTATGTTAATGGTTTGATGTGTATGTAAAAACTAATATCCAACAATTGGTATCAAGAGCCATGGTTAGATCATATCTTGCACATCTTTGGATTTCTAGTGGTTTTTAGGTGGTCTTTGAGTTTGAAAAAGTTTAGTGGTTTTTGCATCATTTGGGTGATTTCTAGTGTTAAAGTTTGGATTTTGATAGTACTTTTATGTTTAGAATCATCACAAGTGTTTAGGTTTTGATTTGGTAAGCTTGAATCATCGTGGTTGGGTAGTTTTTAGATTGAAAAGTGATGTTTTTGTGGTTTTCTTGCTAGCGACTTGACATTCGGACTTCATTCTTCGTAGCGACTTGCTTTGCAATTTCGTGGCGAGTTACATTTTTGGAGCTAGCGACTTAGATCTAGCGATTAACAGTACAAGTAGTGGACTCTCCACTACGGGTAGCGACTTGGTGGTAGCGACTTGGTCTGTAGCGAGTTGCTCTTTAGCGACTTGTATCTTTAGCGACTTGAGTAGCGAATTGCTGCCAAAGTTTTGCTAGCGACTTGAGGCTTGGCGAGTTACTACTTAGCGACTTGCATTTGTCTAGCGACTTGGGACTCTAGCGACTTAGTGGTGTAGCGAATTAGGTGTTAGCGACTTGGTGCATTATCTTCTAGCGACTTGGGTGATTGTTTACGGTTTTCTCTTGATTTAGTAAAATCCCGTGAAAGATTATATTTCCCGGTTTAATCATAGAGTTATAAAATCCCGTATTATCTGTTAACATGTCTACCAACGTTCCTACTATCATCTCCACTGTTGCCGAGGATGTTCAAGCAGCTGGGTCAGATACTCGTCCACCCATGCTTGACAGAACTGACTACGATTCTTGGGCTCAACGAATCAGATTGTACT
>BPTQ01000008.1:275891413-275919280 GCA_019973895.1 Chrysanthemum seticuspe | reverse complement strand
ATATTAGCTTATTCGAATAATATAGCTTATTTACAGCTTATTAAAACAAGCTTTTTCATGTTTTGTATTTTTCTCAGACTTGTATTAGTATAAAGTATTTTATAAAAAAGTTTCAGATTTTTCTCAATAGTTTTAGTATTTTTAAACATTTAATTAGTGTAAAATAGTAATTAATTCATAATAAAAAATATAAAAGTCAAAAAAATATAAATCTTTTTTCTAAAATTTTCTTTTGTCATATAGTACGTAAGAAAATTGTTTTTACATTCGTAGGACTTTTATTTTACAAATTTTACGTTTTTACTTGCGCACTCGCGTAATTTTTATATATAACGCTCGTTTTCATTTTAAGTCACGTTTTTAGATAATTTAAGTTTACGTTTTAATTAAAATAGTTTATTTAAGTTATTTTGTTTTATAAATCAAGAAAAACATCATTGTAAAAATAGTGATAGCATTTATTTAATATATTTTAGCTTTTTAATTTTCTTTAATTTGCATTTAAGCCCCTTGTAATTTATAATCTTTTTCTATAGGCATAAATATTCCAAAATCCTTATTGATCACTATCCTTAGTGATTATTCGATATCTGTCTGTGTTAAACACCAATTCATCCTCCGTGGGACTTAACGACCCAGGAATCCACTATATTCCTCTGATCTTAATTGCATTTGCTTCTGAGCTGTTTTAAGTTTGTTACGGTTAGCCATTCACAAGTGGCTAGCTTGTGTGATTAAACTTGACCGTTTGGAGGCGAATCAAATTTTGGCGCCGCTGCCGGGGAGGCTGTAAGCGTGTTTTAAGCAGTTTTCAGACCCGTACTTGTGCATATACCACCTTTTTGTAAACAGTTTTTTTTTTAAATCAAAAAGTTCATTAACACTTGAAAGATATAACTTTTCACATGCACATCAAACCATAACACAAAGTAGCATATAGATGGAATTCTAGAGAGAGAAAGTTAGAGGTTTAGAGAACTTAGTGAGAGAAAGTGAAAGATATTATTATGAGCTCCAACTCTCTACCTTGGAAGGTAGAGAGTATTTATAGTCTTACATAAATCGCCACACATCGGGCTGTGGATCAGGCATACAGTGGGTAAAGACCCGTCCGTCCTCCACGGTGTTACTTAACTAAATACTACTTAACTTACAAGAACTACGACTACGAGCTTTCTAACGATTACATATACTTGAGGTGACCGACTCTTTACTGCCGGGAATTTCTAATTCCTAACAATCTCCCCCTAAGGGAGGTCACCTCAATCATGTACCAAAATTACATAGAATACAAATAGATATTACATTAACAATTGATCTTGTATTCTTGATGTAGTCCTTTGCTCCTAAGCTCGTAGACATTGATTCTTCACATTGCATGTTTGGTTACTTCAAGTGGAGGTCTTTTACTGATCCACGTGATAATCATTTTGAGCCATCTTTTGAGATCATCAGCTATCAACAATCTCTGACACATCCTTTGTGGTGTTGGTATTATGTGATGTTGTGACTTTAGGACCGACATGCTCACATTCTGGATCATGAAATCTTCACATAAGAGTAGCGGAAGCTTTTGTTGAATCATGATATTGGCAGCAGCGTAGCAGAAGCTTGGTGTGAAAATATCAGAGTCATTGATGCACTAATCATGATTTCTTTGAGTTGAATGTATTTAAGTGAGCATGCGGCTATGGATTGACCGCTCCATTCTGATCAGCTGCAAATGTCGGGTGTACCTGCATACAACAGTTAGCAATAAATCGCACGAGAGTGTCTTTGATCACTTTCGTTTAATTGAGGTACACGGCCCACGGTTCCCCGTTGATCAGTACAAGTACTGCCTGTGATCAGGTAGGATTCCTAAGAATCTCCTTGACAGGGTTTCGCAGCTGTTCTAGCTGTTCTCAAACCGGAGCGTCTCAAAGAAGACAACACGGAGTGAGTGAACCAGCGAATTATAAGTCCACTGATTGATGAAAAGAGATTTGAAAAACAATCGTGTATTGCTCAATAGAAATTGTTTTTGCAATACAACGAAGGTTTTATTGAAAATCAATTATCAATCATAAAAATACCTTTTGGTTTGAAAAATGAGTACACGGTCGATGTGCTAAAGAAAAGAGTTTTTAAGCACAAAGACCGGTTTTTCAAAGGCATCCGTCAATCCATAACCTGAACCAGGATTGATTCAAGAGATTGAATCGCCCCATTGTTTCTGTTCAGTTGTCACATGGTTGCTCTATATAATAGATCTCACATGCCACCTACCAGGAGCTTGTTTGATGTTGGCTCCAGAAGGCTTTCCATATTCATTGTGAATATGTAAACACATCACTCAGATGTTCTGGCAATACCACAAGGATAATGCGTAGGACTCAAGATATAATCTCTCTTTCCACATTGTGTGAAACAGAGAGTCTTCATTGAAAGTGTCCTAATGAGATTTATTGATGATCTCATGGCTCTAGACTCAATTTGTGCATATTTGGATCCTGTGTCGGAGACTAGGGAGAGGGTCTCCTACTTCAATATCAACCATCTCCAAGAGACAGTCGATAGATTATGTCGGTTCCCCGTGAGAATGAAACAAGCCCTTTTAAGAGGAACTTGAGTGGTTTGGAAAGGTGAAGTGCAGTGCGTCACTGGGTCCATGACGTCTTGTCTTCAATACCAATGTTACCATCAGTAGCATATGAAGTGAACCCGGTTTCTGCCCTAAGGTTGAATAAATGGAGGGCTATTTGTTTTCACCATTTTCTCATTCAATTCTTTTTAATTCTTCAACCCCTTCAGTGCTTACCGAGACTTCATAGCTAGAACCTTGTTGGGTTTATTCCAGTACTAGCTCAGTCTTAGTCCGCACTCTTCCCATATCTCATTTTTCTCCTTTTTATCATCATACCTAAGGACTTCTACACTAACTAGTGGATTGTCCCTGGGTAGATCCCTCCGGTTCTGGCGGATCATGGGAACACATACCTAACCTTATCATCCTTATATCACCGTACATAAAGTAAAGTTGGTCGGTCTTTTTGGTATTGTTCGTCTGCTATTGGATCCAATTGAAAACCATTTGAAAATTAATTCAGATACTTGTGATATATTATCAAAGCATTTTGTACCTGAATTGTTTTTGATATTTTTAGAACGAGAACTCCCCCTCAACATGTGCACCAAGTATTTGAAAATGTTTTGCACACGGAGGCAAGAGAAAGAATTAACTTCTTTGATTACCATTTTCTAAAAGATATCAACATCACTTCCCATATCAAATCAAGTAGATATCGCATTTCCGGGAAGGATGAGGTTTCCATAAATTTGCTCCCCCTCAATATGTGCCTCGAGGTTTGAAAAGAGTTTTGCACATACTAGAGGGAACTTGCACATTGAGAAAAGTTGATCACATTTCAAATCATAGGTTTTAGATAGATGCTAAGATAGATGCTCCCCCTCAACATGTGCATGGAAAATTTGAAATCGTTTGTCACATGTGGGCAGGATAGCATGTACATCCTTATAAAACCATTTACCTAATTATCAGTATAAATCCAGTTTAAATCACCCTTTCTCCCCCGATCACAATTATCAAATCATTTGAGATTTGTGATCTCTTATTGATTTAAATTGATTTTGAAAGCTTTTAAGGAGAATTGTGACTTGATTGTGAAAGCGTTTGAACTGATAAGGATCGGATTTTAAGACTTTACACTCCATTGATAAAACATGCATGTATATCTTTTGAAAACAATTTAATGCCAAATAACTTTTTAATTTAATTGAAATCATTCTCCCCCTCAATCAATGACATAGGTTGTTGATTGAGAGATAGAGTTTTTGACAAATAAGTCCAGATGATTATCAAAATTAGAGACCGAGTTATTTTTCAAAGCATTTGGTTTTCAGCAGATAAGAGTTTATAGAATCAGAGCATAGAATTTGAAAACATGGTAAAACATGGCTCTGTTCTTTCTTTAAAACCGGGTTATTGCCTGAAAATGAAAATAAACCATTTCTCTTTCTCCCAAAAATATATATATATATATATATTTTTTTTTTTTTTTTTTTTTTTTTTAAGAATTCGAACAACATCTAAAGTCCCGTGTCATTCTTTGAATGACAGCAAAAAGACCGTAGATATTATCGAATCGAGAAAAACATGACAAATTGACAATATTTTTTGAAGATTTTTTTTTCGAATTTTTCAGATTTTTATGGATTTTGAAAGTTTTATATTTTTCTATTTGATTTTTGAGGGTTTTATAATTTTGTATTTTGTTTTTCGAATAGATATATACAAGAGATAGATGAAGATAGACCTTTACTCCTCGTCTTCCTCCTGAAGACGTTTGAGAGTTTCTGGTTGAAGGCTTTTCAAGCCAAGTCGTGGAAGAATAAATACAAAACGTTCTCTTAGAAGAGCTTTGGTGAAGATGTCTGCTAACTGATATTCAGACCTCACAAAATATAGTTCCACCACACCTTTTTCCACTTGTTCCCTGATGAAATGATGTCGAATGTCGATATGCTTTGCTCTTGAGTGTTGAACGTTGTTGCATGAGAGAGCAATAGCACTTTTATTATCACAGTACAGAGGGATTTTGTTGAATTCAAAGCCATAGTCAGATAATTGAGATCTCATCCATAAGATTTGAGCACAACAAGATGACATGGCTATGTATTCAGCCTCTGTAGAGGAAATAGAAGTACTCATTTGCTTCTTTGAAGACCAGCTCACAAGCTTATCACCCAAAAACTGAGCACCTCCTGACGTACTTCGACGAGTATCTTGACAACCTGCATGATCAGCATCTGCATAGGCCGTTAGTGACATACCGGTGTCCTTCGGGTACCATAGTCCCATATTGATGGTTCCTTGGAGATACCGAAAGACTCGTTTAACTGCTTCAAGGTTCTTTTTAGTAGGCTTAGCCTGGTATCTAGCACACATGCAAACAGCGAACAAGATGTCTGGTCTACTAGCAGTGAGATACATCAGGGATCCAATCATACTCCGATATTTCGTTTGGTCAATCATGATCCCTGAGAGGTCCTCATCTAATTTGGTTCGGTCAATCATGGGGGTGTCAACAGGGTTACTTGAATCAAATCCAAATTTCTTTAAAATCTCTGTTGCATATTTAGATTGATTTATGAAAATGCCTCCGGGACTTTGAGAAATTTGTAATCCCAAGAAAAATGACATTTGTCCCATCATTGACATTTGAAACTTTGAACTCATTTCATTTGAAAAACGATCACATTCCATTGGGTCTGTCGAGGCAAAAATAATATCATCAACATAAATTTGAACATGAATCAAATGTTTGCCTGACTTCCTGGTGAACAATGTAGGATCAACTGCTCCTTTGATGAATCCGGTTGATAGAAGAAACTTTGACAGTGTATCATACCATGCCCTTGGAGCTTGCTTTAAACCGTAAAGAGCCTTCTTCAAACGATAAACGTGAGTAGGATGCTCTTGATTCACAAATCCTTCAGGTTGGCTGACGTAGACGACTTCTTTAAGATCTCCGTTTAGAAATGCCGTATTTACATCCATCTGATAAACTACCATGTTCTTACTAGCAGCATTAGCCAGAAAGATTCTGATTGCCTCGATTCGAGCAACTGGAGCAAAAGATTCTTCAAAGTCTATACCCTCCTCTTGACGATATCCTTTAGCAACTAATCGAGCCTTGTTCTTCAACACATCACCATGCTCATCAAGTTTTACTTTGAAGATCCATTTTAGAGCTATAATCATAGCACATTCTGGAGCAGGTACTAACTCCAATACATCAAGACGATCAAACTCATGAATTTCATCTTGCATAGCATTGAACCAGCTGTCTTCATTCATGGCGGTTTTAACATCTTTTGGTTCGATCTTAGATAGTATGGAGTTGAAGAAACACCATAAGGCATCGGTTGCAAGTTGTTTCCGGGTTGATACAGGACGAGAGGGATTACCAATGATGTTGTCTAATGGATGATCGTGAGTCTATTTTCTGAGGTGTTCATGTGGCATTTGTTGAGGAACTGAGGTAGCTGAGTCGATGTCTCCTGAAGAAGATGGTTCTGATGATGATTCAGGAGTAGCAAATATGTTTTCAAATGGAGCATCTTCAGGAGTAGCAAAGGGATTAACTTCATCATTGATGCCAGAAACATTTCCATGATGTACATTTGAAGAATGATGATTTGTTGATGAGACTGAAGGATCAGCAGCAGGTGCTTCTTGGCTTAAAGATATTGAGACTGAAGGATTGATTTCATTCACTGGACTATGAGCAACCTCTGTTGTAGGGATCAGCACCTCATTAGTAATTGAATCATACAGTTCATCAAACATAGGATCAAACAATTTCTTTACATCATCTTCAGATGGAGGTACATATGGAGTTTCTTGAGAGGAGTTTGGAACAAGGGATGAACCAATGGGACTGTTTTGAAGTGCGGGTCCTGAGCTGGAGTGTCCAGGAGCCATTTGACCGGTCAGCTCATCAAACGTAACGTGAATTGTTTCCATGATATTTCGGGTTCTTTTGTTGTAGATTCGGTATCCCTTTTTATTTGATGCATATCCTACAAATACTCCAATGTCAGCTTTGGCCCTAAGTTTGCCTAAGTCTTGACCCTCATTAGTTGGATAGCACAATGCACCAAACACACGAAGGAAAGATAGATTAGGTTTTCTGTTGTGGACAAGTTCATATGGAGTTTTTCCATGAATAGTGTGAATCAGGGAACGATTTTGTGTGTAGCATGCAGTGGCAATTGCTTCAGCCCAGAGAAACATTGGAACCTTTGAGTAGATCAGCATTGTTCTAGCAGCTTCAACAAGAGTACGATTTCGTCTTTCAACTACACCGTTCTGTTGAGGGGTTCGTGGAACACTTCTTTGATGGCTGATTCCAACGCTTTCATAGAATTCACTAAGTTGTTTGTTGACAAACTCAGTTCCATTGTCTGTTCTGATAATTCTGACAGTTTTGTTTAGTCTAACCTGCAGCTGTTTGATGAGTTTGATGATGATATCAGGAGTTTCATCCTTTGTCCTTAAGAACTTGACCCAGGTGAATCTAGAATAATCATCAACCACAACTAACACATATTTCTTCCCAAAGATATTCTGCACCCTCATTGGTCCACATAAATCCATATGAATCATATGAAGAACTTCTGTGACAGAGTTAGTAGGTTTGGGTTTATGGGCATACTTCTTGCTTTTTCCTAATTGACATGCTGAACAGAGATGATCCTTTTCATACTTTAGTCTAGGTAAACCTACAACTAAGTCCTTTCTGGAAAGATCGTTAATGGTGCCGAAGTTCAAGTGATTGAGACGACGATGCCATAACCATGACTTTGTTTTTGAAGCCTTAGATAACAAGCAGATTGGAGAGGCTCTCATCATGTCATCGATAGAGATGGTGTAAAGGTTTGAGTCACGAGTTCCTTTCAACAGTTCCTTACCATTAAGGTCTCTAACAAAGCAGGTATGTTTTCTGAAGGCTACTTCTAGATCAGAATAACAGAATTGACCAACAGAGAACAGATTATGACCTAAACCTTCCACATAATACACTCTGGAGATGACACTATCACCAACAACATAATCTCCATAACCCATAATAGCACCGAAATGATCATTACCAAATCTAACAGTCCCGATGAATTTGCTCACGAAGTTCATGAGCCGCGACCGGTCTCCAGTCATATGCTTGGAACAGCCTGAGTCCAGGTACCACAGAACGATTTGAACGATCTGCAGTTGAACACAGACAAGAATGGATAACTGGATAATTGGGATCCCCATGCAAGAATGGGTTCCATTTGGTTAGTAACAATGTTTGGAACACCCACATCAGAAATAGAAGCATTCATATCAGAAAGTGAGGCAATGGAATCGATGTGAATAGATGCAGTACTAGTGTCAGTATTAGCCCTGTTCACAGTGTGATCACTTCTTAAACGAATAGTTCTACCAGTAGGCATCCATTTTCTAGTGGGCATTATCTGATTAGTCTTAAGACCAACTGGTGTCCAATAAAAGCCTATTTTACTGAATGTTCTTCCTGTGGGTTTCCACTGTTTTCTAACTTTCTTACGTTTTTGCCTTTTAGCCTTCCTAGCATGAACTCTAGCATTAACAATATTAACTGGACAATTAACATCATTGGGCAGAACATTAACACCACATTCATGATTAGAAACAGAATTCAAGCAGACATCAGTACAAGGTTTGCAAATAGTATCAGAATTCGAATTAATTACAGTACGCCTATGGCTAATACTAGAATCAACACGATTCGTTTTATTCGATTCAAACATAAAGTTCCTAGATTGTTCTTCTACTCTTTTCTAGTGGACATTCTTAGCTTGCGAGGTCCTATCATTCCTTGTATTGTCTTGAGACTTTGACCTGCTCCCTTTAATGTCACTGATTACTCCTGTAGAGGGAATGGGAACATTAGTTTGGTTTACTACTCTTTGCACCACCTGTTTAGATGTGCTGGGATCTGAACTACATGCAGGTGCACTAAGGTTCACTTTCTTAAAACTAGAGGTACTGAGATTAGTACTCCTAGAAGGCATCTTTGAGTTCTCTCTCTTAGCATTGACAGATCTAGAATCTGAGCTACTCAAGGGTACACTACGGTTCACATTCAAAACATTGGGAATCGAGTGCATATCATATTTGGCCTTAGGCATCGAGCATGGAATCAAAGGGTTAACTCTCTCACCTAATGTCTTTGGGCATATTGTGATCAAGCATTCTAAGATTTCTTGAGATCGTTTGGCATATAAGCATGCATGTCCAAGAGCATTATCATGAGGTTTCTCTAGCTTATCCTCTTCAACAATCTCACGCATGCATTCTAAACAATCCTTAAGGGATGAGAAATATGTTTGAATGGCAAGCTTGTTGTTCCTTAGATGAGGGGGGACATATGTCACAGATAAAGCATATTTATTACCAGAGTGAGTCTTAGATACAACATTCTCCCCATTGATCATTGGCATTTTCCCTTTTACCTGACTCTTCAGATTCTCAATTTCCTTTTGCAATGAAGTTATTTGTTCGTTGTTTTTGTTACGAGTGACTTTAATTGATTCAAACAACTCATTGAAGTGACGTTTAACCTTTTCATTTTCTTCTAGAAAACTTTCGTTTTCCTTTTGTAAAGCATTTACTAGGTTTTGAAGATGAAACGTTTGAGAATTCTGAGAATCTAAAGAAGGAGGCATTTGGGAGCCTGTCATATTGTTTGTTTGACCCTTTAATTGAGAGATTTGGGCTTTCAACTTTCTGATCGTTTTGCACTGAGCTTGAATCTGTTCATCACGTTTGTTAATTTGAAAAACTGCATCAAACTCTGGAGCATCTGAAGATGTCTTGACATTTGAAGTTTTGACATTTTCTTTAAGATGTTGATATTTTAGTTGTAAATTAAAATGCTCAACTTCTAGTTTAGAAAAATGTTTAACGAAATTGTCGTGATCATCCAGTTCAATTTTCTCATTTAGTTTAGAATTAGTTTTTTCAAGCTCAATGACACGATCATGGGAGACTTTCAGGGCCACAGATAGTTCATGAAATTTGGAAGTATTAATAGAGCAATTTGAAGCAGTGAAAAAGACATCTTGAGCAACACATTCAGTAATAAGATTCTCATTTAATGTATGCAAGTTCTTTCTCTCAATCTCATTATATTTCAGTGCACGCTCATAGTCACTAACTTCAACAATCATTGCATCAAATTCCTTTTCCATTCCTTTAATATCAGTTTCTATCCCCTTTTTAAGACTCTCAAAGTGATCTTTTAGAAGTTTAAAGAAGGGCATGACCTCAGTCAAATAACATTCTTTCATTTGTTCAAAACCCCTTTCTCCTTCAGTTATACCTGTGGGTGTGATCCTTTTCTTGCAAGTTTTCTCAAAATCAACAAATAGTTGAAATATCACGTATTGGCTAATTAATGTCTTGCTTTTAGTGGCAATTTTTCTAGGTACAAGATGCATTGGTGTATTAGGAGGATACACAGTTGCTCTAGGCATTTTCCAAAGGGGAGGGTTTGTTTCAATAATATTTTCCGCTTTCTGCTTATCTAAATCCTTTTTCCAGAAGACTTGTTCGGGAGTCAACAAAGTCTGAGGCTTAAACTTGTTCAAGGAAATCCAGTTTTCCTTCTTGTAATCATGAGGAGAGATGATTATGTTTTTCTCTTTGCATTTGGGATCATTTTGTTTCTTATTCATCTTTTCCCTAGTAATTTCATTTAATATCTTATCTTCCTCAGTGCACTCAACGCAACTAGGTTTCTGCCTAGGCTTAAGGACTTCATTACCATCATAGAGCACCTTATGAGCATTTCTAGCCTTTTTAATTACCTATGGATTTGGTTCCTCAACAAGGGGAATGCTATGCTTATCGCTTAAGACACGATGTTTCGTGACCATGTGAGCAGTCTGAATGGTGTTTCCTTGTATGTACAACTTGTTTTCAAGTTTGTTTTTCAAAGTTTTCAGATTAGAAAAATCTCTCAAGAGTTTTGATTCCTTTGCATTAAATTCTTGCTTAAGCATTTTCACATTTTCTTGAAGTTCTTGTTTTTGTTTAGCTGTTTTAGAAAGTTTTTCTTGCAAGGAATTTAATTCTTGTTTCAATACTTCTTCTCTAAACTTACTTTTTCTAATTATTGTACTCACTTGGACATCCATTTCCTGCTCACGAGTGGTCAACTCAAATTTTGCACGTTGTTCGTAAATAGCAACACGTTCCTTATAGGCATTTAGTTCAGAAATTATGGAATCATCAGGAGCACATGCAGTGTATTCATCAAAGACATAGTCATTGTTGACTGCAGAAGATGCATCACTTGGTACAACTTCACTTTCACTTTGTTTCACGTATTGATCGTATGGGACAATATTGTTATTACCCATATTTTCAACATTTGATTCAATAGTTTCAGTTGATTGTACTTTGTCATGCATCTGTTGCACATCAGCATCATCGTATAGTTTTAATACCTCTGAGATGAGTTTGTCCTTGGATGGGCCAGCTTGTGGTGAAGAAGAGATCTTGGGAGAGACCATTGGAGAGATGCTAGCCATAAAGATTGTGTGTGCAGTAGGTCCATCATCTACATCAGAGTCGTGTGCATCACAGTCAGCGACTTGAAAGGCGTTCTGATGATTGTG
This sequence comes from Chrysanthemum seticuspe, assembly GCA_019973895.1. Lineage (NCBI taxonomy): Eukaryota > Viridiplantae > Streptophyta > Magnoliopsida > Asterales > Asteraceae > Chrysanthemum > Chrysanthemum seticuspe. Next base: position 275,908,072 of record BPTQ01000008.1, on the reverse strand, counting down.
ACCTATCTCCTGAATAGGCTGCTCATCCACATCTGCATCATAGGTCTTGGCATTACCCTCAGCAAGAAACAGCAATTCCTCTTCATCCAACGCAGCACCATTGTCCTGAGCTTGTGCCAGCAACATCTTATCTCTGAAGTAATCAGCATTCTGTGGACGCTTTGGTGATGTGCAGTTTCTTGCAATGTGTCCCTCACCACCACAGTTATAGCATTTGATCGGCTTAGCTTGACCTTGGTTACCATTCCTTCCTCGATTCTGATTGCCCACATAACCTCTACCCGCACCACCCCTTCCCTGATCATACTGTCTTTCCTGAACTGGTTGCACCATGATCCTTCCATCTTTAACAGTAGCTTGATTGTGTGGGTTAGATGCTGTTCTGAGGTTGTTGTTGGTTTGTGGGAGAGAATTCATGTTTTGGCTAATCAGAAGAGCTAGTTGATTAATGAAGCTTCCCACGTGTGCATCAGCATCAGCTTGTTTGTACATAGGATCAGGAATGAGTTTGTGATTACCATTACCCAAGGGTATGACTTGTGAAGCTTTGGTTGTGATTCCGATGTTTGAGTAGAAGGCAGTTGAATCATTAGACGAGCTTGTCTCTCCTGGGTTAGTTTTGAACTGATTGAGAATCAATTTTTCAAACATAGCATGTCTCTCATTCTGAAGGAGGAAGGCATAGAGTTGCTCATAGTTTGTGTTCTTCAATCCTTTAGTAAGCTTCACAGCGGTAACAAACTTGTGCCATTCGGGATTCATGTTGTTCACAAATTTTGAATTCAACTGAATGTTAGGCATAGTCATTCTGATGTTCCTCATGTCATTAACTAACTTATGAAATCTCACATAGTACTCATAGACATTCTCATCTAGTTTCATCTTGAAGTGCTCAAATTCGTCATAGAGTTGGGATTCTCTGTCTTCCATGGTCAGTTCTGAACCTGAGAGAAGCATCTTAACATTATCCCAAACTGCCTTTGCATCCGTGTTATGATTGATCAACTTATAGATGTCTTTTGGAAGACCTTGAAGAACAATGTTTGAAGCCCTGATATCTGCATCGAATCTCTTTTTCTCCTTATCATCAAGCTCATCATACATCTTAGGTCTGTCCATTCCGTAAACAGGAGTACCATCTTCATTAGTATCAAGTATGTCTCTAGTCGTTTCAACTCGATATGGTCCTTCATCAATGGATTTGAGAATGTTGACACCATTTTCCTTTCCAAGGCAATAAAATCTGATTCGTTGAGCCCAAGAGTCGTAGTCAGTTCTGTCAAGCATGGGTGGACGAGTATCTGAACCAGCTGCTTGTACATCCTCGGCAATAGTGGAGATGACAGTAGGAACGTTGGTAGACATGTTAACAGATTATACGGGATTTTATAACTCTATGATTAAACCGGGAAATAGATTCTTTCACGGGATTTTACTAAATCAAGAGAAAACCGTAAACAATCACTCAAGTCTCTAGAAGATAAAGTACTAAATCGCTAGAAGATAATGCACTAAGTCGCTAGAAATTAATGCACTAAGTCGCTAACCCTTAATTCGCTAACCCCCTAAGTCGCTAGAGTCCCAAGTCGCTAGACAGAAAAGCAAGTCGCTAAGTAGTAACTCGCTACAGACCAAGTCGCTAGCCAAATTTTGGCAGCAATTCGCTACACAAGTCGCTAGAGATACAAGTCGCTAAAGAGCAACTCGCTACAGACCAAGTCGCTACCACAAGTCGCTACCCGTAGTGGAGAGTCCACTACTTGTACTTTAACTCGCTAGATCTAACTCGCTAGTTCCAACACTGTAAGTCGCTACAAAAATGTGAAGCAAGTCGCTACCAAGAAAATATTCCGTGAGCTAAGTCGCTAGCTTGAAAAACCATATAAATATCACTTTTCAATCCAAAAACAACCCAACCAAGATGATTCAAGCTTACCAAATGAAAACCTAAACACTTGTGATGATTCTAAACATAAAAGTACCAACAAAATTCAAACTTTAACACAAGAAATCACCCAAATGATGCAAAAACCACTAAACTTTTTCAAACTCAAAAACCACCTAAAAACCACTATAAATCCAAAGATGTGCAAGATATGATCTAACCATGGCTCTCTGATACCAATTGAAAGATATAACTTTTCACATGCACATCAAACCATAACACAAAGTAGCATATAGATGGAATTCTAGAGAGAGAAAGTTAGAGGTTTAGGGAACTTAGTGAGAGAAAGTGAAAGATATTATTATGAGCTCCAACTCTCTACCTTGGAAGGTAGAGAGTATTTATAGTCTTACATAAATCGCCACACATCGGGCTGTGGATCAGGCATACAGTGGGTAAAGACCCGTCCGTCCTCCACGGTGTTACTTAACTAAATACTACTTAACTTACAAGAACTACGACTACGAGCTTTCTAACGATTACATATACTTGAGGTGACCGACTCTTTACTGCCGGGAATTTCTAATTCCTAACAATACTTTTCCTAAAGTGTTAACAACACCAAAAATATTTTCATTCTTTGTTTTTTACAAAATGTTTATCCAAAAAATTCAAAAATATTCATCTTTACCCTCTTACCCTTTTTGATTCTTTATTCCTTTACCCTCTATCCATTTGATTCTAACTTTTTCTATTCTTATGGAATCTCTCGACTACGACGAATTCTGGAACGAAGTTGAAAAACTTCCTACTTTATCACAAATGTCAAGAATTCGTGTTGTTCATGATGATCCATTAATTCTGCGTAGGGAAATGGAACGAGAAACCGGGGTGACAAAGGACCAGGTACTTTCCTCTGATAATGGAGGTGCTAAATACGTCCAACCTACGGTTATCCAAAGATCTAACCCCTCGATTGCTCCTAAGCCGTCTAAAATTGATCCTACACTTTCACAATTTACGGTTAAAAGCAAACATGCAGAATTTAGACCGGTGACTAGCAAGAATGACTTGCCTAATCTTCACGTTTCTCAAGAACCAGAACCAGAGACCATAACGGAAGTGGTGGAAATTGCTAGCTCTCAGAGCACACCACTTGTCCCACCTCCGGATTTTTCAAAATGTTCTTCGAGTCTTAATAGTCATTCGGATCACCATGTTGGTTTTGTTGATTCTTTGAATGAACTGATTCCTTCTCATAACTCTCAAATAGAATCGTTTATTCCTTGTGTCGGTTGTGGTGAGCCTCTTTTTGGTTCACCCTGTTGCTGGTGTACGTGTGTACAGTGTGGTAATGATATTCGGAACGGGAGTTGTTTGTTTTGTGGTTCGAGGAATTCATTTGATTATGATCCTAATCCGAACTCATTTAACGACTCCTCAAATTTTTCCAACTACCCACCACAGCCCGACTTATCTTCATATAATCAACATAACTGCTGTGAATTTTGTGGAGGTCTTCACCAAGGATTTGAGTGTCAATCCGGAAACACATTTGTCTATGAACAGTTCTCCGGTGATGCTCAGAACTTTGGTTATGACCAATATCTATATAATTCACCAGTCCAGACTCAACAGTTTTATTGTTGTGAATATTGTGGAGGTCCCCATTTCAGCTCTGATTGTCAAACAGGGAATCCATTTCCTTGTAACAATTACGAGTATCCATATCACGACTAACCTCCACAGTGCCAAATGACTCAAACTCCTCAGCAAACCCAACAAGACACTTATCTAGAGCTTCTGGAGTCAGTGAAAAGAACTGAGGAGTTGAGTAAAACAGCATTTCATAATGTTCCCAGTTTTTCTTGTGTATATTGTGGGGGTCCTCATGAGGATTATCAATGTCAACCTTCCGGTTTTGACAAATCTCCACTCCCACAATGTCCCGTCATTCAAAATTCACATGAGAAATCCATGGAAGAATTGCTAGCTGAAGAGCAGGCTGCTAAAATAAATTCCCAAATTGCCTTTGAAAAATCTATTAGGGAATCAATTGCAAAAGAAAAAGCAGCCAGATCTAGCTCTCAATTTCGTTTTATTCCTGATGACAGTGATGATGAGGATGCACTTGGTATCCTACAATTTTATAAAGATTCATCAAGTTCATCAGTGGATATCCCAGCAGTTGAGATTCATTCTCAAACAACTGCTATCACACCCGAAGCTCCCACTCACTCTCTGAACATGGGGGACGAGCATCTTGACACTGTTCCTGAAAAGGAATCGGACGAATTCATAAAGTCTAGTGTTGAGAACCTTGTCCCAATCCCTAGAGAGTCACAGGGAATTCTTGACCATGTGTGTGATATCCCTCCTCCTCTTGTCTTCCAAAATGATCATATTGAGATGTTCTCTGATTCTGATGAGGACTACTCTTTATCTTGTGGAGAAATAAGTTATATGGGGGAATTACCTTCTAAGCCTGTCAGCTTAGGAGAAGAGAATGATGAAGAAATAATCCAAGACGAAGCTCTTCGTCTTACATTATTGAATGTTAATCTTCTCATTTCTAGAATCGAGGCTTTTAATGAAAAGCCTACTTCATATCCTATCCCCTTTGAGGATAGTGAACTTTTGTTCGATGATTCTATTCCGGAATTGCAAACGTTCCATTTTGATCATATGGGAGAGAAGATTAGTGGTATTACCACTTCTCATTCTCATAATTCTCTTCCCGATTATGAATCATTCACTTTTGAGGAATTCCCCAGTGAACTCACTCAAATCAATCCCGAATATGAATCATTTGCCTTTGAGGAGTTCTCCTTTGAACTCACTCATATCATATCTCTACCGGAGTATGATAACTTCTACTTTGATCTAGACACACCCGGGATATGTCTAGACCAATTGAGCTTAAAAGATGAAATTCATGCTATCATGAATTCCCCTTCTGATGATGATGAGTTAGTCAAGATTATTATCATGACTTTCTTTCTCTTCTTCACCTATCCCGTGGCTTCTCCTGTTCTTCACTCCTTCGGGAATGAAGACATTATTTTTAACCCCGGCATTTTCATTTATCATTTGTGAGCCGGTTCTATGTATATCTCATCGGTGTGGAACTTTCACGTACTTCAAATGTTTATACAAAAATTTTGAATGAAAGTCCGATGGAGATTGTTTCTTCCACTTTGTTTCCCCATGAGCCAATTAATTCGGGGTCGAGCCAAGCTAGCGACTCGGTAATCAAAAACAGTAGTTAAACATGGGTTTTCACCCGTGTGTATCACCTTAGTGTGGGGGAGATGCCCCACATGTTGTATATAGATCTAAAAAAAAAAAAAAAAAAAAAAAAAAAAATTGTAAATATTAAAAAAGACAATAATTGTTGTGTTTCTACACTTAGCTAGTAATGTTATCTTTTTACGTTCTAAGTTTCGGCATAACAGCCGGTACTTTGAATATTGAGGACAGTATTCATTTCTAAGTGTGGGGGGGAAATTCTGGCGAATTTGATCATAAATATACCCTTTTTCCCCCAAAATGGCCAAATTTTAAAAAAATTTATTTAGTGGAAGTACTATGTACTAAACACAACAAATGGTAATCAGTCCGCCATGTCTAACCCACATAAGGATTGGCTAATCCAGGAGCAAACGGCTCTTGGTAAAGATATCTCAAATCCGTTTATGGCTTGCAATTTGCCCAAAATTGTATGGTATTCAGCTCACCATATCCTAAAAAGTAAAGAGTTGGCTAGCCCGCAAGTTTATGGCTTGTGGTAAAGGCAGTTGGAAATCCATAATTGGTAATCGACTCACAAAATATATTTTATCTAAGAGTTGGCTAGTCCAGAAGCAAACGGCTTCTGGTAAAGACAAATCAAAACCGTTGAAAGCTGGTGATTTGCTCAAAATCATTTGGTTATCATTGTGCCAAGGTTCTTACTTGAACTAAAATAATTGGCTACTCCAGAAGTAATGGCTTTTGGTAAAGAGATGAAATCCATTAATTTTTCTCAAATCATTGCTAGGGACTAGCAATATCTTAGTGTGGGGGATTGATGAGTGTCTAAATACTCATCATTTTTGTACCATCTAGACTGCAAAAACATCTGAAAACACTCAGAAACGCATCAAAATGATGAAAATATCACAAACAAGTGTTTTGTGTGTTTTAAATGCAAAAATACCTAAATCAGATGAAAAACGTATTAAGTTTGCATATTTGGCAGTTTTAGTCCCCCAAGTTTCAAAAGTTGTCAAAATCAGTCCCTGGTAAATCAAAAAAAAGAAAAATGTCATTTAAGGTCCATGGGATTCAAAAGTTGTCAAAATAAACCCTTTAAAGTTTAAAATTTACAAAATGACAACTTTAGTCCCTAAACTTTGAAAAATGTCAAAAATTGTCCTTGGTGAATTTAAAAATGGAAATTAATTAAACATAAACCTTGTACTATTCATAAATGACAAAATTGGTCCTTATAGTGAACTTTTGGAAAATTACATGTTTGGTTCCTTAAGTTTCAAAAATGACATAAAAGGCCCTTGGACATTTAAAAATTGGAAAATTAGCATTTATAGTCCTTTGATAAATGAAACTTGGCAAGATTAAACCTTGTGATAAGTTTGGAAATGTTGACAATTTCAGTCCATTAATTTTCAGAAGTTACATTAATGGTCCTTGTGTTTACTAGCTACAAATACCAAACGGACCATTTGTATTAATACAACCCAAGCCCAAAATAAATAAAACCCAGCCCAAGTCAAACCCCGGTCAAATCCCAGTTCCCTCCCAATACCACCACCACTGTTCATCCCTCTCCTTCTCACCTGCTATCCCAAAACCAGAAACCACCATGGTTTCTCCACCTCACCTCCACCTTTACACCTGCTCCCCAGCTGTATACCAACCCCCCTCCACCTCCACATACACCAAACTGCATTAATTGCTGCTACCCACTCAAAGACTTTTTCCCGCCAAATTTCCACATGGACGGTTTATATGATTTCTGAAGATCCAATGGCTCAAGATAGGTGGGATTTAATCTAATGTCGATAAGGAAACTTTTGGATGTCTATAAAGAAGAAAAGAAGGCAGAGATAATGGGGGTCGCATGTTTTTAGACCATTTCATAGTGTAAAAGTTACTTTAACATCTGTTTTAGTCTAAATTTAAGTTATCAATGTAATTTCAAGTTTGTTTAAAGTTAACTATCACCTTTGTGTTGTAATCAGTCCAAGTTTAATAAAATTTCAAGTTTTTATGTTTCTTGGTAATTCGTATTAATTAATTTATAATAATTAGAAGTTACAAAAGTTTTTTTTACTCTTCCAACAAGCTCAGATAAGCTGGCTATAGCTTTTCTTGAGTTTGTATTAAACTCTAGTTGTTTAATTTAGAAAAAGCCAAAATTGGTCAACAAAAGTCAACAGTGATCACTCTTTGGTTCAGAAATGGATTTGGGTTGATCTTAATGCTGGAATGGGTTGATTTTGATCAGAATAGTGATAGATTGGGTTCTGTGATAAGCTACACATGAGCTGGATCACTTGTGAGTTCAAATTTTCTTTCTATTTTACTGTTTAGATTTGCTTATTATTCTGTGTTAGAGGTTAGTTTACCAGTTAAGAATAGTTGGTATAGGTTTGTTTAGGTATAAGTTTACTTATATTAGTCATAGGTTTGCATCTATATACCATAAAAGTCAAAATCAAGTAAAATCAGTCCTAGTGTTCTTATCAGTTATGAGTTTATAGAGCATAAGCTTGATTTGTGTTTAGAATTCATTAGAGTAGCTTATTTTAGCTTTAGTATAGCTTATTTCATCATTCTCAGTTCACAAATCAGGATTAAAGTTCACATTAGTCAACTTAGTTCATTTCTATAAAAAGTCAAAATATCACTTAAGCAGTTTTTGAATAAAATGAATAATTTTATATAGGATTCAATATTAAGATTTAGCTTAAATGCTTTTGGGATATCAATATTTAGTTGCTTAACTTAATTATAAAAATATTAGTTTACATAAACTTAGCTTATTAAGTCCTTATTTCTTAGCTTCTTTTGAGTGCTTTTCTGAAAACATGCTCTGTACACAGTTTTGCTATCCTATTTCACAAGCTCTCAGAGAGTTTATTAGTGACCCCTAGCTTATGCACTTTAGCTTTTTGAGAAGCTCACCTAGCTGTCTCAAGGTTACAAGTGCTTATTTTCCATTCTTAGCTTATTTAGCTAGCCTGCTAAGTGCTTTTTGTTTGTCCCATTCCATTCAATACAATGACCAGTGATGGTTTTTCAGTTTCTTTATAAGCTTCTCACAAGCTTATTAGAATAAGCCAAACTTTGTAAATTAGTTTTTTAGATAGCTCAGTTGGTTAGCTTGTTAGTTCTAGCATTTGTTTTCATTTATTAGCTTATTCAAGTGCTTAAAAATAAGTTAGAAAGTTGCCTAGAAACTCAAATAGTGTACTGTGTATCAGTTTTAACTTGTGCTTATTTGGAGCTTATTCAATACTTATTTATAGTCATTATGCTTTTTAGTTTTCATACTAGCTTATTAAACATTTGTTTAGCTTAATCTCAATTAGCCTTTGCTTATTTTCTAGCTTACAAGTCATTTTAGCTTAATCATAGTGCTTATTCATTTTTCTTGTTAACTGTTAAGAAATCTTAAGCTCATTCAGTGCTTATTAGTCGTTTTCATAAAAAGTTATAGTTGTAAAAATTGCTTATTTCAGTGGGTTAAATAAGTCTGTAAAAGAAAAAAATCGAAAAAAAATATTTAGCAAAAAGGTGGGAGGCAGGCTCGAACCTGAGACCTCCCGCCCTTGAAGAGTGTTAGTGTATACCTGTATACCAGTTGCCCTTGGGTCTTTGACTGGTTATCATTTGCACAATCTAATACTTAACCCCTTTTGTCCATATTAGCTTATTCGAATAATATAGCTTATTTACAGCTTATTAAAACAAGCTTTTTCATGTTTTGTATTTTTCTCAGACTTGTATTAGTATAAAGTATTTTATAAAAAAGTTTCAGATTTTTCTCAATAGTTTTAGTATTTTTAAACATTTAATTAGTGTAAAATAGTAATTAATTCATAATAAAAAATATAAAAGTCAAAAAACTATAAATCTTTTTTCTAAAATTTTCTTTTGTCATATAGTACGTAAGAAAATTGTTTTTACATTCGTAGGACTTTTATTTTATAAATTTTACGTTTTTACTTGCGCACTCGCGTAATTTTTATATATAACGCTCGTTTTCATTTTAAGTCACGTTTTTAGATAATTTAAGTTTACGTTTTAATTAAAATAGTTTATTTAAGTTATTTTGTTTTATAAATCAAGAAAAACATCATTGTAAAAATAGTGATAGCATTTATTTAATATATTTTAGCTTTTTAATTTTCTTTAATTTGCATTTAAGCCCCTTGTAATTTATAATCTTTTTCTTTAGGCATAAATATTCCAAAATCCTTATTGATCACTATCCTTAGTGATTATTCGATATCTGTCTGTGTTAAACACCAATTCATCCTCCGTGGGACTTAACGACCCAGGAATCCACTATATTCCTCTGATCTTAATTGCATTTGCTTCTGAGCTGTTTTAAGTTTTTACGGTTAGCCATTCACAAGTGGCTAGCTTGTGTGATTAAACTTGACCGTTTGGAGGCGAATCAACGTGTATCTTGATAACCTGCATGATCAGCATCTGCATAGGCCGTTAGTGACATACCGGTGTCCTTCGGGTACCAAAGACCCATATTGATGGTTCCTTGGAGATACCGAAAGACCCGTTTAACTGCTTCAAGGTGCTTTTTAGTAGGCTTAGCCTGGTATCTAGCACACATGCAAACAGCGAACAAGATGTCTGGTCTACTAGCAGTGAGATACATCAGGGATCCAATCATACTACGATATTTCGTTTGGTCAATCATGATCCCTGAGAGGTCCTCATCTAGTTTGGTTCGGTCAATCATGGGGGTGTCAACAGGGTCACTTGAATCAAATCCAAATTTCTTTAAGATCTCTGTTGCATATTTAGATTGATTTATGAAAATGCCTCCGGGACTTTGTGAAATTTGTAATCCCAAGAAAAATGACATTTGTCCCATCATTGACATTTGAAATTTTGAACTCATTTCATTCGAAAAACGATCACATTCCATTGGGTCTGTCGAGGCAAAAATAATATCATCAACATAAATTTGAACATGAATTAAATGTTTGCCTGACTTCCTGGTGAACAATGTAGGATCAACTGCTCCTTTGCTGAATCCGGTTGATAGAAGAAACTTTGACAGTGTATCATACCATGCCCTTGGAGCTTGCTTTAAACCGTAAAGAGCCTTCTTCAAACGATAAACGTGAGTAGGATGCTCTTGATTCACAAATCCTTCAGGTTGGCTGACGTAGACGACTTCTTTAAGATCACCGTTCAGAAATGCCGTCTTCACATCCATCTGATAGACTACCATGTTCTTACTAGCAGCATTAGCCAGAAAGATTCTGATTGCCTCGATTCGAGCAACTGGAGCAAAAGATTCTTCAAAGTCAATACCCTCCTCTTGACGGTATCCTTTAGCAACTAATCGAGCCTTGTTCTTCAACACATCACCATGCTCATCAAGTTTCACTTTGAAGATCCATTTAAGAGCAATAATCATAGCACAGTCTGGAGCAGGTACTAACTCCCATACATCAAGTCGATCAAACTCATGAATTTCATCTTGCATGGCATTGAACCAGCTATCTTCATTCATGGCGGTTTTAACATCTTTTGGTTCGATCTTAGATAGTACGGAGTTGAAGAAGCACCATAAGGCATCGGTTGCAAGTTGTTTCCGGGTTGATACAGGACGAGAGGGATTTCCAATGATGTTGTCTAATGGATGATCGTGAGTCCATTTTCTGAGGTGTTCATGTGGCAGTTGTTGAGGGACTGAGGTAGCTGAGTCGATGTCTCCTGAAGAAGATGGTTCTGATGATGATTCAGGAGCAAATATGTTTTCAAATGGAGCATCTTCAGGAGTAGCAAAGGGATTAACTTCATCATTGATGCCATAAACATTTCCATGATGTACATTTGAAGAATGATGATTTTTTGATGAGACTGAAGGATCAGCAACAGGTGCTTCTTGACTTAAAGATATTGAGACTGAAGGATTGACTTCATTCACAGGAATATGAGCATCCTCTGTTGTGGGGATCAACACCTCATTAGTAATTGAATCATACAGTTCATCAAACATAGGATCAAACAATTTCTTTAAATCATCTTCAGATGGAGGTACATATGGAGTTTCTTGAGAAGAGTTTGGAATAAGGGATGAACCAATGGGACTGTTTTGAAGTGCGGGTCCTGAGCTGGAGTGTCCAGGAGCCATTTGACCGGTCAGCTCATCAAACGTAACGTGAATTGTTTCCATGATATTTCGGGTTCTTTTGTTGTAGATTCGGTATCCCTTTTTGTTTGAAGCATACCCAACAAACACTCCAATGTCTGCTTTAGCTCTAAGTTTGCCTAAGTCTTGTCCCTCATTAGTTGGATAACACAATGCACCAAACACACGAAGGAAAGAGAGATTAGGTTTTCTATTGTGGACAAGTTCATATGGAGTTTTTTCATGAACAGTGTGAATCAGAGAACGATTTTGTGTGTAGCATGCAGTGGCAATAGCTTCAGCCCAGAGAAACATTGGAACCTTTGAGTAAATCAGCATTGTTCTAGCGGCTTCTACAAGAGTTCGATTTCGTCTTTCAACTACACCGTTCTGTTGAGGAGTTCGAGGAACACTTCTTTGATGGCTGATTCCAATGCTTTCATAGAAGTTACTAAGTTGTTTGTTAACAAACTCAGTTCCATTGTATGTTCGGATAATTCTGACGGTTTTGTTAAGTCGAACCTGCAGCTGTTTGATGAGTTTGATGATGATATCAGGAGTTTCATCCTTTGTCCTTAAGAACTTGACCCAGGTGAATCTAGAGTAATCATCAACCACAACCAACACATATTTCTTACCAAAGATGTTCTGCACTCTCATTGGTCCACACAAATCCATATGAAGGGTATGAAGAACTTCTGTAATCGAGATTGTAGGTTTGGATTTGTGGGCAAACTTTTTGCTTTTACCCAATTGGCATGCTGAACAAAGATGATCCTTTTCATACTTTAGTCTAGGTAAACCTACAACTAAGTCCTTTCTGGAAAGATCGTTGATGGTGCCGAAGTTCAAGTGATTGAGACGACGATGCCATAACCATGACTTTGTTTTTGAAGCCTTTGATAACAAGCAGATTGGAGAAGCCCTCATCATGTTATCGATAGAGATGGTGTAAAGATTTGAGCCACGAGTTCCTTTTAACAGTTCCTTACCATTAAGATCTCTAACAAAGCAGGTATGTTTTCTGAAGGCTACTTCTAGATCAGAATCACAGAATTGACCAACAGAGAACAGATTATGACCCAAACCTTCCACATAGTAAACTCTAGAGATGACACTATCACCAACAACGTAATCTCCATAACCCATAATAGCACCGAAATGATCATTACCGAATCTAACAGTCCCGATGAATTTGCTCACAAAGTTCATGAGCCGCGACCGGTCTCCAGTCATATGCTTGGAACAGCCTGAGTCCAGGTACCACAGAACGATTTGAACGATCTGCAGTTGAACACAGACAAGAATGGATAACTGGATAATTGGGATCCCCATGCAAGAATGGGTTCCATTTGGTTAGTTACAATGATTGGAACACCCACATCAGAAATAGAAGCATTCATATCAGAAAGTGAGGCAATGGAATCATTGTGAATAGATGCAGTACTAGTGTCTGTATTAGCCCTGTTCACAGTGTGATCACTTCTTAAAGGAATAGTTCTACCAGTAGGCATCCATTTTCTTGTGGGCATTATCTGATTTGTCTTATGACCAACAGGTATCCAATAAAAGCCTATTTTACTGAATGTTCTTCCTGTGGGTTTGCACTGTTTTCTAACTTTCTTTTGTTTTTGCCTTTTAGCCTTCTTAGCATGAATTTTAGCATTAACAATATTAACTGGACAATTAACATCATTAGGCAAAACATTAACACCACATTCATGATTAGAAACAGAATTCAAGCAGACATTAGTACAAGGTTTGCAAATAGTATCGGAATTCGAATTAATTACAGTACGCCTATGGCTAATACTAGAATCAACACGATTCGTTTTATTCAATTCAAGCTTAAAGTTCCTAGATTGTTCTTCTACTCTCTTCCAGTGCACATTCTTAGCTTGAGAGGTCCTATCATTCCTTGTATTGTCTTGAGACTTTGACCTGCTCCGTTTAATGTCACTGATTACTCCTGTAGAGGGAATGGGAACATTAGTTGGTTTAACTACTCTTTGCATCACCTGTTTAGATGTGCTGGGATCTGAACTACATGCAGGTGCACTAAGGTTCACTTTCTTAAAACTAGAGGTACAGAGATTTGTACTCCTAGAAGGCACACTTGAGTTCTCTTTCTTAGCATTGACAGATCTGGAATCTGAACTACTTAAAGGCACACTACGGTTCACATTCAAAAAATTGGGAATCGAATGCATATCATACTTGGCCTTAGGCATCGAGCATGGAATCAAAGGATTAACTCTCTCACCTAATGACTTTGGGCATATTGTGATCAAGCATTCTAAGATTTCTTGAGATCGTTTGGCATATAGGCATGCATGTCCAATTGCATTATCATGAGGTTTCTTTAGCTTATCCTCTTCAACAATCTCACGCAGACATTCTAAGCAATCCTTAAGAGATGAGAAGTATGTTTGAATAGCAAGTTTGTTGTTCCTTAGATGAGGAGGGACATATGTCACAGACAAAGCATATCTATTACAAGAGTGAACCTTTGATACACCATTCTCCCCATTGGTCATTGGCATTTTCCCTTTTACCTGACTCTTCAGATTCTCAATTTCCTTTTGCAATGAAGCTATTTGTTCGTTATTTTTGTTACGAGTGACCTTAATTGATTCAAATAACTCATTGAAATGACGTTTAACCTTTTCATTTTCTTCTAGAAAACTTTCGTTTTCCTTTTGTAAAGCATTTACTAGGTTTTGAAGATGAAACGTTTGAGAATTCTGAGAATCTAATAAAGGAGGCATTTGGGAGCCTGTCATATTGTTCGCTTGACCCTTTAATTGAGAGATTTGGGCTTTCAGCTTGAAAAACTGCATCAAACTCTGGAGCATCTGATGATGTCTTGATATTTGAAGTTTCGACATTTTCTTTAAGATGTTGATATTTTAGTTGTAAATTAAAATGCTCAACTTCTAGTTTAGAAAAATGTTTGACCAAATTGTCGTGATCACCCAGTTCAATTTTCTCGTTTAGTTTAGAATTAGTTTTTTCAAGCTCAATGACACGATCATGGGAGACTTTCAGGGCAACAGATAGTTCATGAAATTTGGAAGCATTAATAGAGCAATTTGAAGCAGTAAAAAACATATCTTGAGCAACACATTCAGTAATAAGAGTCTCATTCAATGTATGCAAGTTCTTCCTCTCAATCTCATTATATTTTAGTGCACGCTCATAGTCACTAACTTCAACTATCATTGCATCAAATTCCTTTTCCATTCCCTTGATATCAGTTTCTATCCCCTTTTTAAGACTCTCAAAGTGATCTTTTAGAAGTTTAAAGAAAGGCATGACCTCAGTTAAATAACATTCTTTCATTTGTTCAAAACCCCTTTCTCCTTCAGTTATACCAGTGGGTGTGATCCTTTTCTTGCAAGTTTTCTCAAAATCAACAAATAGTTGAAATATAACATATTGGCTAATTAAGGTCTTGCTTTTAGTGGCAATTGTTCTAGGAACAAGATGCATTGGTGTATTAGGAGGATACACAGTCGCTCTAGGCATTTTCCAAAGAGGGGGGGGTTTGTTTCAACAATATTTTCCGCTTTCTGCTTATCTAAATCCATTTTCCAGAAGACTTGTTCGGGAGTCAACAATGTCTGAGCCTTAAACTTGTTCAAGGAAATCCAGTTTTCCTTCTTGTAGTCATGAGGAGTGATAATTACTTTTTTCTCTTTGCATTTAGGATCATTTAGTTTCTTATTCATCTTTTCCCTAGTGATTTCATCTAGTTTCTTATCATCCTCTGTGCACTCAACGCAACTAGGTTTTTGTCTAGGTTTAAGAATCTCATTGCCATCATAGATCACACTTTGAGCTGCTTTTGCTATCTTTCCGTACTCAGGGTTGGGTTTATCTATAATGGGAACACTATGCTTATCGCTTAGAACTCTATGTTTAGTGACCATGTGAGCAGTCTGAATGGTGTTTCCTTGTATGTACAACTTGTTTTCAAGTTTGTTTTTCAAAGTTTTCAGATTAGAAAAGTCTCTCAAGAGTTTTGATTCCTTTGCATTAAATTCTAGCTTAAGCATTTTCACATTTTCTTGAAGTTCTTGTTTTTGCTTAGCTGTTTTAGAAAGTTTTTCTTGCAAGGAATTTAATTCTCGTTTCAACACTTCTTCTCTAAAATTACTTTTTCTAATGACTGTACGCACTTGGTCATCCATTTCCTGCTCACGAGTGGTCAACTCAAATTTTGCACGTTGTTCATAAATAGCAACACGTTCTTTATAGGCATTTAGTTCATAAATTACGGAATCATCAGGAGCACATGCAGTGTATTCATAAAAAACATAGTCATTGTTGACTGCAGAAGATGCATCACTTGGTACAACTTCACTTTCACTTTGTTTCACGTATTGATCGTATGGGACAATATTGTTATTACCCATATTTTCAACATTTGATTCAATAGTTTCAGTTGATTGTACTTTGTCATGCTTCTGTTGCACATCAGCATCATCGTATAGTTTTAATACCTCTGAAATGAGTTTGTCTTTGGATAGGCCAGCTTGTGGTGAAGAAGAGACCTTGGGAGAAACCATTGGAGAAATGCTAGCCATAAAAATTGTGTGTGCCGTAGGTCCATCATCCACATCAGAGTCGTATGCATCACAATCTGCGACTTGAACGACATTCTGATGATTGTGACCTATCTCCTGAATAGGCTGCTCATCCACATCTGCATCATAGGTCTTGCCATTGCCCTCAGCTAGAAACAACAATTCCTCTTCATCCAAAGCAGCACCATTGTCCTGAGCTTGTACAAGCAGCATCTTATCTCTGAAGTAATCAGCATTCTGAGGACGTTTTGGAGATGTGCAGTTTCTTGCAATGTGTCCCTCACCACCACAGTTATAACATTTGATCGGCTTAGCTTGACCTTGGTTACCATTCCTTCCTCGATTCTGGTTGCCAACATACCCTCTACCAGCTTCACCTCTTCCCTGATCATACTGTCTTTCCTGAACTAGTTGCACCACGATCCTTCCATCTTTAACAGTAGCTTGATTGTGTGGGTTAGATGCTGTTCTGAGGTTGTTGTTGGTTTGTGGGAGAGAATTCATGTTTTGACTAATCAGAAGAGCTAGTTGATTAATGAAGTTACCCACGTTTGCATCAGCATCAGCTTGTTTGAACATAGGATCAAGAATGAGTTTGTGATTACCATTACCCAAGGGTATGACTTGTGAAGCTTTGGTTGTGATTCCGATGTTTGAGTAGAAGGCAGTTGAGTCATTAGACGAGCTTGTCTCTCCCTGGTTGGTTTTGAACTGATTGAGAATCAATTTTTCAAACATAGCATGTCTCTCATTCTGAAGGAGGAAGGCATAGAGTTGCTCATAGTTTGTAT
>BPTQ01000008.1:275537615-275891313 GCA_019973895.1 Chrysanthemum seticuspe | reverse complement strand
GTCACAACACCACAATGGAGGTCTCAGAGATTTTTGATAGCCGATGATCTCCAAAGATGGCTCAAACTCATCATCACGTGGATCAGTAAAAGACCTCCACTTGAAGTAACCAAACATGCATTGTGAAGTATCAATGACTACGAACTTAAGAGCAAAGGACTACATCAAGAATGCAAGATCAATTGTTAAATGTTATATCTATTTTATTCAATGTAATTTTGGTACATAATTGAGGTGACCTCCTTTAGGGGGAGATTGTTAGGAATTAGAAATTCCCGGTATTAAAGAGTCGGTCACCTCAAGTATATGTAATCGTTAGAAAGCTCGTAGTCGTAGTTCTTTTAAGTTAAGTAGTATTTTAGTTAAGTAACACCGTGGAGGACGGACGGGTCTTTACCCACTGTATGCCTGATCCACAGCCCAAAGTGTGGCGAGTTATGTAAGACTATAAATACTCTCTACCTTCCAAGGTAGAGAGTTGGAGCTCATAATAATATCTTTCACTTTCTCTCACTAAGTTCCCTAAACCTCTAACTTTCTCTCTCTAGAATTCCATCTTATTCGCCACCTTGTGTTATGGTTTGATGTGTATGTGAAAAGTTATATCTTACAAATTACACGGATGGTCCTTGTGGTTTACGTCGACTTGCATGTTTGGTTTTTTAACTTTTTTAATGTGGATAGTCCTTAACTCACAAACTCGTAAGTCTTAACACTCATGGTCTTTTACCTAAACTGACGTTAAGTTTGACAGTTAAGGCCTTTCATGTGACTTGCACATGAGAGTATTACAGTCTCTCTACTTTCCAACTTATCTAATTGATCGATTTTCAAGCACTTTGTGCCATTATTTCACATACCTTTGACTCACACATCAAAATCCATCAAGAAACCTAATACCCTTTTCAATATATATATATATATATATATATATATATATATATATATATATATATATATATATATATATATATATATATAAATATATATATATATATATATAAATATATATATATATATATATATATATATATATATATATATATGTATAGTTGGATCAAATAAGAAGATTACTTAAAATAAGAAGTAATAAGAAGAACTATAACCGCAAATCCGAGATATTAGATGCATCCCAATAATCTTAGATGCATTATAACGCACAATAATGTGTTTTCTAGCTTTTAATCAGATGCATATACGTATATTAGATGCATTTCATTATTTCTTTTGTTTTTTGTTCCTCTGTATGTGCCGAAATCATGAAAATCAATTTGCACAATCTATACATCAAATTAACTCTCGAAACTCAAGATGTTGCATCTATATGAATAGAAATGCATCTAATGCAAGTCGTTGCATCTCAAATGCATGGTTTTGGTCACTTCTTACCACTTCTTATTTTAATTTACTTCTCACTGGATCCTTATTCTATATATATATATATTAAATGAATCTTCTTTTTTGTTGAAAACTCTCAGACCTTGACAGATCTTTAGCACTCGTGGATCGTTAGTGTTGCCTATGTAATCATAAGCAAACTAATAGACAGTCTCTACAACTCGTATTCTATAGCGGAAAGTAAATACAAGTTGTTATAACTAAGAACACTTAGATCCTCTATGGATCTTTTTATTAACTGAAACTCTATGTTTCAGATGAGTTTACTATTACAAACTATGAGGTTCCTTTTATAGACAAGGAACCCTAATCTATTACTACCCAATCGACTAAACATGCAAGCATGCATTTAATGACTAATACATTAAACAAATATTGAGCAGTACAATAATACCCATGCTAACCTCGGGCCGTTCAAAGATAATGATGGGTTAGCATTTAAATAATACAGCGCATGCTGATCCTAGTCAGCTTCCACCCTTCAGCAGAAACACAGCACGGCTTTTACTCTTCAGTAGAATGTCTTCTTCAGTAGATTCTGCTTCTACTTCAGCAGAATCCTTCGGCAGTAATGACAGCAGAAATCCTACTTCACATAATTCCCAACAATCCTCCCCTAAACTGGAATTTGACTTGGTTAAGTTCCAATTTCCTGACCTTGAAAGATCTTTGAGACTTCAGTACTAGAGGATTGTTTTCACATATCAGTAGCAAAGAACCAATAATAAACTCATCTCTATGATGATCAAGCTTTGAAATGCCAGGTCTTTGCAGCAACAAATGACATAATGTACATCAATACTTATCAGTTGCAAACTATTCTCATCACTTCCAGGTGTGTTATCTCCTGTGAGAGGTGAATCATTGAAAATAATGGATTTGATGTCTCTTTACCAATAGCCATCACTACTGGAGTAGCCAGATGTTTAAGTCCGAAAACTATGGTACATTGATAACCATCTGATTTATGAGCAAATCAGCAACTATATAAACGGATTTGACTTGTCTTTACCTGTAGCCGTTTGCTCAGGACTAGTCAATTCTTAAAATTGGTGAATTGATAACCAAATATGGATGCAGTTGCCTTTACCACAGGCCATATACTTGTCGGCTAGCCAATTCTTGGATTCCAAGAAGGAATAGACCATGGTGAATTGATGACCATACAACTCTTAGCAATTAAGCATGGGTGGATGCAGACCCTATGATTTTGAGCAAACCATTACAGCTATCAACAGATTTGATGTGTCTTTACCAAAGCTGTACCCTTTGGACTAGCTAACTCTTTGACATACACACGGTATATCTGGTGAGTTAAAAACCATCAACAAAATACAAACCTGCAGGAGAAAGTTAGTTTTTTTTTTTTTTTTTTTAACTAAGAACAACAAACAAGACAAGAAATACAAAACTAACCAATAAAACAAATAAAGTAAAAAAATAAAAATGGTACCATTATGAAGAAGAAGAGGCAGTTTGTTCTTGCAGAAGTTGTGTCTTGATTAAACTAACCAGTTGTTCAGCATTTAGCTTTTCATTTCCCACTGGCTCTGGGGAATCTCCAATTTCTGACAAAGCATCCTTTCCATAAGACTCTTGGGCAATGGATACTTTCTTTCAGCAAACATGCAGACTGTGATTCCACCCTTAGTCTCAAGCACATGCACACGAGGGAGAGGATAGAGTCTCCAGGACACAACTCGCCATAAATGTGAGTTTTCCCAAATGGAATGTCCTCTACTATTGGGAGAATGAGAGTTAAACGGGACTTGAAGATCTCCTAGTAAGAACATCCCAGAACCTTGTGGTGCAGTGTTGCAGTAATGGCTGGTAACGAGAGTGTACAGAGTAAGCAAATCTGCCCTGTCTACCAAATGGAGTATTTCCTTCAAAAAGGTGAATTCCATTGAAGTGTTATCTTTTCGATGAATGACATTCATCTCACCATTCTTCAGAGTCCAATTGACCAGCACATTTTGATCTCCCTCAGGAAAATCAGTAGCAGAACCTTCTATAATGAATGTTGCGTCATCAGCTTCAAGATCCAAGAGAGTTCTTTTGGCCATCCTCTTCTTCCTCCTACCAGGCTTATAGATATCTGAAGAAGGTACAGCTTCAGTCTCTTCATTAGTTTTGCTAGCAGGACTAGTGGAAGAAGATGAGAATTTAGGAGTAGCACCATCACGAATGGCGTTCATCCTGGCTAGCAAGATTCTAGCCTTTCTAGTTTTTACACCTGCAATATCAGTTTCCTTAACTTTAGTATCTTCTTCTGAGTCAGCAGATGCCACAGTGGGAGCTGGCACATTAGGTGCTTCAGGAGAATTGGTAGATGGTTCAGCAGATGGAGCCTTGATATTTTCTTTAACTAAAATTTCTTCTTTTGCATCAGAAGAAACAACAAAAGTTTCAGCAAACGAGGCCTTGTCAGATGAGGGAGTAACTTCAGTAGTTGCCTCAGCAGAAACAACTGGAGAAATCACCTTGGGTGGAACAGTATCAAAGTTCTCCACCGTTTCAACTAACTTGGGTCTTTTGGCTTCTGGTTCCAGTTCATTTCCAGCAATCCTTTTCAAGTTGGAAGATGGAGTTGAGGCAGAGGAAGAAGACTTCATAATCATATTATATATGTAAAACAGTCTTGCATCAGGTAATGCCACTACTTGCTTCATTGTAAGTCCACGGTTAAGCACAGAACAACTTTGATTTTTCACTGTAATCCTCATCTGAGATTTCTTCTGAGCTTCTGTAAGAGGTCTCTCTCTCTTTGCCTTGTTCCTTTCAGTAATCAGTGCTTTCCTTTTCGCGGCTGCTTCTTGCTTCCTTTGTTCTCCAAGCTGCATCATCCGAGCCACAAAATTTTCACCATCAAATTCTGCTCGCAAGATGCTCTGAGCAAGAGAAGGATTTGAAATAGTTTGCTGAGTTATAGCATCCCAGTGTTCAGCAGGCATCTGAACACGCAATGCATCCAGTTCTCTTCGTCTCTCAGGAGTCAAGGTTGAGAAAGCCTCTACTTCAAGTTGTTTAGCCAATACTTCACTTTCCTTAGACTTCTCAAACTCAGCCAACCGACTTTCTTGTCCTAGCCTTTCCTCTTCACTTACCAAGTCTGGACCAAGTTCTTCTTCAGTCATTTTACCTTTCCCTTTATCAGCAGGCTTCTTAGCACACTCAACTTCAGTAAGATCAACCAAAGGAATCTCAGTAGAGATACCCAAGTCAACTTTAGGAGAAACATGTTGATGCAGATCTTCAACTTGATTGGTCAAGACAATATCAGCAGAAAGATCTGCTGAGGATGAAGGGCCTGTTGGTTCTTGAACAGACGAAGGTTGACCATGATCAGAAGATACATCCTCCATTTGTACATCAGCAGATGCAGCCTTGTCAACACCAGGTTCCTTTGAAGCTTCAGAAGAAACCTTACTTAAATAAGAGCTCTTTCTTCTTTTGTAAAGAACAGGTTCCTTATTCTTTGAGGATTCAGCAACCACTGATAAAGGAACAACTGTCTTCTGAACCACATCTGCTAACATGTTAAGAGGCCCAAACTGAGAAATTTCTTCCTCCTCATCAGAGGAAACCACAAGCTTCCTTTTGGACAGATGCCCAAGTTGTTCTTCCAAGCTCTTAACTTTATTCCTCAATTCCAAAATCTCATTACCAAGAGTAGATTTGGTCTGAGCAAGTTCCTTTTTGAGATCTGCCACTTCGGCTGCATACCTGTTCACAAGAGTATAGACTGATGTAAGAGTAACTGGGTCCTCAGCTCTACCACCTGATTGCTCAGTGGAAATGGGAGCTTCATTGGACCTTTCAGGAGAAACATGGTCTTGCTGAGAAAGAGGAGGATCTTCATTGAGATGATCCCTAACAGGACTAGGTGAGGCCAGACTATTGAGATCAGTCTCAGACTCAGCATGAGTAACCTGTGTGGGTGGTGGACTCGGTCTGGGTGATGGTACAGGTGGAGAATGGTCAGGAGCAATATGAGATGCTTCAGCAGTAAAGGAGGGACCCTCATCTATATTAACTGATGGATTGCCATCAGTAGCAACATTTGAAGAGGATGGGGTATAAGCAACATTTTCTTCATCAGCAGCCTCATTGCCATGAGGCAACATAGCTGCTGACAACGAATGATGTGCCCCCTCAAAGTTAGTTCTCATAGAGGCAAAGAGTTTAGCTGAAAGAGCTCCTATGGGATTAAAGTCCCGGACTTGGGTAGATGTGTCAATGATTATTTGTAAGAATCTAGGATACATTAAAAACTTATGTTGAGTCGATATTATCAAAAATAAATTTAGAAAAATTATAAGTTCTCTGATGAGTGTCTAAATACTCATCATTTTTGTACAATCTAAACTTCAAAATCATCTGAAAACACTCAGAAACACATCAAAATGATCAAAATATCACAAATCAGTGTTTTATGTGTTTTAAATGCAAAAATATCAAAATCAGATGAAAAATGATTCAAGTTTGCAAAATTGGCAGTTTTAGTCCCCCAAGTTTTAAAAGTTGTCAAATCTAGTCCCTGGAATTCAAAAATGTGGAATTTTATCATTCAAGGTCCCTGAAGTATTCTAAGTTGTTAAAAATGGTCCTTGAATGATTCTTTGGTCAAATGGCGAAAAAGGTCCTTAAACTTTGAAAAATTGCAAAAATAGTCCTTGGACATTTTAAAATGGAATTTTATGCAAAAAGGGTCCTTGTACTATCAATGTTTGTCAAGTTTGGTCCTTGTGATAAGTTTGGAAATGTGGCATTTTCAGTCCTTGAAGATTGGAGAAGTTGCATTTTTGGTCCTTGTAATATTACTAAACCAAACGGATCATATATCAAGTCAAATCCAATCCAGCCCAACCTTAGCCCAAAACCAACCCACCCCGTTATATTAGCACTCGGTCAACGATAGTCAAACAGGCAGATATACCGCCAGCATTGTTCATCACCCACACAAACACTGTAATTCCAAAAACCAGTCATGGTTTTCCACTTTTTCTCACCTCCCTCACTTTACCTTGTCCCCTCCACCTCCACTAACACCCAAAAAGCTTTAGTTGACTAAAACCTGCTTGTACCTGCTCATGAAGACTTTGGCGCCAAAACTCATTTAAACGGTGGAGATCAATTGGACAATTCAAGGGTCAAGATTGAAGTGGGATATGCTCAGAGTACTAGTGGGAACTCAGAAGGTGTATAAAAAGAAGAGAAAAAAGCTGGGAATACTACCTTGGCCTTAAGCCATAGTCACGTAGATGTAACTTTTACTGCTTTTCTTAGTTAAAATGTCTTTTAATCTTTCAAATATTGTATTTTATCTTAAATTAGTGTAATGAACCTTTAAATTCAGTTTAAGTGTTCCCTATCTTTAAATTTCATATCTTTTAATTTATTGTCAATTTAAATTTCCTGTCTTTAAATTTCTTGTTGGATCATAGTGGATTAATGGACTCTAATAGATAATTTAGGCTCCTGACAAAGCTTAAATAGCTTTTAGATACAATAATTTAGTTTGATCTTTAAAATAGAAAATCACTAAAAAAAAGGTAGAAAATAGAAAATAAAATCAAAAATAGTGTGATCATGAAGAAGATGATGAAGCAGGGTTGAATTTGGAGTGCTATGGGTATTAGGAGCTTATTGGTAAGCTAATAGGTGTAACCTTGTCCATTTGTTCTATGTCTCAGTCCTATTCTCATTTGTAAGCCACTTTTACAATTTTTTGCAATTTACTGTTTCCCTTTAATATATGCTTTGATTCCATGTTTTCATGTTTATATGTTGTTTATTAGTCATAATGTATCTTAATATTCTGTTGATATGTGTTGAAATTGGTTGTTACTAGTTCAAAAGTGAAACTGTGAATTTGGCATGAAATTGGTAATCATAGATATAGTCTGGTTTGACAGCTTGATTATGTTGAAAAAGGTCTATTTTGACACAATAGATCCTCTGGACTGTTAATGATATGCTTGTTCATTGATTTACTTTGAAAACTTTGATATGACAGTTTTTAAAGGGTTGTTTGGTTCTATGGGTTAGACTGTGTGTATGAGTGTATTTGTGGTTGTTCTTGTCTGAGTTACTATCTATATGTCCTATTACACTCAGTTAAACCTTAACTAATGAGTTTAGCATGGTAGAATGTCAATTAACTCTTGACAGTCTCATTATGAGAATTTAGAGGTTGATAGAACTTGAAATCATGTTTATGTGTTTAAATGTTGTTTAGCTTTATTAATTTCTTGTTATTGTAGCTTCATATAACATATTTGTTTGATAAATTCAGATCAAAGTTGAGCTAAGTCAACTTGATCATAAACCTTTAAAAAGTCAAAGTTCAGATTTTCTGGTTTTTGAATAAATAGAATAATTTCTTGTGCTTTTATTTTTAAGTTTCTGGTTAAATCCTTTTAGGGTTTTGAAGTTTAGTTGCTTGTATTGCTTATGTATTTTTGTCAAATGTTATTATGCATGTTTTAGTGCTTAATTTAGTGCTTATTTTAGGCTACATTTGCCCTGTCTCTCAGTCACAAGGCAAAAGTAACAAGCTTGCAGCTTGTTGACTTTTGATCTTGTGACTGAGCTTGTTGTTGTTAATCATAGCCCTACTTGCCATTTGTTAATATATATGTTTACTTTCTCTTATTTTGCTTATTGCACAGCTTTTTCACCACGCCTTTTTGTTACCAATCAACTCACTTCACTGAAGAAAACAGTGAAGTGAGCTGATATTCCAAAGCTCTTAACAAGCTCCTCAGTAGACTTGAGCTTGTGATTCTTGGCTTTGTTAGAAGTTAAGCTGTCCAACTCAAGGTCTCAGGAAGAGTTGAGCTTGTTGAGGCTTATTTGATAGGTAATTCAGAAGCTTGTATGTTTGCTCATTCACAACAATGGACTGCTTATGCAGTCCATTTTACACCATTTCCTTCAAGCTCCTATAAGCTCTTGATAGGTCATAAGCTTGGTTTTTCATGAAGCCTAGCAACCCAAGTATGAGATCCAGTGCTTAATTTTTATGTTGTAGCTCATTAAGTAGGGCTGCAACATACTTTTTGTTTGTCCCATTTCTTGTGCACTTAGCTTATACCATCACACTCAGGAAATGGGAGACTTTTCATCAGCTTCCTACAAGCTCACTAGTGGACCCCACTAGGTGAGCTTGGGTTTTTTGGAAAGCCTACCAGCACATCTTGCAGCCTCAACTCTTATTTTGGTTATTTAAGCTTATTCACAGAGCTTATTTTGCCCAAACAAAAGACTGCAAGGGGTGTTTGAATCTGTATTAACTGTTAGAGCTTATGAGCTTATTGCAAGTTTATGAGTGATAGTCAGTACACATGCCTGTGCATATTTGTCCATCTAGCTTATATGCATATTATTTATCCTTTTGTTTCCTGTGTATAGCTTATTTCAAGCTTATTAGGAGCTTGAGCTCCAACAGTCAAGCCAAAAGCTTAACTGTTGGACTCATAAGCTTATAATTTGCTTATTTCTTAGTTTGTAAAGTCTCTTTTCATTAAACATGTATAATGTCAGTATATATTTAGTTCCAAAAAAAAAAAAAAAAAAAAAACTCCTTTTTAAGCTAAGTGATAGCTTTTCCTTAAAAGCTTATTTGTTTATTAGCTTATTTTTGTTAAGTACATATAATTTTTATATTTTTCCTAGTTTCTTTTATTTATTTTATAATTTTGTAAAAAGTTTCAGATTTTTCTTTATTCATTTACTATTTTTTATAAATCAATAATAGTTTTTAGTAATTAATAATAGTAAATAATCTATAATAAATAGAATAATTGTGTAAAAAATACATTTTCAGTTTCTTAAATTATTTTATGATATTTTAGATTTTTCAGATTCTTTATTTCATTTATTTAAGTCAATTTTAGATTTTCTTATTATTTAATTCATTATTAAATACATTTAATTCATTTTTAATTTATATTAATTAATTTAATAGTGTAAAAATTTATTTTAAATTTCTAATAATTTTCTTATCTTTTTAGGATTCCAAAAATATGATTTTCACATTTGTGGGAATTGTATTGGACAGAATTCACGTTTTTATTTTGTACGTTTACGTAAAATTCAGTAAACGTGCGTTTTTAGATTTTAATCGTTAAACAATTGTAAATATAGAATTAAAATGACTTCAAAATTTTTATATTTTAATTTCTTTAGTATAATCAATTATTTTCCCTTTCCTGTTTTATTTTGTTTCATTTATGTAATTATTACATACATGTATTTCATTTCAGATTTTTAGTTTTCTTAACCTTCATAGGAATTTGTATATTATAGTTAAATATTTTAATTTTATTTAATTTGCATTTAAGTCGCTAAGACATACAAATCCCTACTATAGTTATAATAGATTTGTTTTTATGCGTTTACGTTTAATCTAAGTTAAACGTACGTATATATATCTTTTACGTTTTTAGGTTTCTGATTGCACGTTTTTATTGACGTAGCTGTGACAGAGCTATTACTATTCACATTCCTAGTGTTAGTCAATCAGATTCCTGTTTTTCCTATACTAATATTATTTTCAACAATTCACAAGTCATTGTACCAGAACGTCACGCCTCACCAGGACATAAACGATCCAAGGATATTTTAATCCTTGGTAAACTATCATTCTCTCCCGGGCTGTCGCCTTTTTATCATCTGTTACGGTTGACCATTCACAAGCGGTTGATAAGTGTGACGGAGAAATAAAAGATGGGTAGTTCGGGAGAGATCATTCTCCCTTGAGTTAGACACACAATACTACAGGCCAATTGCGTAGAGAATTGATCCCAACCCCCAGATTTGTTGCTCATGCATTGAAGCAGAGTGTGAACTAAAAACCTCCACATAGGACAGAAATGCTTTTTCAACCATATGTCCGTTCTTGTACCTTGATACCCAATGGCTCTTAGCCCAGAGAGAATCACATATGTACTAAAGTGATAAACCCCATCAGCATCATCCAAATTAAGCTTTCTCCTTATCAGGTCCTCCGTCACCACGTGCTCTGTTCCATCAACCAAAGCAACAATCTCTGTTTCACTTCGTTTTTCAGCAGATTCCCAAAATTGTTTAACCAATGATTCATAAATCGCATAAGGGGAATGTGTTAGGGCAAAGTGAATCTTGGACCGCTTCAGGAACTCCATCATTGGTTCATACAATTCATCGCCCTTTGCTTTACCCAGAAATGCAACTTTATTGTGATCTTTCTTGAATTGAAGAGCCATGAGAGATATGTGATTTTAGGGTTATGATGCTCGTAATGAAGTGTTATTGGATGAAGGAGAGGGAATCGGTTTGTTTGAAGTGGAAGAATGTGAATAGTGGAGTGGTAGTTGTTGCCCAAGTTATAGTCAAAAGAATTAGACCGTTTGGTTGACCGTAGCTTACATGTATTTCAACTTGACCAAAGAAAGTGTAACGCTTCAGCAGAAACAGATGGTCAATCTGCTGAAGTTATACACTTCAGCAGCAACCATCAAAGATAAAAATATCTTCGGTAATATTCTAGAGAGTTACTGTGCCAACCACTCGCATTAATTCCCATTGAACCTCGAATCCGTCTATAAAATGATCCCAGTGCACACATAACTCTTCATCAAAGATCCCCAAAAATCATAACAAACCCTAGTTTCTTCAATGCTCCAAAATTAATCACAATCAACCATGAGTAGTTCCATCCCAATCATTCTTTCATCAGATGACAATGCATCCTCCATAAGCAGTCTTGAGAGGTGGAAGAAGAATTATTTGGCAAGCAATCCAGGCGGTGGAGAAGACAACTCATCCTTAAGTTCTTATGTATCACCTTATGAAGACTCAGATGAGGAAGCAACTTCAAAGAGAGTGAAAGAGCCTCCCCTTGCTGTTGTGAATGAGCCTTCCCTTGCCGTTGATGATTCTGATGACTCCTGTAAGGAGAGAACATCTTACTCCCAACCTCCAGCACCTCAGCCTCCACGAAGGCCACAAGCCAGAAATCCACCACTCCCTAAGGATAGAGAGGTGGTTCTCGGTCTTTCTGCATCAGGTTTTGGTGCATCAACACACATCGTATAGAGGAAATGCTTATAGATGGTGGATTGATTGCATTTTGGTTGAAATCAATAGATGAAGCACAAAGGACATATTATTTTTCTTCATCATCACGATTTGCATCAATCCATCCTTTCCATTTTGATCCTTAGCATCCTCGTCATAGTAGTTATGCATCTCCAGCCATCGAGATAGAACGAATGGGTGGTTATGCAAGACTTCACAAACGCATATCCAGCATCTAGTGTGAAAGATGTGAGCGATCATGCATATCCAACATTATGTTAGATGTTGGAATAGATGATATGTACTAGATTAGGATAAGTAGTATAGCTCTTTTCTTGTAGTTGCTTTGAAGTTGATTGTAAGCTGTAAGCTGTAAAATGAATGAATGAACAATTTTAACTTCAATACTTGTCTTCAGTATTTTATCTTTAGTGGAAACCAATTGCTCACTCCATTACTTAGCTTTCAGAGGAAACAAGCTTTGAGCTTACTAGACCATATACCAAAGGACCAAACTTGATGAATTTTTAACTGAACAGGGCATTCTGCAAAACAAACTCAGAGAAACACAAGAACAAAAACAGAGACAAAACAGACTAAAACTATGAACAGACAAGAGTTAGCAGACAACATATATACAAAGTTTACTATAAAATCCTCCCCTGAGGCATATGCCTCCCCTGAGGCATATGCCTCCCCTTAAACTTTGCAGTTAAGGGAAGAGAAAGATCCACCATTGTTCTTGGGTTTCCAGTGAAGTTTAGTTCTTTTATTCTTCCAAGAACAACCTGCTGAAGTTTTGATAGTAGTGCCCCAACATCCTTTCCCATTATTCATAGAGTCAATATATGCAGGCCAATAACCATGTTTAAAATATGGGCTAGTAGGTTGCACATAAGGTCTATCTGCTGATCTCCTCCAAGGAGAGTCCGTATAAGTAGCTTGTGGGACATAAGGAGGAATATTTTTAACATTGGTCCACACTGGTCTAGGTTTCTGCTGAAGAGCACATGCACCCAATTTTTGTTCATAGAAATCACAATCCTTAATCAAATGAAGTTTACTTCCACACACAAAACATGTCTTCCTTTTGGAAGATTGATTCAACAAAGAAGATGTTCTATTACAAGTAGAAGTACTTAAACCAGAAATATTAAAGGAATTGTTTTTAACAGACATATTATTCAAAGATTTAAAAGACAAGTCTTCAGGGGAAACAGGTTTGGAGGTGGATTCCTCAGCAGCTATCCTAGAAGGCTTGTATACAGACTTGGGTGCAAGCTTGGGTGTTGGCTCAAGTGAGGGCTTGGGAATGTCTGACTTATCAATTGAATCACAGCTAGCAGAAGACCCTTGATCCGATGAATTGTCACTGTCAGAGAAAGAGACAAAGTCATAAGATGAAGCATCTGAGTCTGGCAAGTCATTAGACTTTCTGCCATACAAATGGTGTGATCCATCAAAGTCAGTAGTAATGGACAGGTCAGTGGGCATGAATTCACCTCTAATAGGTCCAGGGACAGCATGAAAATTACCTTCCTTTCTAAAGTGTTCTAAGCCTGCAGGTGTAGATTTACGCCCATCTTGCCTAGCTTCCAATCCTACATACTTCTGAAAGCCTAAACCTATTCCGGAGTTCACTGACTGACTATTATAAAGTGCTCTAGCTAGATTGTCACCTGATATTAACCATTGTTTATGTCTAGCTATTTCCTCAGCAAGTTTCTCTTTAAGCTCTAGATTCTCAGCAATAGTACCAGCTTTTTCTTTTTCAGTGCGTTTAAAGTTAATATTAGCAATATCTAGATCAAATTGAAGCACCTTAATCTTTTCTTCATAAGCTATATGATACTTTTGAAACCAAACCTTTTGTCTTTCTAATGTTTTTAACGAAAGTTTATAAGCTTCATTATCAACATAGCATTCATTGTATCTAGGTTTCATAGTATCATAAGCTTCTTTAAGTTCATTGTATCTTTCACTACAACCAAATATACAGTTGTGTACCTGAGAAAGTCCCATGAAGGCAAACTGATCATGCCTATCTTCTGAAGTGCATCTGGCCAGCAATCCAAGCTTCTGTATCAGCAGCTTCCTCAGTCACAGGTTCATGTGCAGCCCAGTTGACCTGTTCATCCATGGTGACAAGAGCTGCTGAAGTGCTAGCTCCTTTCTGATTCTGCAGATAGGAATTGTAGCTAGCTCCCTCTCCACTCTTCCTGTCTTTGCACTCCCTTGAGAAATGACCCATCTGGTGGCAAGAGAAACATTTGACCTTTCTCCTGTCAAAACGAGCTGGATCCTTTCCCTTGAACCCAAACTTCCTTCCTGCCTTCTCTTCAAACCTCTTGATATCTACTGAAAGCATGGCCACCTGACATTTCAGCTTCATTTCCTCCATTTCAAGTGGGTCCACCTGATCAAAGTCTTCATATACCAGATGCTGCTGAGTATCATAATCAGCAACAAATGAATAAAGAACATCCTCTAAAATACTGCCAGTTTTGGCTTGAGGATGTGATGGAGTGGGACGATAGGATGATGATGGTAAGTAAGATGGACTTGAAGCATGCATCATCATATTTGAGTGGGATGTCCCAACAAAGGCTGAATGACTAGAAGAGGATGCACGGTAGGGAGATCTGACATCAGGTTCAAGAGATCTGAGTTTGTTGTACAGCTCATCAAAAGTGAGCATGTCCAGCCCACCTTTAGCTTTAAGGGCTATACTCACATGTAACCATGATGGAGGCAAAGATCGTAGGAACTTTGAATTGCTATCATCATTGTCAGGCTTTGCATTCAGCTGGTTTAGCTGACTCAGAATCTTGTGAAACCTGTCGTATCCCTTGTGGATACCTTCTTCTTCAGAGATATTGAACTCTTGGAAGTGTTGTCTCAGCATGGACTTCCTCATTCTCCTGGACTCTTCATTTCCACCAAACCTTGCTTTAAGAGCCATCCAGATGTCCTTTGCATCAACCATATGGTGAAAATCACCCAAGTGATCTTCATGAATAGATTGAAGGAGGATGGTTCTTACCTTGTGCTCTCTTTGCACAACTAAAACCTCTTCAGCAATTTTGGGAGGAGCAATGGTAAACTTACCATCAAGATCTGGGATGGTCTTCTTCAGACTGTTACCATTCTTCACAATCTCCTATAGATTCCAATCAATATTGGAGATCCAGTTCTGCATCTTCATGGTCCACAGATCATACTCTTCCTTTTTCAGATACGGAAACTTGTCATTACTGTTGGAGAGACTAAGTTGCTGCATAGAGGTGGTGTTTTTGATGTTGTTGTTGGTGGTGACTTCTGATTCATCATCAGTTCCAGGCATGGTGTATATGTTTTTGGTTGTATGGGGGTGAGGTAAATAAGGTTCTCAGTATCGTAGAGACTCTCCCGAGGCTCTGATACCACTTGTTGAAAACTCTCAGACCTTGACAGATCTTTAGCACTCGTGGATCGTTAGTGTTGCCTATGTAATCATAAGCAAACTAATAGACAGTCTCTACAACTCGTATTCTATAGCGGAAAGTAAATACAAGCTGTTATAACTAAGAACACTTAGATCCTCTATAGATCTTTTTATTAACTGAAACTCTATGTTTCAGATGAGTTTACTATTACAAACTATGAGGTTCCTTTTATAGACAAGGAACCCTAATCTATTACTACCCAATCGACTAAACATGCAAGCATGCATTTAATGACTAATACATTAAACAAATATTGAGCAGTACAATAATACCCATGCTAACCTCGGGCCGTTCAAAGATAATGATGGGTTAGCATTTAAATAATACAGCGCATGCTGATCCTAGTCAGCTTCCACCCTTCAGCAGAAACACAGCACGGCTTTTACTCTTCAGTAGAATGTCTTCTTCAGCAGATTCTGCTTCTACTTCAGCAGAATCCTTCGGCAGTAATGACAGCAGAAATCCTACTTCACATAATTCCCAACATTTTTTATCTAAAGTGTTTATAATTTTGATCCATTCATTTTCAATAAGTTCATCATCATCTTGGCTTTTAAAATCACAAACAACTACATGTATTATATAGAGGCCATTAACCATGAATCTATTGACTTATAATTTGTAATGATTGGTTGAACATTTGAAGACAAATCATGTATTACATGATTGAGTGTCTGTTATAAAATCAGTCACCACTCTAACCCAAAATCATCTCATAATCGCTCAACACCACCACTACTGCTACAATGCCATCACACCACTGCTCATCTGCTACTTATCTTTGTCGTACCTCCACTGCTACATTGCAGCTGCAGTACCGCAACCATAGAGGGCCAAACTATTGGACAAACATCTTTAGATATGGATGGAATTTTGTGTTATATGGTGGTTCATATTGTATGATATTATCTTAACCTATATAAAAATAATATTGCATAACTTTTTGGATTTTAACTAGTTGGTAAATGATAAGTGTTCATGTAGATAAATAGTTTTGTTGAGTTGTACTTTAAGCTAATTGTATTTCAAGTTTTCTTTCACTAGTTGAAAATTAGTGGTCAAGAAGAAAGTGAAGACTGAAATGACAATTATACACTCATGTGCAAGTCACACGGAAATTTTAACTGTTAAAATAGACACTCGTTAAAGAAAGGAACCGTGAGTGTTAAGGGTACCAAATATGCAAGTCAACGTAAACCACATTCGTTCCTTCATTTACCTCCCCACCAATAGATAGAGACAAACGGGAACATCCATTTAATTTACTTTTTCAAGTACAATGTGTGTTACAAACAATCTAATGTGTATCTTGTTGAAGTGGGATTCGGTTTTGTAAACCAATTTTGTTAATTTAGAACTAGGAGTGGCTCAAGGTTAAAGCTACTAATGTTAAAGTTTTATGCCTTCAGTTCTCGAAGGCCCTAAATTTACGAAGACCTTGAATATATATAGAGTCAGTTATATATTTTTTTGCTG
Organism: Chrysanthemum seticuspe; assembly: GCA_019973895.1. Classification (NCBI taxonomy): domain Eukaryota; kingdom Viridiplantae; phylum Streptophyta; class Magnoliopsida; order Asterales; family Asteraceae; genus Chrysanthemum; species Chrysanthemum seticuspe. The sequence continues at coordinate 275,874,889 of BPTQ01000008.1, read as the reverse complement.
ACATCTTTAAGGATCCAATTTTATAAAGTCCTGATTAGCTAATACTTGTAAATAATCATTAATTTTGTGTCACTTATGTTTTTACTAATTTGACCTACACTTTATAAAAAAAGTTAAGATGAATATCTTAAGTATACAAAAGCCTCATTTTGCAGGAAAAAACAAAAATTAAGTTATTTAACCCATATTAAAAGTGATTGGAAGACTTTTGTCATTAAGGGATTATGACTTTTAGTTACCCACAATCCTACTTTCCTCTATTGGCTCTCTCTCTCATCTTTGGAACTCTCTAGCCTTCATTCTTCAATCGATAATAGCTTTCAAGTTTCCATTGCTTTACGGTCATTATCATTGTTGGAAACAATCTGATCGATTTTTCATGGTATTCCGGGTTGACACACCATCAAATTGGTATCTAAACACCATCTCACACACTGTCACTTTCACTATTTACTTTGACAATTGCAATGTTTTTCTCTCGAAGGTCTCACGGATAAATATGATCAAGTTTGTGGAATCATGCATCATAAAGACACCTTTCCCGACTTTAAAACGACTCATTCCATGCTCATCACCAAAGAAATGCGGTTGAAGTCAAAGTCGCTGTCTCTTCCCGTGGATTCCTCATCCTTGTCACCCTTGGTACTCATGACATAATCAGGTATAAATCCACGAACCTCTTCTCCTCAATTTAAGTCATGGCGTCCGTATTTTAATTTCACTAAGGGTTCTTGTCGATTTGGAAATGAATGTAAATTCGTTCATGATAATAATGTTAAAAGTGGGGACTCCAATGGTCACAAGTCGAAGGGTATTGACCATGATGATTTATTGGATAAATTTTTGGCTCGATTGGGTTTGAACAATTCGGTTGACAAACTAAAAACCCACACACCACTATTAAAACTAGGTCTCAGTCAAATACTACACAACCTGTTGCTTACCAAACCAGTGCATTGCCCACCGGACCAAACTACTTTGGCAGCCCAATTACACCTCCATATATGCAGGCCCAACCATTTATGATTCTAATGGTACCACCAGGTTTTTATTACCCCCTCCCTCCATGCACCCCTACTACATGGCCCAACAGTCTATTTCAGCGCCAAAAAATACCACCAGCATCCTGTCGCCCCTTAACGCAGCCCACAGATGTCTCGGAACATGCCACTTCTTTGCCTCATGCTTTCACTACCAGGACACTTCATGATCCTGATGCGTGGAATATAGATACAGGTGCGTCATCTCATTTGAATAGTTCGTGGTTACTAGTTTGAGTGAAATTTTTAATGAATGCATGTATCAATCTATCTCAATTGGTGACGGCCATTCTATACCCGTCACCAATACGGGGCATAGTCTTTTGCCAACACCTTCTCGTTCTCTTCATCTAAATAATATTCTTATTATACCTCATATTGTTAAAAATTTAATTGTTGTTCAACAATTTTTTCGTGGCAATAATTGTACTCTTGAATTTGATGCGTTTGGTTTTTCTGTTAAGGATTACATGACACGTCGGGTGCTTCTCCGATGTGATAGCACAAGAGATCTTTATCCAGTAACGGCTCCATCTCCCGTTCCCCAAGTCTCTCTTATCAGTCAGCATATGTGGCACCAACGTCTTGGACATCCAGGAAGTGACATGTTACGTCGTCTAGTTTTTAATTATTTCATTTTGTGTAATAAGGAGAAACCTCCCATGCTTTGTCATGCATGTCAGCTTGGCAAACACGTGAGGCTTTCGTTTATGAATCTTGAAACTTTGGTTACTTCTTCTTTAGATATTATTCACTTGGAAGTGTAGACTTCACCCATTCCGAGTATGTCTGTATTTAAATATTATGTCTTGATTCTGGATCATTATTCGCACTTTGTTTGGGTGTATCCTTTGCTTAATAAATTTGATATTTTGTCTAAATTTGTATTGTTTCACAATTATGTTCATACTCAGTTTAAGTGTGATGTTCGATCGTTTCAGTGTGATCATGGTGGTGAATTCGATAACTGCAACATGCATAAACATTTTGCCGAAAATGGAATTCAATTCCGTTTTTCTTGCCCTCAAACATCCCAACAAAATGGTAAGTCTGAAAGCATGGTTCGTACCATCAATAACCTTATTCAGACTTTACTTTTTCAAGCACACCTTCAACCAACCTTTTGGGTCGAGGCTCTTAACATAGCAGTTCACTTACTTAATGTTTTTCCTTCCACTGCCACTAATAATGACATCCCTTATACCCGCCTTTCTGGCAAAACCACTGACTATATCCTTTTACGTACTGTTAATACAAATAAACCGTAAAAACGATTATTAATATTGAGCGATCTTTTTGTGTTTTGTTGATAACAAATATAATGTTATCATAAGTAAAATTATAAGGATACATGTTATTTTTGTAAAGAATTTACATATAGTCATTTAATACAAATTGTTGTAATAAATCATTTGTTGTAATAGTTTATTAGGATGGGTAAAAATCACAACCCATGGAGCATATCCATAACCCATGGTATTGACCCATATTTATTTGACTAGATGCATTGCATCTATTAGATACATTGTATCTAATGAAAGACCCATGGACCAACCCATAACCCATGACCCATGACCCATAACCAAAAAACCCATGAGCAAAGAGGAGCGTCCCACGGATCCCTAGTGTTACACTAGACGGATCCCTTAAGGGAGGGATCCGTGCTACAGTGGCAAGTTTTTGCCTATAAATAGAGAGCCATTTCTTCATTTCTCTTCACCCCTCTTCTTACTAACTCTCTCATATATTCTTACACTCTTCTAACAAAAGATCACTTGATCTATAGAGTTGTTCTTCTTTCTATTGTGATTCTCATATAGGTCCTTCTCTAAGGCGAGATCACGAGCTTTCTACAAGTCATCCAAGCAAGGGGTCCTTGATTGATTTGTTCCTTCACAAGATTTCTGTAGCAAAGATCTTGTACTTGATATTTCACATAGTTGTTGTGTAATAGTCGTGTTGGTTTGGTCCTCCGTGTTACGGACTCGGTATTTAGCTTTGTACCGGAAAAAGGTGTAATCAACGTTGTGAAGGCTTCTCCGCCAAGTTGAAGGAGTTTGTTGACATAGTGCTTGAACTCTCGAGTAGGTGACTTGGGGAGTGGAGTAGGGCAAGGAAGGTGTCCTTGTAGCTGAACCACTATAAATCGGTTGTGTCATTTCTATCCCTTGCTTTACTATATTTACTTTCATTACTCTTAGATCTATACTTTATCTTCATCCATAAGATTTCACATCACATCGAATCTAAAGTTTTTAGAAACTAATTTAAAATCGGCAAAACTATTCAACCCCCCCTTCTAGTTTTCCACACGTACCTTTTGGTGCTTGTGTTACCCTCACCATTATGCTTCGCACAAACTTGAAATGTGAATTACACCCTCCATATATTTAGGTCACGCTTCTAATCACCGTGGGTATCGTTGTCTTGAATCAAACACCGAAAAACTCATTATTTCATGATATGTTATCTTTGATGAAACTATTTTCTCATTTGGCTCCACCAAACCCGCTTCATTACCCTCCTACAAATTTTTAGATGATATACCTAATATTGTACCTCCTATTATTTCCACATCTCCCGTTGTGCAACCTACACCTGAAATTAAAACTCCCCTACATACCACGGTCGACCAAAACGTCCACTTGGAACAAAACAGCCCGCCAAATACCTCTCCATCGGCCCATCCAAACTTTAATGACCCTCCTTCACCCCCTGTTACGCCTCAACCATAATCACCAGCACAAAGCCTCTTAGTAGTGATTCCTACTACCACTGTTCACCTACCACTTATAATTCTTGACCCTCCTACTACCCAAACCCTGTTTCGGTTTACCTCATGGTCAACCGTTATCGTGTTGGGATTAATCGTCCCACTGAGCATCTCAGTTTGCATGTGTCTTCTATCTCACCCTTACCCAAATCTTATCGTGATGCGTTCAATGATTCCAATTGGCAAGATGCTATGCGTAATGAATATCATGCACTTATTAAGAATAACACTTGGACCTTAGTACCCAGACCTACGTATACCTTCATTGTTCGGTGTATGTGGATTTTTCGCCATAAGTTTTTGGTTGATGGCAGTCTTAGTCGCTACAAGGCCCGTCTTGTGGAAAATGGTAGTACACATTTAGAGGGGGTTGATGTTGATGAGACTTTTATTTTGGTTGCTACACCGGGTACTATATGGGTTGTTCTTAGTTTGGCTGCTTCTCGACATTTGTCACTTCTTCAGCTTTGTGGAAAACTAGAAGGGGGGGGGTTGAATAGTTTTACCGATTAAAACTTCGTTTTAAACTATTTAGATCGACTTATGTCAATATATTTAAACATGTGTGTTGGATGTTGATAGACAAGCATATATAAATATGAAATGAAAGAATAAGGAGTAAGAAGCACAAAACCACGAAGCGAGTATTTATAGTGGTTTGGCTACAAGGACACCTTCCTTGCCCTACTCCACTCCCCGAGTCACCTACTCGAGAGTTTGTAAACACTACACGACACCAACTCCTTATGGCGGAGAAGCCTTCACAACGTTGCCTACTCTTTATCCGGTACAAGGCTAGATACCGGGTTCTTCCACGAGATAGAACCAAACCTATCACGACGTCGCCTACCCTTAATCCGGTATTAGGCTAGATACCGAGTTCCATTATAATGGACGAACTACTACCCAACATTACAACAATAACTAACCCCAAAGGAGATCCACTCCTTATAACAACATCAACAAGGATATCAATATCCTTTGACCCAACACTAATCTATCTTGTACATCGAACACACCATATCGAATGTACACCTTAGGCACCTTTCACTAATGCCTTTAACTCAATCTCAAGGCACCCTTCACTAATGCCTTGTGACTTGACTTCTAGGCACCCTTCACTAATGCCTTTAGCCTTGACTCCTAAGCACCCTTCACTAGTGCTTTCAATACGGACGTTCGACACCTTTCACCAATGTCTTTGTCTTAACCCTTTAGACATCTTTCACTAATGTCTTCAACACTACACTTCTTATGAGAAAGAGGTGAACTTATCAACAAGAGAACCTCAGTAGTCTTGATGATAACAAAGCATGGCAACTCATGGACTTGAGCTTGCTTGACTTCAAAAGGTGGTGATCTCCCCTTTAAGAGGAACCTAGAGAATCACATAAAAAACAAAACTACATACATAGATCACTTGGATCTGGGGTTAGAGAGTTTATAACTCAAAGAGAAAATATGTGAGAAATGGGTGAGAAACAATGAAGAAATGGCTCACTATTTATAGAGGAAAAATAGCTACTGTTCCACGGATCCCACGGATCCCTCACTTGAGGGATCCGTCCAGTGTATTGTTGGGGATCCGTGGGACGCTCCTCTTTGCCCATGGGTTTTGGTATGTATCTACAAGATGCAATGCATTTAGTCCATGGGTCATGGATTAAAACTATGGGTCATGGATAATATCCATATATGACATAAGCATGATGTCATGCAATGGGTTATGGGTCATGCTCCATGGGTATAGGTCATGGACTTTGGGTTATACCTGACTACATTTAATGTATTTGGTCAATGGGTCAAATACTTAAGTTTCTTACCCATTTGTATTACCCATTATAATACATACTAGTTATGTATATATTTACCTAATATGTAAACACTAGTTGTTGTACATATGTATTACTAAATCATAAAATCACTTATACTTGTTTTAGTGTTTTATGTGAAAACGTAAGTGTGTTAGTAAACTATTGGCTCAAACCATTTACGTATTTTATTTGTTTCGTTAAAATGATTTTACGTATGTTATCGACAAAACATTAGAAGATCGTAAAATATGAATAAATGTTTTTACGGCTTATTTGTATTAACAAGCTTGATGTCAAGAATGCTTTTTTACATGGTGATTTGTCTGAGACTGTTTATATTCATCAGCCTCCAGGATTTCAGGATTCTGCTCATCCTAATTTTGTGTGTTTATTACAGCGGTCTCTTTATGGTTTGAAGAAGGCCCCTAGGGCTTCGTTTCAGCTGTTTGCCACTTACATCACACACATTAGCTTTCATCATAGTCGTTGTGACTCTTCTTTATTTATCTACAGACAGGGGATTGATACTGCTTATTTGTTATTACATGTTGATGATATTGTGCTCACTGCATTTTCTAAGACCTTGTTGCATCACGCTATTAATTCTTTACATCAGGAGTTCTCTATGACAAATCTTGGTTTGCTCAGTTAATTTCTAGGTATTTTTGTCACATACTCCTCTGATAAGTTCCTCTCTCAGCGCCAGTATGCTATTGAGGTTCTTGAGCGAGCGCATATGTATTATTGTAATCCCAGTCAGAATCCTGTTGTCACTAAGTCTAAGCTGGGTGCTGACGATGATCGTGTTTCGGATCCGACCTTATATTGTAGTATTGCAGGTTCTCTACAGTATCTTAATTTTACTAGACTGGATATTTCCTATGCAGTACAGCAGGTGTTTCTTTATATGCATGATCCTAGGGAGCCTCATTTCTCTAATCTTAAGAGGATTTTGCGCTATGTTCGTGGTACATTGGATTATGGTTTTCATCTACTACAGATTTGGTTTCTTATTCAGATGCAGATTGGGCTGGTTGTCCCACTACTCGCAGGTCGACTTCCGGTTACTGTGTTTTTCTTGCCAACAACTTGCTATCTTGGTCCTCTAAGTGTCAGCCGACGCTTTCTCATTCTAGTGCAAAGGTCGAGTTTCGTCGTGTTGTCAATGCTATTGCTGAGACATGTTGGTTACACAACTTGCTTCATTAGTTGTGTTAGGAATTAGAAATTCCAGGTATTAAAGAGTCGGTCACCTCAAGTATATGTAATCGTTAGAAAGCTCGTAGTCGTAGTTATTTTAAGTTAAGTAGTATTTAGTTAAGTAACACCGTGGAGGACGGACGGGTCTTTACCCACTGTATGCCTGATCCACAGCCCGATGTGTGGCGATTTATGTAAGACTATAAATACTCTCTACCTTCCAAGGTAGAGAGTTGGAGCTCATAATAATATCTTTCACTTTCTCTCACTAAGTTCCCTAAACCTCTAACTTTCTCTCTCTAGAACCTCATTCATACGCCACTTTGTGTTATGGTTTGATGTGTATGTGAAAACTAATATCTTACAATTGGTATCAAGAGCCATGGTTAGATCATATCTTACACATCTTTGGATTTCTAGTGGTTTTTAGGTGGTTTTTGAGTTTGAAAAAGTTTAGTGGTTTTTGCATCATTTGGTTGATTTCTCGTGTTAAAGTTTGGATTTTGTTAGTACTTTTATGTTTAGAATCATCACAAGTGTGTAGGTTTTCATTTGGTAAGCTTAAATCATCTTGGTTGGGTTGTTTTTGGATTGAAAAGTGATGTTTATGTGGTTTTTTCTTGCTAGCGACTTAACTCACGGATTACTTTCTTCGTAGCGACTTGCTTTACAAATTTGTAGCGAGTTACAGTTTTAGACCTAGCGACTTAGATCTAGCGAGTTACAGTACAAGTAGTGGACTCTCCACTACGGGTAGCGACTTGGTGGTAGCGACTTGGTCTGTAGCGAGTTGCTCTTTAGCGACTTGTATCTTTAGCGACTTGAGTAGCGAATTGCTGCCAAAATTTTGCTAGCGACTTGAGGCTTAGCGAGTTACTACTTAGCGACTTACCTTTTACTTAGCGACTTGGGACTTTAGCGACTTGGTGGTATAGCGAATTAGTTGTTAGCGACTTGGTTCAAGAATTCGTAGCGACTTGGTTGATTTTTCCCGTCAAAACTTCAAACGGCCATAACTTTTGAACCGTAACTCCGTTTTCAGCGTTCTACCCATCAAAACGACCGTGAGAACGAGGAGAATGGCACGCCGAATAAACTAAAGTTGATTCGGGTCAATCTTTGAGGTCTAAATCCGCTCCGAACAGAAGTTATTGAGGTTTTTAAGTTTTTAGACCTAAATTTCTCAGGAAAAACGGGCATAAACCAATCCGATTCACAACCAAACAACATCTCTGCTAATCCTACATACAATCATATGTCCTAACACACAATTTTCTATCATTCCATTCGTCATTGCTTAACGGTTTAGTCTTGATTTTAGTAAAATCCCGCGAAAGATTCTATTTCTCGGTTTAAATCATAGACTTGTAAAATCCCGTGCATTCTACCACATCATGTCTTACTCTACTGACCCAGTGATTTCAGATGTGCTTAAATTGTATGATGCTGTGGATAATAATGATAATGGATGCTACACTGAACGATTAAAGATGTTTGAATTAAACAACGAGGATGTGAGATCTTCATATTATGAGTACAATGAGAATGAATTGCACCTGCTACAGAATGCCATGCAAATGGAATGCAGCATTGAGCCCTATCAACTACTTCATCTGCACCTCGTACAGTTGTTATCCATAGCTGGGGATCGAACATGTAGTGCTCTTTTTCGCCAGGACTTACCTACATTGACAAGAAGCTTGCTGTTGAACTTAGAGCATTTAAATCTGCAACTTACCAATGAAGAATGTCAAAAAGATGGTTCCAGTGCAGCTCTTCAAGTAATCTACAAACAATTTCAGCCATTCATCAGTGGGGAATATTCAGCAGATTACGATCAACACTTGACTGGAATTTCCTTCAAAAAACATACTGGAATGGAAATTCAGGAATTCATTGAGACATTTATCCAACTCATGGATAATGTGAAAAAGTACATTGAGGAAACTGCACAAAAGGATGAAAAAGTGAATGAGTGTCAGGTGCAGTTGAGAGATTGTTGTGATAAGTTGGGTAATGTATCTGTGGAAGAATCGGGTGTTGCTGAATGCAGAATGTTAGAGAAAACAAATAATGATGAGTCGGACAATGCTAAAATAGAATCTTCATGCTCATGTTCACAAGAGAGAGAGGTGCACCAGTCACAACCCGTGCAAGATAATGCAAAGGAACGCTCCATGGAAGCTTCGGATGTACCCAAGATAGAGATGCACCGGCCACAACCTGTGCACGTTAATGCAGAGGAAAGTTGCATGAAAGTTTCTGCTGTACCTAGGTATGCATCTCCTTCTCAAAATGATGATTATGAATTGCATGAGTACACTGCATTTGTGCCTGATGATTCCTTGACCACTGAACTCAATACCTATAAGGATCAAGTTGCCATATACGAACAACGTGCTAAGTTTGAACTTACCACTCGTGAGCAGGAGATGGATATCCAAATGTGTACAATTATTAGAAAAAGTAATTTTAGAGAAGAAGTATTAAAACAAGAGTTAAACTCCTTACAAGAAAAGCTTTCCAAAACTGCTAAGCAAAAACACGAACTTCAAGAAAATGTTAAAATGCTTAAGCAAGAATTCAAGGCTAAGGAATCAAAACTTTTGAATGATTTTTCCAATCTAAAAAATTTGAAAAACAAGCTTGAAAATAAGTTGTACGTACAAGGGAATACCATTCAAACTGCTCACATGATCACTAAGCATCGAGTCTTAAGCGATAAGCATAGCATTCCCCTTGTTGAGGAACCAAATCCAGAGGTAATTAAAAAGGCTAGAAATGCTCATAAGGTGCTTTATGATGGTAATGAAATCCTTAATCCTAGGCAGAAACCTAGTTGCGTTGAGTGCACTGAGGAAGATAAGAGATCTGATGAAGTCACTAGGGAGAAAATGAATAAGAAGTTAGAAGATCCTGAGTGTAAAAAGAATAACATAACGATTAAACCCCATAATTACACTAAAGAAAATTGGATCTCCTTGAACAAGTTTAAGCCTCAGACTCTATTAACCCCTGAACAAGTGTTCTGGAAAAAGGATTTAGATAAGCAAAAAGCAGAGAATCTTGTTGTAACGAACCCTCCCCTTAGGAAAATGCCTAGAGCGACTGTGTATCCTCCGAATACACCAATGCATCTTGTTCCTAGAACAATTGCCACTAAAAGCAAGACCTTAATCAGTCAATATGTTATCTTTCAACTATTTGTTGATTTTGAGAAAACTTGTAAGAAAAGGATCACACCCACTGGTATAACTGAAGGGGAAAGGGGTTTTGAGCAAACTAAAGAATGCAATTTAACTGAGGTCATGCCTTTCTTTAAACAACTAAAAGATCAATTTGAGAGTCTTAAAAAGGGGACACATTCTGATATTAAAGAAATGGAAAAGGAATTTGATGCAATGATTGTTGAGGTTAGTGACTATGAGAGAGAATTAAAATATAGTGAGATTGAAAGGAAGAACTTGCATACACTGAATGAGAATCTGATTTCTGAATGTATTGCTCAAGATGTGTTTTTCACTGCTACAAATTGTTCCATTAATGCTTCTCAATTTCATGAATTATCTGTTGCTCTGAAAGTCTCCCATGATCGTGTCATTGAGCTTGAAACAACAAATTCAAAATTGCATGAGAAAATAGAACAGGATGATCATGATAACTTGGTCAAACATTATTCTAAATTAGAAGTTGAACATCTTGCTTTGCAATTAAAATATCAACATCTCAAAGAAAATGTTAAAACCTCAAATATCAAGACATCCTCTGATGCTCCTGAGTTTGATGCAGTTTTTGAAATTAGCAAACGTGATGAACAAATTCGAGCTCATTGCCACACGATCAAAAGATTGAAAGCCCAAATTTCACAACAGAAAGGTGAAAAGAAGGATGTGACTGGTTCCCATATGCCTCCACCTTTAGATTCTCAGAATTTCCAACTTCAAAACAAAATTGATAACTTGCAAAAGGAAAATGATTGTTTTAAAGCTGAAATTTCAAAGGTTAATGATCAAAACAAAGAGTTATGTGATTCATTTAAAGTTAATCATGATAAACAAATTGAAAAGATAACTTCTTTACTTAACGATATTGAGAATCTGAAGCGTGAGGTGAAAGGAAGGTTGCCAATCCCCAATTGCAAATACTCTGTTCCTAAGGTTTCTGATTGTGATAAATATGCTATCGATATGTTATATATTCCTCCGCCCATTAGGAATAATGAACTTGCACATAAAGCATACCTCTCATACCTTAAGGAAAGTTTGAAGGGTCTCCGTGAGATTGTTGAAGATGAAAGATTAGAAAAACCTTTTGATAGTACTATAGCCTATGCCTGCATGGATGCCAAACGATCTCAGGAACTCTTAGAGTATGTAATTGTCACAAGTCCGAAATCTAACAATAGGCGAGATAGAATAGTTGTGCCTTGTTCTATGCCTAAAGCCAAGCATGTGACCCTTGATATGCCTTGTTCCATGTCGAAATTCAAGCAAGCAACCTTTGATGTGCCTCCTAGAATTTCAGATCCCAGCACTTCTAGACCAGGAATGCAGAAAGTAGTGAAGCCATGTAATGTTCCCATCGTTACTTCTACAGATGTTAAGATTGACACTAAAGTTATCGGGTCAAAACCTAGAAGCAATGCAAAGAAGGATAGGATTACGCAAACTAAAAGTGATCATGATAAGGAAGTAAAAGAACACCATAGGGACAAGAAGTTTGATTTGAACAAAAAGAATCGTGTTAGTTCTAGTATTAGCTCTAAGCTTACAGAAATTAATTCGAGGCCTTATGCTGTCTGCAAAATGGTTCGGTGCTAAACAGTCAAGTTTAATCACTCAAGCTAACCACTTGTGAATGGCTAACCGTAACAAACTTAAAACTGCTCAGAAACCAATACAATGAAGATCAAAGGAATATAGGGGATTCCTGGGTCGTTAAGTCCCACGGAGGATGAATTGGTGTAAAAACACTTGATCAGATGATAGAATGATCACTAAGGATAGTGATCAGTAAGGTTATTGATGGATAATTACCTAAAGAAAAGATCTACAAATTACAGCAACTTAAATGCAAATTAAAAGAGATTAAAAAGTTAAAATATATTAAATAAACGCTATCACTATTTTTAAAGTGATGAACGTTTAAAACCTAAAACGTACGTTTAAATAAAATTACGTAAACGTACAAAATAAAACGTGAGTTTTAAAGAAATAAAAGGCCTACAAATATGAAAATGACATTTTTACAATCCTAATAATAAAAGAAAATTATTAGAAAAAGAAAATTATTTTTACAACTATTTATTTAATTATTATTAATTAAAACTATTTATTAAGTATTTAAAATGCACTAAAATACAAGAAAATACAAAATTAACCTAGAAAAATGAAATTATCACTTAGAAAAATCTAAAATATGATAAAACTTATTTTAAAACTGAAAATATATTTTTTATACTTTTTATGTATTTATTATTAATTTAATACTATTTAAAACTTATTAAAATGCTAAAAAATACTATTTAAACCAAGAAAATTATGGAAAAATACTTTTTATGACTTTTATATTTATCTTAATCTATAAAAAATGAAAACATATTTTTTTAAGCTTTTTCTGATTTATTAGTATTAAAAGTTATTTAAAAAGACTTAAAAACTATTTTAAATAAAGAAAAATAGAAAACAGTGATGGAAAAATCTGAAAAATTCAAGAAAATGTTAAAATATTATTCTAAGCTTATAAAAAATATAAAAACATATGCTTATGTGGAGGAATAATAAGCTGCAATGGATTGGCTTATAAATAAGCAATCCAAAATAAGCTATAAGCTACCACAGAGTACCAGATGAACACAGAAGCTAACTAATGCTATATTTACTAAATACTAACCATTTAACAGTACTCTAGATCATTAAAGAAGCTTAAATTGGTTTTGAGCTTATTAGATTATTAAAGCAAATCAGTGATCAGGATGTACTTTTAAGCTATTGCATAAGCTAAACAAATGAGCTAAATGGAAAAACAGATATAGGGACTTAAAGTAGACCTGGCCTAATATACTTGGACCAAAAATCAGCTTCTCACAAGCTTGAATGAAGCTTGTGCAAAGGGTGCAAGATACCTGTGTACACTCAGTGTGTGCACAGGGCAAATGGTAGCTTATTGGAAGCTGATTTTTAGCTTATAGACATATGATAAAAGGAAAACAAATATGAGATTATTAAACTAGACCAGCTGATCTTGCAAATGTCCAAGTCTCATTGAATTTGATCCAGAATTGAACACATGAGACATCAACAAAGTTTTGCAAAAACCTGTTTTTCACTATTTTGACTTTTGTAAACAGAAATGAAACTTTGACTAAACTGAGATTTGATCCTAATTTATGAACTGAGATCAATGTAATAACATGAAATAAGATGAGATTAAGCTATACTAACAATATCTAAACCTATCTTAAGCTATTTTACAACCTTGATCCTAACAGTTTTTAGCCTAAAGTGTTTTAAAATGATTTTTGACTTTTTATGAAATAAGGACAGGTTTAATTGCTTGAACTGAGTTACTAGATTGTATTGTAATGTACATCAAATAAGAACAACTTCACAAACACTCTCTAGCATATCTGCCACAACAAATCCAAACACTCCTTTTATGAACTGATAAACAACCTACTACCTAATCTTACTTCTACTAGTGTAATATTGAAAATGGAAATCTAACAATAATCCTAGAGCTAAAATAAAGCAAATTCAAGCACTATCATGATCAAATATAGACTGAACTGAGACTGAGCATACATGGCAGTTTTAAAGAAAAGGAAACCAAACTTACATGAGGTCCAGCTTATGTGAAGATTATACCAGAACCCTATCTATACTAAACTACTAAAGTCCAACCCCAAATCAGCACTGCATCAACCATATACATGATCAAAAACACAAAAGCTTCTACAGTTGACTTTTGTTGACTGGAATTGGTTTTAGAGTAGAACTGAGTATGTAACCAAACTAAACCCACAATAAGCTATATTGAGCTTATGTAAGCTTAATAAAACAGGAAATAAAGCTTAATGAAGCTTTGAAACTGATTTAGACATATTTTTATTTTTCAAGTATTTTCTAGATTTTTTTTTTATTTTTTTGATTTGATATTTAACAAGCTAAAATAAATGCTGAGATAAGCTAAAGGAACTTGAAAATAAGCTAATAAGCAGCTGAGATTGATCAAAACAGTAATAAAACAACTATGAGAAATTTTACTTTTAAAAATCAATTTTCATTAACATAAAAACTGATTACAACTGAGAAATGAAATACAAATTGACTTAACTATTTAAAAACAGACATAAACACTTAATCTTGAAACTGAAAATGACAAGAAATTAAATCTACACTATGAAGGGTCTAAAACTTGTGACAACTTGCTACTCAGTCTTCTTTTTCCTTCTTTATAGACATCAAAAAGCATCCTTGTTGACTTCTAAGCATTTCCCACCTCTTTCCAGCCTTTGGATCATTCCAGCTAATCAAATTTGACAAATGTCATTTTTGGCGGGAAAGGTAATTTGAGTGGGTATTTGCAATTAATGCAAATTGGTTGGATGTGGAGGTGGAGGGGGACAGGGTGTGAAGTGGGCAGCTGGTAACTTTACAGTTGGAGGGATAAGGGTGAGAAAACCACCCTGGTATTGGGTTTGCAGGGGTGGGAGAGAAGGGTGCACAGTGTTTGGCGGTTTTGGCTTTTTTGACCGTTTGACCGAGTTAATAACGGGGTAGTGGTTGGGCTGGATTGGGATTGGGCCTAGGTTAAGGATTGGATTTGGACTTGCTTTGTGTTTGTGTTGGATTGGATTAATAACAAAGGGTCCATTTGGTTTAAGTATTAATAACAAGGACCATTTATGTAATTCCAACAAAGTTAAGGGACTGATCTTGATAATTTTCCAAAGCTATCACAAGGATTAAACCTGCAATTATTGGTTAGTACAAGGACAAATGTTGCATAAAATTCCATTTTTATAAGTCCAAGGACTAAAATTGCCAATTTAGAAACTCTAGGGACCAAACTTGTAATTTTCCAAAAGTTTACCATAAGGACCATTCTTGTCATTTATTAATAGTACAAGGTTTATTTTTGATTATTTTCACTTTTAAAATTCACCAAGGACTATATTTGACATTTTTCAAAGTTGAAGGACTAAAGTTGTCAATTTGTGATTTTTAAACTTGGAAGGGTTTGTTTTGACAACTTTTGAATCCTATGGACCTTAAATGACTTTTTACAAGTTTTTGAATTTCCAGGGACTAGATTTGACAACTTTTGAAACTTGGGGGACTATAACTGCCAATTATGCAAACTTGATACGTTTTTTTTACCAAATTTTGATGTTTTTGCATTTAAAACACATAAAACACTTGTTTGTGATATTTTTATCATTTTGAAGCATTTCTGAGTGTTTTCAGATGTTTTTGGCATTCTAAACAGTACAAAAATGATGAGTATTTAGACACTTATCAATCCCCCACACTAAGATATTGCTAGTCCCTAGCAATGATTTATGAAAAGTTAATGGATTTTATCTCTTTACCAAAAGCCATTACTTCTGGAGTAGCCTATTGTTTTAGTTCAAGTAAGAACCTTGGTACACTGATAACCAAATGATTTTGAGCAAATCATAAGCTGTAAACGGATTTGATTAGTCTTTACCAGAAGCCGTTTGCTTCTGGACTAGCCAACTCTTAGATAAATTATCAATATTATCTTTGGTGAGTCGATTACCAATTATGGATTTCCCACTGCCTTTACCACAAGCCATAAACTTGCGGGCTAGCCAACTTTTCACTAATTAAAGATATGGTGAGCTGAACACCATACAATTTTAGGCAAATTGTAAGCCATAAACGGATTTGAGATATATTTACCAAGAGCCGTTTGCTCCTGGATTAGCCAATCCTTATGTGGGTTAGACATGGTGGTCTGATTACCATTTGTTGTGTTTAGTACATAGTACTTCCACTAAATAAAAATTTTTTAAAATTTGGCCATTTTGGGGGAAAAAGGAACTAAAAGGGTACATTTAATGATTAAATTCGCCAGAATTTCCCCCCCACACTTAGAAATGAATATTGTCCTCAATATTCAAAGTACCGGCTGTTATGCCGAAACTTAGAACGTAAAAAGATAACATTACTAGCTAAGTGTAGAAACACAACATTTATTCTCTTTTTTAAATATTTACAATTTTCATACATTTTTTAGATCTCTATACAACATGTGGGGCATCTCCCCCACACTAGGGTGGTACACACGGGTGAAAACCCATGTTTAACTACTGTTTTTGATTACCGATTCGCTAGCTTGACTCGACCCCGAATTCATTGGTTCATGGGGAAGCAAAGTGGAAGTGACAATCTCCATTGGACTTTCATTCAAAATGTTTGTATAAACATTGAAGTACGCGAAAGTTCCACACCGATGAGATATACATAGAAAGACCCGGCTCAAAAATGATAAATGAAAATGCCGGGGTCAAAGATAATGTCTTCATTCCCGAAGGAGTGAAGAACAGGAGAAGCCACGGGATAGGTGAAGAAGAGAAAGAAAATCATGATAAACATCATGACTAACTCATCATCATCAGAAGGGAAATTCATGATTTCTGGATCATGAATCTCATCATTTAAGCTCATTTGATCAAGACATATTCTGGGTGGGAGGGATGGGATTTTGATATCAAGCAAGTTCTCATGGATGAGAACATTTCCCTCCGGAACACAAAGATCATTTATGTCTAGATCAAAGTGGAAGTTATCATACTCTGGTAGAGATATGATATGAGTGAGTTCAAAGGAGAACTCCTCGTAAAGAGAATCATTCACATGATGTAAATCTGTGAACTCTTGTTCTACTGTAGACTCATCACTATCCTCGTCAAAGATTTGATTGTTAGAAATCCAAGTGAATTCAGATTCGAATTCAAATAGAGGATCGGTGAAAGTAGCTTTGAATGCTTCGGGAACAAGGTGATTAACATTCTCTATTGGACTGTTAGGGTGAGAAGTGAGTGAACGATCATTATAAAGGAGACTTTCAATTTCTCCTAGGTTGGCTTTGAAATCAAAGATATCATCATCACTTTCCGATGAAAGTGGAATGAAATCGGAGAAAGTCTCAAAATGATCTTTTGAACACTCAAGAGGGGAAAGGATATCACACAAATGCTCGAGAATTCCCTGTGACTCTCTCGGGATTGGGACAAGGTCCTCAACACTAGACTTTATGAGTTCGTCCGATTCCTTTTCAGGAACAGTGTCAAGATGCTCGTCCCCCATGTTCAGAGAGTGAGTGGGAGTTTCGGGTGTGATGGCAGTTGCTTGAGAATGAATCTCAACTGCTGGAATATCCACTGATGAACTTGATGAATCTTCAAATGTATCCTCATCATCACTGTCATCAGGAATAAAACGAAATTGAGAGCTAGATCTGGCTGCTTTTTCTTTTGCAATTAATTCCCTAATAGACTTTTCAAAAGCAATTTGGGAATTTATTTTAGCAACCTGCTCTTCAGCTAGCAATTCTTCCATGGATTTCTCATGTGAATTTTGGACGGGACATTGTGGGAGTGGAGATTTGTCAAAACCGGAAGGTTAACATTGATAATCATCATGAGGACCCCCACAATATACACAAGAAAAACTGGGAACATTATGAAATGCAGTTTTACTCAACTCCTCAGTTCTTTTCACTGACTCCAGAAGCTCTAGATAAGTGTCTTGTTGGGTTTGCTGAGGAGTTTGAGTCATTTGGTACTGAGGAGGTTGGTTGTGATTTGGATAGTCATAATTGTTACAAGGAAATGGATTCCCTGTTTGACAATCAGAGCTGAAATGGGAACCTCCACAGTTCTCACAACAGTAAAACTGTTGAGCCTGGATTGGTGAATCATATGGATATTGGTCATAACCAAAGTTTTGAGTATCACCGGAAAACTGTTCATAGATAATCGTGTTTCCGGATTGACATTCAAATCCTTGGTGAGGACCTCCACAAAATTCACAGCAGTATTGTTGATTATATGAAGATAAGTCGGGCTGTGGTGGGTAGTTGGAAAAATTTGAAGGGTCGTTAAATGAGTTCGGATTAGGATCATAATCAAATGAATTCCTCGAACCACAAAACAAACAACTCCCGTTTCGAATATCATTACCACACTGTACACACGTACACCAGCGACAGGGTGAACCATAAAGAGGCTCACCACAACCGACACAAGGAATAAACGATTCTATTTGAGAGTTATGAGAAGGAATCAGTTCATTCAAAGAATCAACAAAACCAACATGGTGATCTGAATGACTAATAAGACTCAAAGAACATTTTGAAAAATCCGGAGGTGGGACAAGTGGTGTGCTCTGAGAGCTAGCAATTTCCACCACTTCCGTTATGGTCTCTAGTTCTGGTTCTTGAGAAACGTGAAGATTAGGCAAGTCATTCTTGCTAGTCACCGGTCTAAATTCTGCATGTTTGCTTTTAACCGTAAATCGTGAAAGTGTAGGATCAATTTTAGACGGCTTATGAGCAATCGAGGGGTTAGATCTTTGGATAACCGTAGGTTGGACGTATTTAGCACCTCCATTATCAGATGGACGTACCTGGTCCTTTGTCACCCCGGTTTCTCGTTCTATTTCCCTACGCAGAATCAATGGATCATCACGAACAACACGAATTCTTGACATTTGTGATAAAATAGGAAGTTTTTCAACTTCGTTCCAGATTTCGTCATAGTCGAGAGATTCCATGAGAATAGAAGAAGTTAGAATCAAATGGATAGAGGGTAAAGGAATAAAGAATCAAAAAGGATAAGAGGGTAAAGATGAATATTTTTGGATTTTTGAAAAACATGCCATAAAAACAAAGAATGAAAATATTTTTGGTGTTGTTAACACTTTAGGAAAAGTGTTAATGAACTTTTTGATTTTGAAAACTGTTTACAAAAAGGTGGTATATGTGCAAGAACGGGTCTGGAAATGCTTAAAACACGCTTACAGCCTCCCCGGCAGCGGCGCCAAAATTTGGTTCGGTGCTAAACAGTCAAGTTTAATCACTCAAGCTAACCACTTGTGAATGGCTAACCGTAACAAACTTAAAACTGCTCAGAAACCAATACAATGAAGATCAAAGGAATATAGGGGATTCTTGGGTCGTTAAGTCCCACGGAGGATGAATTGGTGTAAAAACACTTGATCAGATGATAGAATGATCACTAAGGATAGTGATCAGTAAGGTTATTGATGGATAATTACCTAAAGAAAAGATCTACAAATTACAGCAACTTAAATGCAAATTAAAAGAGATTAAAAAGTTAAAATATATTAAATAAACGCTATCACTATTTTTAAAGTGATGAACGTTTAAAACCTAAAACATACGTTTAAATAAAATTACGTAAACGTACAAAATAAAACGTGAGTTTTAAAGAAATAAAAGGCCTACAAATATGAAAATGACATTTTTACAATCCAAATAATAAAATAAAATTATTAGAAAAAGAAAATTATTTTTACAACTATTTATTTAATTATTATTAATTAAAACTATTTATTAAGTATTTAAAATGCACTAAAATACAAGAAAATACAAAATTAACCTAGAAAAATGAAATTATCACTTAGAAAAATCTAAAATATGATAAAACTTATTTTAAAACTGAAAATATATTTTTTATACTTTTTATGTATTTATTATTAATTTAATACTATTTAAAACTTATTAAAATGCTAAAAAATACTATTTAAACCAAGAAAATTATGGAAAAATACTTTTTATGACTTTTATATTTATCTTAATCTATAAAAATTGAAAACATATTTTTTTAAGCTTTTTCTGATTTATTAGTATTAAAAGTTATTTAAAAAGACTTAAAAACTATTTTAAATAAAGAAAAATAGAAAACAGTGATGGAAAAATCTGAAAAATTCAGGAAAATGTTAAAATATTATTCTAAGCTTATAAAAAATATAAAAACATATGCTTATGTGGAGGAATAATAAGCTGCAATGGATTGGCTTATAAATAAGCAATCCAAAATAAGCTATAAGCTACCACAGAGTACCAGATGAACACAGAAGCTAACTAATGCTATATTAACTAAATACTAACCATTTAACAGTACTCTAGATCATTAAAGAAGCTTAAATTGGTTTTGAGCTTATTAGATTATTAAAGCAAATCAGTGATCAGGATGTACTTTTAAGCTATTGCATAAGCTAAACAAATGAGCTAAATGGAAAAACAGATATAGGGACTTAAAGTAGACCTGGCCTAATATACTTGGACCAAAAATCAGCTTCTCACAAGCTTGAATGAAGCTTGTGCAAAGGGTGCAAGATACCTGTGTACACTCAGTGTGTGCACAGGGCAAATGGTAGCTTATTGGAAGCTGATTTTTAGCTTATAGACATATGATAAAAGGAAAACAAATATGAGATTATTAAACTAGACCAGCTGATCTTGCAAATGTCCAAGTCTCATTGAATTTGATCCAGAATTGAACACATGAGACATCAACAAAGTTTTGCAAAAACCTGTTTTTCACTATTTTGACTTTTGTAAACAGAAATGAAACTTTGACTAAACTGAGATTTGATCCTAATTTATGAACTGAGATCAATGTAATAACATGAAATAAGATGAGATTAAGCTATACTAACAATATCTAAACCTATCTTAAGCTATTTTACAACCTTGATCCTAACAGTTTTTAGCCTAAAGTGTTTTAAAATGCTTTTTGACTTTTTATGAAATAAGGACAGGTTTAATTGCTTGAACTGAGTTACTAGATTGTATTGTAATGTACATCAAATAAGAACAACTTCACGAACACTCTCTAGCATATCTGCCACAACAAATCCAAACACTCCTTTTATGAACTGATAAACAACCTACTACCTAATCTTACTTCTACTAGTGTAATATTGAAAATGGAAATCTAACAATAATCCTAGAGCTAAAATAAAGCAAATTCAAGCACTATCATGATCAAATATAGAATGAACTGAGACTGACCATACATGGCAGTTTTAAAGAAAAGGAAACCAAACTTACATGAGGTCCAGCTTATGTGAAGATTATACCAGAACCCTATCTATACTAAACTACTAAAGTCCAACCCCAAATCAGCACTGCATCAACCATATACATGATCAAAAAAACAAAAGCTTCTACAGTTGACTTTTGTTGACTGGAATTGGTTTTAGAGTAGAACTGAGTATGTAACCAAACTAAACCCACAATAAGCTATATTGAGCTTATGTAAGCTTAATAAAACAGGAAATAAAGCTTAATGAAGCTTTGAAACTGATTTAGACATATTTTTATTTTTCAAGTATTTTCTAGATTTTTTTTTATTTTTTTGATTTGATATTTAACAAGCTAAAATAAATGCTGAGATAAGCTAAAGGAACTTGAAAATAAGCTAATAAGCAGCTGAGATTGATCAAAACAGTAATAAAACAACTATGAGAAATTTTACTTTTAAAAATCAATTTTCATTAACATAAAAACTGATTACAACTGAGAAATGAAATACAAATTGACTTAACTATTTAAAAACAGACATAAACACTTAATCTTGAAACTGAAAATGACAAGAAATTAAATCTACACTATGAAGGGTCTAAAACTTGTGACAACTTGCTACTCAATCTTCTTTTTCCTTCTTTATAGACATCAAAAAGCATCCTTGTTGACTTCTAAGCATTTCCCACCTCTTTCCAGCCTTTGGATCATTCCAGCTAATCAAATTTGACAAATGTCATTTTTGGCGGGAAAGGTAATTTGAGTGGGTATTTGCAATTAATGCAAATTGGTTGGATGTGGAGGTGGAGGGGGACAGGGTGTGAAGTGGGCAGCTGGTAACTTTACAGTTGGAGGGATAAGGGTGAGAAAACCACCCTGGTATTGGGTTTGCAGGGGTGGGAGAGAAGGGTGCACAGTGTTTGGCGGTTTTGGCTTTTTTGACCGTTTGACCGAGTTAATAACGGGGTAGTGGTTGGGCTGGATTGGGATTGGGCCTAGGTTAAGGATTGGATTTGGACTTGCTTTGTGTTTGTGTTGGATTGGATTAATAACAAAGGGTCCATTTGGTTTAAGTATTAATAACAAGGACCATTTATGTAATTCCAACAAAGTTAAGGGACTGATCTTGATAATTTTCCAAAGCTATCACAAGGATTAAACCTGCAATTATTGGTTAGTACAAGGACAAATGTTGCATAAAATTCCATTTTTATAAGTCCAAGGACTAAAATTGCCAATTTAGAAACTCTAGGGACCAAACTTGTAATTTTCCAAAAGTTTACCATAAGGACCATTCTTGCCATTTATTAATAGTACAAGGTTTATTTTTGATTATTTTCACTTTTAAAATTCACCAAGGACTATATTTGACATTTTTCAAAGTTGAAGGACTAAAGTTGTCAATTTGTGATTTTTAAACTTGGAAGGGTTTGTTTTGACAACTTTTGAATCCTATGGACCTTAAATGACTTTTTACAAGTTTTTGAATTTCCAGGGACTAGATTTGACAACTTTTGAAACTTGGGGGACTATAACTGCCAATTATGCAAACTTGATACGTTTTTTTACCAAATTTTGATGTTTTTGCATTTAAAACACATAAAACACTTGTTTGTGATATTTTTATCATTTTGAAGCATTTCTGAGTGTTTTCAGATGTTTTTGGCATTCTAAACAGTACAGGGAAGGTTTTTACCAATGTAGGATTTCAGTGGAAGCCAACAGGTCGAATGTTCACGAATGGCAAACCTTGCTCTTTAACTAGATCCACTATGCCGAGAATAGTGCCTGTTAAGGTTTGGAAGCCAACTGGTAGAATAATCCCATTAAGCACAAAATGTCATTTGACTAAGTCTGATGCCTCTACTAGTTCAGCTCCTAGGGTTAATGCCATTGCATCTAGGGTTTCTGATGATTCAAAGACTATTTGTGCTAACCAAAAGGAACCCATCAGCACGTGGGGATCCAATGTTTCCAATTCTCTGTCTTCGTCTGTTGTCTAAAGCAGGTCGTACAAATCGTCCCTTGGTACTTGGATTCGGGCGGCTCTAAACATATGACTGGGCTCTTAACAATGACGTCTGTTCAAATCAGTTCAGGCCTCGTACTTCATCATTATGGTGTCTGTAGATAACACTTCAGGCCCCGTTCCTCATAGAAAAGAAAAGTGTACGCTCTTCTGTGCGCTTTATCTTCAGCTAATGAGAAATTCTCTCGTGAATGGCCATACTCATCTACATTATTCATCAACAAGCTTCATGTTTTTCCACGCTCATTCAGTCATCAAATGGATCTACGTTCATTGGTGTATACTCTTATTCACTTGTTAAATCAAAAATGGCAACTTCAGAAGCAATTTTTGAGGGGGAGAAGAGTGAATATACTACATGATGATGGATGTTTGAATAATGGTTATACGACTTAATTCTTGATGATGATGAGTGTATATTCTTTTTGATGAAGAGTGAATATACTAAGGATAATTGGGAATCAATGTACCTCCGACGAATGTTGATCATCCAGCTTCTGAAGCTCATGCTCTGGTTTGTATTGACTCAACTGGTTCACCATCTAAGAAGTACTTCTTGGATGTCTCAAGAAACCTTATCTCCAGTTACTTCACAAGGCGTTGTTAATGACTATCATTGCAGTTGCACTCATGAATAGTGATCCGCTCTTTGGTACTCCTTTGCCAAATCTTCACGGATCATTGTTTCATTGTTCTTCTCCAAATGTGCACTCTGTAAATCAACCACATGAACATTAAGGAAAATGACTTCCTCATCTCTCGAAGACATTTGTGGTGAATCTTCCAGATCAGTCTCTACATGTATACCTTTAGGAAGAATGCATTAATGTCGAGAAATCATTTGTTCCGGTTCATTCAGTGGATCGACATACATCCTGTTGTACGTTTATTCACGTGTTGGGCATGTCTCTAAATGTGCACTCTGTAAATCAACCACATGAACATTAAGGAAAATGACTTCCTCATCTCTCGAAGACATTTGTGGTGAATCTTCCAGATCAGTCTCTACATGTATACCTTTAGGAAGAATGCATTAATGTCGAGAAATCATTTGTTCCGGTTCATTCAGTGGATCGACATACATCCGGTTGTACGTTTATTCACGTGTTGGGCATTTGACACAAGCTGATTACTTCGGAGTTAATCAATTATCACTTATTTGAGATTGAAGTTAAAAATTCACAAAGGTGAGCTTAAGATGCAAATGCATGGAATTCTTCTTTAGTTTCAAGTTTGGTATATCAGGTTTTCTTTATCAGTGGTCACTTCAAATTGTCTACATATGGGTTGATAAAGATAGTCAGAGAGAGTTTCTATCGCAGTGGTCCTATGGCTCCTGGACACTCCAGTTCAGGACCCGCACTTCAAGACAGTCCCATTAGTTCATCCCTTATACCAAATTCTTCTCCAGAAACTCCATATGTACCTCCATCTGAAGATGATTGAAAGAAATTGTTTGATCTCATGTTTGATGAACATTATGAGCCAAGTGCTAATGAACTGACAATTCCTACTTCAGAGGCTGCTCATATTCCTGTGAATGACGTCAATCCTTCAATCTCAATATCATTAAGTCAAGAAGCGCCTGCTGCTAATCACTCTGTCTCATCAACAAATCATCAAACTTCGAGGGTACATCATGGAACTATGTCTGGTATCAATGATGAAGTTAATCCCTTTGCTACTCCCGAAGATGCCCCCTTTGAAAACATATTTGCTCCTGAATCATTATCAGAACCATCTTCTTCAGGAGACATCGACTCTGCTTCCTCAGTCCCTCAACAACTGCCACATGAACACCTTAGAAAATGGACTCACGATCATCCACTAGATAACATAATTGGAAATCCCTCTCGTCCTGTATCAACACGGAAACAACTTGCAACCGATGCCTTATGGTGCTTCTTCAACTCCGTACTATCTAAGATCGAACCAAAAGATGTTAAAACCGCCATGAATGAAGATAGCTGGTTCAATGCCATGCAAGATGAAATTCATGAGTTTGATCGACTTGATGTATGGGAGTTAGTACCTGCTCCAGACTGTGCTATGATTATTGCTCTTAAATGGATCTTCAAAGTGAAACTTGATGAGCATGGTGATGTGTTGAAGAACAAGGCTCGATTAGTTGCTAAAAGATACCGTCAAGAAGAGGGTATTGACTTTGAAGAATCTTTTGCTCCAGTTGCTCGAATCGAGGCAATCAAAATCTTTCTGGCTAATGCTGCTAGTAAGAACATGGTAGTCTATCAGATGGATGTGAAGACGACATTTCTGAACGGAGATCTTAAAGAAGTCGTCTACGTCAGCCAACCTGAAGGATTTGTGAATCAAGAGCATCCTACTCACGTTTATCGTTTGAAGAAGGCTCTTTACGGTTTAAAGCAAGCTCCAAGGGCATGGTATGATACACTGTCAAAGTTTCTTCTATCAACCGGATTTAGCAAAGGAGCAGTTGATCCAACATTGTTCACCAGGAAGTCAGGCAAACATTTAATTCACGTTCAAATTTATGTTGATGATATCATATTTGCCTCGATTGACCCCAATGAGTGTGACCGTTTTTCAAATGAAATGGGTTCTAAATTTCAAATGTCAATGATGGGACAAATGTCATTTTTCTTAGGATTACAAATTTCACAAAGTCCCAGAGACATTTTCATAAATCAATCTAAATATGCAAATGAGATTTTAATGAAATTTGGATTTGATTCAAGTGACCCTGTTGACTCACCCATGATTGAACGAACCAAACTAGATGAGGACCACTCAGGGATCATGGTAGACCAAACGAAATATCGTAGTATGATTGGATCCCTGATGTACCTCACTGCTAGTAGACCAGACATCTTGTTTTCTGTTTGCATGTGTGCTAGATACCAGGCTAAGCCTACTAAAAAGCACCTTGAAGCGGTTAAACGGGTCTTTCGGTATCTCCAAGGAACCATCAATATGGGACTTTGGTACCCGAAGGACACCGGTATGTCACTAACAGCATATGCAGATGCAGATCATGCAGGGTGTCAAGATACTCGTCGAAGTACGTCTGGAGGTGCTCAGTTTTTGGGTGATAAGCTTGTGAGCTGATCGTCAAAAAAGCAAATGAGTACTTCTATTTCCTCTACAGAGGCTGAATACATAGCCATGTCATCTTGTTGTGCTCAAATCTTATGGATGAGATCTCAATTATCTGACTATGGCTTTGAATTCAACAAAATCCCTCTGTACTGTGATAATAAAAGTGCTATTGCTCTCTCATGCAACAACGTTCAACACTCAAGAGCAAAGCATATCGACATTCGACTTCATTTCATCAGGGAACAAG
Organism: Chrysanthemum seticuspe; assembly: GCA_019973895.1. Taxonomy (NCBI): domain Eukaryota; kingdom Viridiplantae; phylum Streptophyta; class Magnoliopsida; order Asterales; family Asteraceae; genus Chrysanthemum; species Chrysanthemum seticuspe. The sequence continues at coordinate 275,848,626 of BPTQ01000008.1, read as the reverse complement.
TGGAAAAAGGTGTGGTGGAACTCTATTTTGTGAGGTCTGAATACCAGTTAGCAGACATCTTCACCAAAGCTCTTCCAAGAGAACGTTTTGAGTTCATTCTTCCACGACTTGGCTTGAAAAGCCTTCAACCAGAAACACTCAAACGTCTTCAGGAGGAAGACGAGGAGTAAAAGGTTTCCTTCATCTATCTCTTGTATATATCTATTCGAAAAACAAAATACAAAATTTTAAAACCTTCAAAAATCAAATAGAAAAATATAAAACTTTCAAAAAAAAAAAAAAAAAAAATTGACAAATTCGAAAAATCTTCAAAAAATATTGTCATTTTTGTCTTGTCTTTCTCGATTCGATAATATCTACGGTCTTTGTGCTGTCATTCAAAGAATGACACGGGTCTTTAGATATTGTTCGAATTTTTATTAAAAAAAAATAAATAAAATAAAATAAAATAAAATAAAAAATTCAAAAATCAAAAAATATTTTTGGGAGAAAGAGAAACAATGGTTTATTGTCATTTTCAGGCAATAACCCGGTTTTTAAAAGAAAGAACAGAGCCATGTTTCACCATGTTTTCAAATTCCATGCTCTGATTCTATAAACATTTATCTGCTGAAAACCAAATGCTTTGAAAAATAACTCGGTTTCTATTTTTGATAATCATCAGGACTTATATGTCAAAATCTCTATCTCTCAATCAACAACCTATGTCATTGATTGAGGGGGAGAATGATTTCAATTAAATTAAAAAGTTATTTGGCATTAAATTGTTTTCAAAAGATGTACATGCATGTTTTATCAATGGAGTTTAAAGTCTTAAAATCCGATCCCTATCAGTTAAAACGCTATCATAATCAAGTCACAATTCTCCTTAAAAGCTTTCAAAATTAATTTAAATCAATAAGAGATCACAAATCTCAAATGATTTGATAATTGTGATCGGGGGAGAATGTGTGATTTAAACTGGATTTAAACTGATAATTAGGTAAATGGTTTTATAAGGATGTACATGCTATCCTGCCCACATGTGACAAACGATTTCAAATTTTCCATGCACATGTTGAGGGGAAGCATCTATCTTAAACCTATGATTTGAAATGTGATCAAATTTTCTCAATGTGCAAGTTCCCTCTAGTATGTGCAAAACTCTTTTCAAACCTCGAGGCACATATTGAGGGGGAGCAAATTTATGGAAACCTCATCCTTCCCGGAAATGCTATATCTACTTGATTTGATGTAGGAAGTGATGTTGATATCTTTTAGAAAATGGTAATCAAAGAAGTCAATTCTTTCTCTTGCCTCCGTGTGCAAAACATTTTCAAATACTTGATGCACATGTTGAGGGGGAGTTCTCGTTCTAAAAATATCAAAAACAATTCAGGTACAAAATGCTTTGATAATATATCACAAGTATCTGAACTGATTTTCAAATGGTTTTCAATTGGTTCCAATGGCAGATGAACAATACCAAATAGACCGACCAACTCTAAGTTATGTACGGTGATATAAGGATGATAAGGTTAGGTATGTGTTCCCATGATCCGCCAGAACCGGAGGGATCAACCCAGGGACTATCCACTAGTTAGTGTAGAAGTCCTTAGGTATGATGATAAAAGGAGAAAAGTGAGATATGGGAAGTGTGCGGACTGAGATAGAGCAAATACTGGAACAAACCCAACAAGGTTCTTGCTATGAAATCTCGGTAAGCACTGAAGGGGTTGAAGAATTAAAAAGAATTGAATGAGAAAAGGGTGAAAACAAATAGCCCTCCATTTATTCAACCTTAGGGCAGAAACCGGGTTCACTTCATATGCTACTGATGGTAACATCGGTATTGAAGACAAAGCCGTCATGGACCCAGTGACGCACTGCACTTCAACTTTCCAAACCACTCAAGTTCCTCTTAAAAGGACTTGTTTCATTCTCACGGGGAACCGACATTATCTATCGACTTTCTCTTAGAGATTGTTGATATTGAAGAAGGAGACCCTCTCCCTAGTCTCCGGCACAGGATCCAAATATGCACAAATTGAGTCTAGAGCCACGAGATCATCAATAAATCTCATTAGGACACTTTCAATGAAGACTCTCTGTTTCACACAATGTGGAAAGAGAGATTATATCTTGAGTCCTACGCATTATCCTTGTGGTATTGCCAGAACATCTAAGTAATATGTATACATATTCACAATGAAGATGGAAAGCCTTCTGGAGCCAACATCAAACAAGCTCCTGGTAGGTGGCATGTGAGATCTATTATATGGATCAACCATGTGACAACTGAACAGAAACAATGGGGCGATTCAATCTCTTGAATCAATCCTGGTTCAGGTTATGGATTGACGGATACCTTTGAAAAACCGGTCTTTGTGCTTAACAACTCTTTTATTCAGTACATCGACCGTGTACTCATTTTTTTAAACCAAAAGGTTTTTTTTTTTTATTGATAATTGATTTTCAATAAAACCTTCGTTGTATTGCAAAAACAATTTTCTATTGAGCAATACACGATTGTTTTTCAAATCTCTTTTCATCAATCAGTGGACTTAAAATTCGCTGGTTCACTCACTCCGTGTTGTCTTCTTTGAGATGTTCCGGTTTGAGAACAGCTAGAGCAGCTGCGAAACCCTGTCAAGGAAATTCTTCGGAATTATACCTGATCACAGGCAGTACATGTACTGATCAACGGGGAACCGTGGGCCGTGTACCTCAATTCAACGAAAGTGATCAAAGACACTTTCGTGCGATTTATTGCTAACTGTTGTATGCAGGTACACCCGACGTTTGCAGCTGATCAGAATGAAGCGGTCAATCCATAGCCGCATGCTCACTTAACACATTCATCTCAAAAGAAATCATGATTAGTGCATCAATGACTCTGATATTTTCACTCCATGCTTCTGCTACGCTGCTGCCAATATCATGAATCAACAAATGCTTCCGCTACTCTGATAAGAAGATATCATGATCCAGAATGTGAGCATGTCGGTCCTAAAGTCACAACACCACGATGGATGTCACAGAGATCTTTGATTGCTGATGATCTCTATCACGTGGATCAGTAAAAGACCTCCACCTGAAGTAACCAAACATGCAATGTGAAGAATCAATGACTACGAGCTTAGGAACAAAGGACTACATCAAGAATGCAAGAACAATTTTTAATGTAATATCTATTTGTATTCAATGTAATTTTGGTACATGATTGAGGTGACCTCCCTTAGGGGGAGATTGTTAGGAATTAGAAATTCCAGGTATTAAAGAGTCGGTCACCTCAAGTATATGTAATCGTTAGAAAGCTCGTAGTCGTAGTTATTTTAAGTTAAGTAGTATTTAGTTAAGTAACACCGTGGAGGACGGACGGGTCTTTACCCACTGTATGCCTGATCCACAGCCCGATGTGTGGCGATTTACGTAAGACTATAAATACTCTCTACCTTCCAAGGTAGAGAGTTGGAGCTCATAATAATATCTTTCACTTTCTCTCACTAAGTTCCCTAAACCTCTAACTTTCTCTCTCTAGAACCTCATTCATACGCCACTTTGTGTTATGGTTTGATGTGTATGTGAAAACTAATATCTTACAAGTTGCATACATCTTTATCTTCCGCTACGCTTGTCTACTATGAAAATGTGAGTGTTGTATATTCGTAATCTAATCCGGTTCAGCATCAACGTACGAAGCATATTGAGATAGACATACATTTCGTTCGTGATCTGGTTGCTGCTGGTCAGATTCGGGTTCTTCATGTACCTTCGCGTTACCAATATGTTGATATTTTTACTAAGGATTTTCCTTCTGCATTGTTTGAGGATTTTCGCTCCAGTTTGAGCATCCGATGTCCTCCCGCTCCAACTGCGGGGGAGTGTTAGCCTGTATATGATAGCCCGTATAGTTAGTATAGTTTGTATTGAGCTCAAGCCCGATTCTAGATTATTCCATATCGATGTATATCATGTACTGTTTGATGATGCAATAGTCATACGATTCATATTGTCTACAATTACAACATATGAAGTAAAAGTATGTTGATATTTTATAGCCTAAACCCCTTTTAGGGAGATGATTTGCGCACATGGTTTATTGATTTGCATATTCCAATGTATAAGCAGTCAAAACTTAAAACAATATATATTTATATATACATACATAAATATATACATATATACATATATATATACATCTATATAAATATATATATATATATATATATATATATATATACTAGTTTTCGAAGCCCGCCCAATGGGCGGGCATGACTTATAATTATCGTTGACATATTTTTCTATGACGAAAGGAGGTTGGTAAAAAATGGCTGAAAAAGTGGACACGTTGAAAAAAATTGTTATATTTTTATAACAAATTTAAAATGAATGAATACAGATAAAAGAAACTTACTCTATCAATAATTCCACGTTCAATAAGCTTCCATCAAAGTGCGAAAGCCTATCTTACATATGTCTCCAAGGAAACTTGAACCCACAACCTCTTGGTTGATGGACCACTCACATACTACTGCGCTAAAAAAGGACTGATAGGAAAAGGCAAGGGAATTACTTCAATTATACAAAGCTAAAATTCTTAAATTTTGTGTTATATTTTCATAAAAGTTTAAGTCAATCCGAGTTCTCATAAAAAAACATAAGTTGAAATGATCATAAAAGGAAGGAGCAAATAACAGTGTTGATGTGTAGAATGTTGGACATCCAAAAGAAATGTTAATGGGTATGAATGTAACTTCACATATTTACCCTTACTGTAAAATCAGAGAGACTTAAATATAACAAACGCCATATGCCCATACCAGTAAATATGCAAATTCACAAGGCTGCAGCTGAAGTGTTGTTTCAGCAGCCACGAATGACACACTTGTAAAATACAGTTGCTGCCAAAACACGTGAAAACATAAAATTGCAGACTAAAGTTTTATGAATTTGGATAATTTGGCCATTCACGGTTCTTGCAAGGCTTTTATTATTTTTTGTAAATATCTGGATATGAAAAAGACTGATTACAGCTATTAAAAAAATAATAATAAATAAATAAAAATACCCCAAGTATTTAGCATAAGATATGAAGATAATATGAAAGTTGTTAGTGGAAAACTTAGTGCAAATAATCACTTTCTTTGATTTGATGTTCATTTTAATTAATTATTATTGAGTCAATAGCTTACTGAAAAACTTATTTTATAAAACGAAGATGAGTAATAGCATGAAACTTCAGTGAAAATCTGGAAATGGAGGGTGGGTCTCTTGGACAAGTGAGTGTTGGGTTCTATCCCACATTGCTTGAGTAGTGAAAGCTGAGAGTGAGGAACGTTGTATATAATGACCAAGCTGCATGAGTTGAGAGGCAGGCAGCCAAACAATGGGCACAAAGCGAACTATTCTTTCGCCTTTTACTAAAGAATACCGTGTGCTCGTTGTATGAATTGGCATACGCCTATTTTTGGAGAGTTCTTCCAAACAACTTACCCGATGTTAATGATACTTAAAAATCATTCCTTTGAAATAAACAAATCTCGATGTTGTGAATACTATTCCTACAAAAAAATAAACAACTCCGCTGGATGATGGCTTGGAAAGAGGAACGCCAAAGACTGCTAGAACCAACCCCGCTGCACCCTACACAAGTAATTCAAAATTAGCTCATACTTTTGATCGTGAGCTAATTCATCTTTCATAAAAAAAAATAGTGTAGCTTCTATTTATACCTGCCATGTCTTGATCCTAACAAAAACCACCTAATGCGTTCAACAAATAGCAATATCGTTCTCATGAAATAACCTTGGTAAAATAAACAAAAGCATTTGTGTTCCTATGAAATAATGAATATTGTTCATCAAATCAATTATTATGACAATCCCATGACAATGAATTATTTTAGATGACTGGTGTATGTGATTTGGTAGGAACACATGATGTCCTACCATCCTGCTTTATGAACGGATGGTGAGAATAGATTTATTTTATATCAAATATCAGCAAAGGATGCAAAGCATTGATGGGAGCAAAGAAATTTGAGAAGGATACTATTTTAAATCATTGATAACCAAGGAGTCGGAGGGGCATAAGTTGAGCAGAATAAATTTATAGGTAGAAAGAAAAAAAACTAACCTTTTTGCCACTTTTGGACGCATCTAAAGCGTCAAAATAGAAGTTAATTAACTTCAAAATGTTTTCAATGAAAACATCTTTCTCATCAGTATTATCATCGTCTTGAAATATCAGTTGCCGATGCGTATGAAAAAAAAATACTTTATCATTATCAAGCATATCAACATGTCAACTAACAGCACAGGTAGAATATATTACAGATAGACAGGTTAAATGCATGAATACAGTGAGTTGATTAGCAAACACCCCTTTAGACAGTAGCAGCCAAACACCCCTTTAGGCAACAATAACCATAATAGTTTTTACTTAGCACAAAGTGTCCTGGTTTGTCGTAGTCCAGTAGTCCACTATCCTGCATATGCCACTCAATAGTGACTTTTTTTAGCTGGGATATCAATATAGTAGTAAGAGTGATTTCAGTTCTTTGTAGTGGCATCAGTTAATACATAATATTTAAGTTTGGTATTTAAAGCAAAGAGCTTAGTGATATGAGGCACGACGTAAGTGTCAAGTGTTACAATTGACATGATGAAACATACACTCTACACTGAACTTTGACCTCACTCTATAATTATAGATGTCCAAATAAATAGGTCGATGGTCTATGGGTGGTGGCCTGGTGGGTTACACACATATACTGGTGTGTCTTTAGAATGCCTTTCAAAGTGCTTGATCAGGGATTGTTCTTAAATCTCACCTATGAAACTCTTAGCTGTTGGTTGCTGCAAAACTGTTTCTAACCCAAGGTCGCCAATTTTGATTTCGCCATGGTTTCCATTAACAAATATATTGTCACATTTTATGTCACGATGAATCGCAGGAGGGTTTTGACTGTGAAGGTAGTTGAGACCATTAAGAATCTGTCTTGCCCATTTTTTGATAGCTTTCATGTCGACACATTTGTGCTTGTTACGGTATCTATATGATGCATCGCACATATTTAAGTGCATATCATACAAATAACGATAAAGAATCTAAGTTTAAATAGAAGACTCACTGTCGCAGGCTTCCTGATGTGAAGAGCTCTGTCATCATGTTTAAAGTCTTCTTCTTGACATCGATCCACGAATGAAACAACTTGACGATGTTATCATGTTTTAATGATTTAAGAAGATGAACTTCTGAATACAACTTTCTGAAATCATCTGAAGATTTAATCACATCATCAATTCTCACACGGTTCCAAGCAACTTCGATTCTATCATACTGGTCAAATGCCTTGTAACTAAAAGAATAAAGATTTAAGTAAATCAATTTCAAATATAAATATGTGTAAAAGAGATTAAGTTATAGAAGCATACACTTTCTTGAATGCACCTTTGCCTAGAACTTCAGGATACTGCAAAAATATGATGCCCCGATTGTGAGGTATCACAAAACTCGATCATGATTATATACTAAGCTCAAAAAACTTGCAAGATATTGTGCTCTAATGTGATTTTGCTGTTTAATATTTTGATAATTGATAATCAGTTTGAGTTTTTTTTTTTTTTTTTTTTTTTTTTTACATTTTGTTATAAGTAAATTAAGCAGATTATCAAAATCAGTTTTGCAAAACTTAAATATCGACTTAAAGACAACAGTTTCATGCCAAGCGCTATTACTATTATATCAATCGAATTTATTTACGTAAGGAAAATTAACAAACTACGAAAAACTAACAACACCTAATAAGAATTGAAATTTAAATTAGTCTCATCTTTGTACAAATCTTTCATGCTTTTAGAATTGTCTAACCTAAAGGGTATATAAGCACTGAATGTAGTATTTACTTTCTGCATCGAGAGCACTGGTGGGTTCATCAAGGATTAGAATAACAGGATCCCTAACTATGGCCCTAGCAATTGCAATTCGTTGCTTCTGGAGCTCCACTTAGAAGCTCATCATCGACTATTGTTTCATAGCCATTAGGAAGGGAGCAAATAAATTCATGAGCATAAGCCTGTTTTGCAGCCCATTCTTTGTCTTCTTGCTTGATATTCCTTGAACATCCATAGCTTATGTTTGACTTTATATCCATCTGGAATAAATGTGGTTCCTGCAATATAAAGCGATCAGAGTGTAGCCTATCCTATGATTCAGAACAGCAAAATCAGAACAATATAGGATAGTTACTTCGAGCTCAACCATGCACCTCAAGAAAATAAATCTACCATAAAAAGACACTTTCCAAACCTGTCCAACATAGCCAATATTCTTTCTCAGCCATCTGAAGTCCAAGTCTTTATGTGGGTGGCCATTAATTATTATCTGTAACAAAATGAAGTTTCATTTAAAATCCATTTAGCCTGTTTTTAAACATTCATTAATATTGTTTCTGCTTTGTGCGCATCATTGAAAGTAAGACCCGCCAAATAGAAAGAATAAACAAAATTTTCTGCCATGTGAAACAGCGAATTATCATGGGTAGGTTTAAATGGCCTATATATGTTTAAAAGAAAAGGGTCACTAACCATATATCTAAGCCTCCTTCGGACGGACACTTCTAAACGTCAATCTCAAGATCTTCTGGTAATGTGTGTAATAGTTAAGTTACCTAGAAACACTCAAACGGAACATGTAGAACCTACTTTAGTTGAGTGGTGCAAACACAACATACCCATCTGGGTGAGGCACCTACTGTCCATCAAAAAGCTTACTCAGACGCTTGTGTCCAATAGCAAAAATCCACCCGTTCACCTAAACACCACGTGAATTGTCACTTTCAGCCAACAGGTGTCAAAGTTTTACATTGAGTTTAATATATATCAGTTTATCAGTTCTCTTTAGTGAAATGTACGAAGCCAAGTCTTACTCGGAACATATGCTGAGTTATTTCGCCCATCGTCTTCTTTGGCTTTGAATGCATAGCCTGAAAGCAATAAATGAAAATTGATTTGGGACTAAAAAGTGGGAGACAACAAATTAGATACTAAATTTTTATAAATCAATAAATAATAGTTTTAGTACCAGGAACCCAGTTGTCTATCTTATGTGTTTGAGCATAGCCCAAGCTGAACGTGCATACTGAAATTTGATTTTCATGCTTAAACCAACACTTGGAACCTTTTCTAAAGGTGAGACGTTCATATCTTCCACTTGAGGGTAGTTTTCCCCTGATATATAATAATATATAACATTATGTTAGAAAGCTTAAATGCTTTATTTAAGGAAAGCCTTCAACAAAAGTTAAAAATTATAAGCGATCAAACTAAATGAATAGTACCGTTTTTTGTGAAGATGAACATGGGAGTGAGGTGACTCTTGATGTGTCCACCCTGTTATCTTCAGCATCTGGTATCCCTGGCAATTAAAAAAGAAGTTAAAAGATAATAGAGCTAAAGCCTACTAACATGTATAGTAAATTATTTTATGATGTATTTAGACAGTTTAAGGTGATCTTTTGGAATTGTCTATTTGAACAACTTGTGCTTATTCTTATAATCAGAAGCATATAATCAACTTACTTCACCCTAAGGTATAACTGATCAAACTATTGAATCTGCCACAAATTGCTTAAGTTCAAGTGATTATTTATCAATGAAGTGATTAAAAATATGCGGGTTGGTACATGCTTGTATCTTAATGCTTATTTCAAAGTAAAATAAGCACATAACCAGTTTTTTTTTTCAAACACGTTATCACCTTAAAAAAACCAGATAAGCACTTTATAAAATATCCCAATTCCCAAAACCCTTCAAAACAGTTAATTTCACCTTATAATCACATAAGCATAATCAATTTTCTTCATCTAAAGTCCAAACACTCAAACCAACTTTTGAAGCTTTTATATAAAAACAAAATCATTACATACTTGTTAAAGTGTTCCAAAAAAATACATAAAAGTATTTCATAAAAATCAAAGGGTTAATTGCTCGTAATAGCATCTTACCAATATAGTTACTTATGACGATTTCCTCTACATATGCTCTTCGTATATAGCTTTAGCTTCCCCATATATGGTCCATTCACAGTTGCACTTCCAGCCAACTTCCAGTATAGTTGAAGAAATCACACATAACACATATTCAATTCCAAATACATTAAACCAGAGACCTATACCTACTGTATTCGATTCCAAATACATAATTGCAAACTGCACCTGCACCATTACCAACACGCGAGACTACTAATCAAATATCTTGAATGACTTTAAAAATTAAGAGAACATGAAGGATGGTATCGACCCAAATTAGTCCTCTTTACGAATTAGAAAAGAAATAATTTATTTCAAGTTAATGTAATCACGTGGCCAATAATGGGTCATTATATAGGAACAATGCTATGCATAACTCACGCAATCTATTTATCTATATGCAATCATAAAAATAACAAAGCGGAAGACGGAAGTTATATGTTGAAATTATTCATAATTTTGACATTTTTATAATACTACTACAGGGTATGAACCAATTAAAATCTATACCAACAATACACAAAGGGTACCTTAACTGCCAATATTATTATGATTGACAATCACATATTTATCCAACCTACATATTAAGATATGAAAAAAATGCTTCGTTACTACAATAAACAAATTGAGCACAACATGTAAGAAACTGAACTTTTAATACACTTTTTGAACTATAATCTAACCAGCACAAACTTCTAATTTTTCCACCTCTGATGTCAAATAGTAGTAAAAGAGATAGCATAAATAAAAGAAATAGCATAACCAACCTAGAATACCCTCTGGAACCAACACAAGTATATTCTCTCAATACCTAACCCACCTCCAGTATCACCTTCCATTTTCAGAGATACTATCTCACCTGCTTGCTTAAGGGCAATATACTCTTTGGTACAACCAGCAGAATGGTATTCAGTACCACTATATTTTTCATACCCATTAATCTTAACCCAAAAATGAAGCCATTAAGTTCTTGACATAGTATGCATATAACAAATATATCAATGTTACTTTATTCAAATGTACATGAGAGCAGCTAACTCTGCTTATAACATATTTTCAAGTCAGAACTATATTCAAGAAGAGTGCTTGATAGATATTGAAACAAATACTGGGAACCTGAAGCTTTGCTTATTTAGTCTGAGCATGAGCATGAAATATCTCAATGATGAGTCCTACACGATCTAGAAGAGCTTTGCCCCATTCCCGCTTCCATCAGTAATAGTATAATTTTTCAGAGAAGCATTCCATATAATACATTCATTTCAGAGAATAAGGTTAGCACGGTATTTCAGTTCACAGGTTCACCAACATTTTCATCATTCACAATTGCAATAAAGGGGTGTTTGTTTTAGTTTTTCTAGAGGGCTTATGAGCTTATTAGCTTATATAACCAAACTAAGCTCACTTACGCATTTGGATAAGCTTATAAGATTGGACTTATGAGCTTATATGAGGGGGTTTCCATTTCCACTGCTATCATGCTATGTTAAACTAAGTCATAGTCAAATTATATTGTGGTAATCTGTTTATCTGATGTAACTAAAATAATACGTTAACGTACCTGTAACTGGAAATGTTCCACGATCATTATAAGCAGGTGAACTTCCGCACACCTTCTGTGGTGGTTTATTTGTGCCTAAAGAAGAACGAAAATGTTAAAGATTAGGTTGATAGAAATAGTCTGTTGCGGAACATAAATAGTAATTTGCAAACTCAAAAAACAATATAAAATAAAATAAAAATAAAATACTTTCTATAACATTGCGCGCGGGGTGGTTTCTAAAATGACTGGCCATTGTCGTTCCAACATTACCGGTAAAAGCTGAATTACTTGTAATATCACAATTTACCCTACGGACTGATTCTTTAAACATATTTTTGAATGTTACCTTTTTTCATGACATAAAATAAAACCTTTAATTTAAAAGGACATAGCAGTAAGTTGAAGCATTCGCAACCAGTTATCCATAAAAAGTCACAAATGAACAGTCGCCTTATCTCGTGTAACTGCCCATGCACGGGTTGTTACTCTTTGTCGATAGCACCTATAACAATAGAAGTTCTAACTGGATCAGTACAACGTATTTAAAAGCAGCCGCACTATTAAAAAAGAGAAAAAAAAGTTACAATTAAAGATGCGTTAGCTTAAATGAAAGTTATATGTAACCACTCACCTGTAACTATCGATTATATGTAACCATTCTATCCATGCATAGTCCTGCATACATAATGCATATATGAGGGTCCTTCACCCACCATCGTGTGTGATCCATCATCACCACCAGGATAAAAACTCCCATTATCATGTTTGCATGTTTATAACGTATACTAAATATAAGCATAAGAGGTAACCGTGTGATTTTTTACATACGTAAATCATGTGTATTACCTGTGAACAGAGGACTCTGGATCATTGATATTAGAGTTCTGAGAAAGGCCATATGAATGATAGAGGCGTATTTTTTTTCTGTGATAATCAAAAGGCTATATTGTGAAACTACATTTAAGGAAAAGATATGTATAATAAGTTTTAAAAAAGATAATTACTTAATATAATTTTTGTAGATAAATCATTTTCAAACTAATCAAAATGGGTTGTAGAGATTTATAAATTTGTCTTTCCAAGTAATAATCAAAAAAATGTGTTGGTCTAGTGGTAATCATGTTTGTTTGTAGATTAACAGACCCAGGTTCGAATCCAGCTGCATGCATGATTTTTTGAAGAATAAAAAAAACGCAATTTTAATAAATGAAAAAAAATTCCAAAAATTCTAATAAATTCGAATTTTAGAAATAATTATTTAGGAATTTCGAAAATTAATACATAAAATCAGAAAATTAAATATTATTGCTTAGGTGGACAAAAAAATTGCTTAGGTGGACAACTTATGATTATGTGGCATGAAAAACAATTACTGTGCATTGAGGTGGCATTAATGTCAAATGCCTCCTGTTATATATAATATAGAGATATATATATAATACAACTGTGTAATTCACAAAGTAGAGTGTTGTAATTAAAAAGTTGTTTTTTCAAATTGGTGTCACTTTTATTATAAACATGATTCATTAGCTACAGAAAGTTTTTGAGACGGAGAAAAAAGACTCGTGAGAATCTGTGTTAGTCTTTCTTTAACTTGTCAACTTTGTGAGACTCTAGAAGTTCAATAACATTCAGGGTGGCTTTGTTATTGTATCTACTCGTAGAGAACGTGTGTTGAGACTTGAGAGTATTTCTAAAATTGTTTTGTTTGAAGTTTATTGTTTAACTCCCTGTTATTAGTAAAATTGTTGGGGAGTAGATTCGAGGATCGAGGCCAATGAAATCGTGACATTCCTGTTATTGTGTGACGTTTGATCCAAATTTTTTTTTATGGTTAGTTGTTCAGGTCCAGCAGTGATATCTAATTGAGCATTATGCTGACTCTGAGACTTGCATGCTCCTCCTTTACCGCCTGAAGGGGTAAAAGATTTAGGTGAGACTCGAATTGAGACCTCCCCTAGCCAAACATCCCCTCCCTAAGACGAAAGCAACATATTATAGTGGAAAACAAAACAATGAGTATAACTCATACGAACAAGTTCAGGATTTGATGCATAACACACATTAAACATGAAGAAGATTTCTATGTTTTTACGTAAATGACGAAGTCCCAAGAAAAACATAAAATGCACCATATATTATGAGCGATGGATATGGGATTTCACATGTTTTATGTTGTTCCATGTATTATAAACGATAATACTATATGGACATTTCAACACATGCAGTTTATTTACGGACCACTAGAAATGATGAACTTGAGATCGAGAAAAAGATAAACATTACATGATGATAAGAAGTTTATTAAATCCTTGGATGGATATATTAATTTTTACGTCAACAACCACCATAACTACTTAGGCAGCAAAATACAACACGTCCAGCATGAAAGCAAATATTTCGTTAATGCTTTTAATCACTTTACCAACCGCACTCAAATATTTCGTTCTAACACACTTATGAGAAATCACACTCTTTTGTTCTTTTATTAACGTAAAACTGTAAACTATTGATGTGATTATATATGTAAATCTCGTGTGTAGATAAGACCATTTCTAATTAGAGTAGAAATTAGGAAATAGTAATCAAGTTTGAATTTTGTTTCAATTTAAGTCGTTTTTATTAGAGGCCTAGTTCAATTGTGCGGATGAACCGAGATTTATTAGGGTTTCCCAGCATGTTTGTATACACTAAATACTCATGAATAGTACCGTATAAACTATGAGGTATTTATTGTTCAACATAGTATTCGAGTTTTAGGTAAGATCTATCTATAAAATTTGCTATCCTCTGATTATCGGCTACTCGTCGGTGATCAGGAAGCATCACAGTTATTTCCGCTTTATTGTTTTTTATTAGGATTTTGATATTCGTATTCATTGTATAAACCATAAACCCTAGTCGTCCAAAATCATTATATATGTTGAGAGGCCTTCAATTAACCATATTTTTTTCCTTGTCAAATTGTCTTTGTTGTTGAAGATCATTGTTGTTGACATCAATAGTTGACCACCAAATTGCCGCTCCCTCCTAAAGGCAAAACAAGCCATAATGTAAAAATAATAGCAAACGTCATAAAAATGGAGGAAACCACAAAGCAGTATACCTTTATGTCACCAAACACAAGTCTATCTCCGTGCAAATGAACAACAAAGAAAAGAAGAAGAAAAAAGAAGCGAGGAAGAAGCGAGTTTCAACATTCGTTCACTCCTGTCTGGATGCCTCCCATTCAAACTGCGAGGGATATTAGATAACTAGGTTAGTGGATCAAGCGTAAATGTGGGCCTGAGTCAATTAGGTTTAGGGTTGTGGTTGCTTATCTAATAAACTACATATTTATTATATGTACACATGTAATCTTTTTATGAAATCACACAAAAACACAATCAATTATAAACAAAACCTATCAAAAATTACCATCGTTGAATGCCTGACACACCGGCACGCGCTGCCGCATTTTTCTGCCAATTTTTTTCCTTCTTCTTTGCTTTTACTACTTATTTGTTTCGTTTTTGTTGTTGCAGTTTGAAGATTTACTACCGCTTGTTGTAGGATATCTTCAAAAAATAATTAATATTACTTTAATGATTTTGTTGCTTCTTTATGCTTTTGCTTAAAGATTTGTTTTCGCTTGCTGTCAGATTTTTTCATCAACCTATTGGTTCTTAACTTATTATTTATTTAGTTTTCTAATCTTATCCGAGGTTGTAGCGATTTCACCGCTCGGATTATGAGAGAGTGTTAGAGCCCCAATCCAATTGTGTAGATGGGCCGATAGATCTTTTAGGGTTTATTGGATTTCCCATCATGTTTGTATACTCTGAAAATACTCATGAATAATACCATATAACCTATGCAACATTTATTGTTCAACAACTCTAACTTGTTTTTGATCATAAATGCCGATCAAAATTTCAATAGTGTTTTATTTATTGTGTGTTTTTTAATGTTTTAGTGACTAAAATGAAACACTTCTTAAATTTTTTTTTTTTCCTTTTTTGTAACTTATATGTCTTTCTAATGGTGCATAAGTTGATTGTGTTGGTATTGTGTATGCATGACGAAACATACATACTATATTGGTATTTCTTTTGAGACCTAAGGATCACACACATATAGCACGAGAACACCGAAGAATAATATTTGTATTGTACAAATATATTATAGTTAATTATAAGAGAAAAAATGGGTCATTTACGTAATAAGCTTAATTAGCAATTAGGCTTAATTAAGATTATGGGTAAATGAACATTTAATTAAGTTGAACTAACCAAGAAGCCCGGTGAGCCCCTAAAGTAGGTCCACTCGTGACTTGCCACCTTAAAGGGTATGTTTGGTTTGTTTGGTTTTAGAGGAAAAAGGGGTTTGATATTTATCCTGTTTCACACGATAATTATCAAATAAATAAAGTAATTATGTATTTTAAATATGCAGTTTATGTCTTATTTAAATATAGTAGTTATCTTGTTTTATATTTAGTATTTATCTCTTTTTTATTGGATAAGTTATAGAGTTAATACAAATGTAAGTTGAATGAATCTGATTCATTAATCAATCAGTTGACAAAACCCTAAACACCATTGGTGCTCCTCTATTCGGCCGAAACACACACACACACCACACGAACACATTGTGTGTTCGTGTTTTGATTTCTCTTGCTACGTACAACGTGTATTGATTCAAGCCCTAGCAGGAATCTGGGTTTGCTTGAGTGCTAGTGTGGACATTGGCTGGTTTGATCTCGTTCTTTGGATCAGAGTTTGTTGATTCATTTTTTTTTTAACAATTCGTGAGATGTGGGAGAAACGAAGAAAATATGGAGCTTCGTTGGTGTTTTACAGAATCACGCAAGGTATTTTTTATTGTTACATTATGCATGATTTATAACAACCTAAAATTTGAAATTTCATTTTAATACGTATTCGAATATTAACCTAAGATATTAAGAAAATTAATTAACAAATACGACTATATGATTTGTATGTGACACATCATGGTAAAATACGAGTATAAAGACTAAAATTTCCGTTTATATAACAAAGTAATCTTAACTTATCATATGTTCTAAAATTTTCGACTTGTACACATATATATAAGACCATCACACGTCTACATGTCCTCTGGGCTAGAATAAATTCCTTTAAATGATATGTAAACAATTTAAATTACAAGATAAACATTTTTAATTATGGAAGGGATGTGATTGAACCCAATCTCCCCAAAGATCTCGGCCAAAAGAAACGTCCTCCCCCTTTTTATTATGAAATCCAATTCTCAGTTTGCACTCACTTTTGAAAACCCTAAAATCCAAATAACGGTTGATCCACTCTTCTTCATATATCAAAGGCGTTCGAAGGCTTTGGGTGATCCTGTGGGGGCGTAACTGGGTAATCAGGAGGTTGTGCATTCGTGGGTTTTGGCCTCAATTGTATTCGTAATTCTGCCTAGTCGACCAAGAGGTAACTTTGGTAATCTTTCTATGTTTTATATCAATCAAACCACGTATAATCATAAGCAAAAGGCCATTCTAATCATGATACATAAAAAGTAAAGTTGTTAATATTTATTTGCATGAAACAATAAAACCTTGTGGCGACTTATAGGAATGTGTTATGTACACATATGATCATCTTGACAATATTATTATCTTTTTGGTTTATGATAACATCAAATTACTTGATATTTTACATATCAAATTTCCGTGTTTATTGCCTCATTTGTATTAATATGGCACTTAATTCGTTTATATTCGTTCATATTTACATTTCAGGATAAATGAGGCGTTGGAGCGGAAAATATATGAGAAAAGGCCATAATATATTTTGAAGATAGATTACGGCATAATCGGCACTATTTACTATGCCGTAACCCACACTACGAGGGCTTAAGAATTATTTTTGAAGATTACGCCGTAACTCGTTAATAATGTTACGGCGTAAATACGTATCGACAATGATACGACGTAACCAACTCTTTTGGATACGCCGTAATTAATTATTGTGAAGGTTACCGCGTAACTTGGTAATTCAGTTACGCCGTAGATAGAATTATGGAGTGGATAAGTATGCACGGACGAAGAATTACGGCGTAACCTGGTGATTTAGTTACGCCGTAATATTACTACATACGAAGTTCGGTGCTCAATTAACACATTTATGTGTTGGTCTCCATCAATGGAATGAAGGAACTCAAGGGCTTAAGTTGCAATATTGCTATTTTGAAAAACTTTAGTTACGCCATAACTGAAGTTACGGCGTAACTCATACTTAAGGTTACGCCGTAACCTCATCGAGGCCTATAATTACAGCCCTAAATCTGCATCTTTAGGTATTTCTCTTCACCCCTATCCTAGGGGTCGATTAGGGCACCACTCCAAGGTAATTTCCAGCAGTTCCAAGCCATCTTTCAAGGAAGAATTCACTTGCAATCATCATCATTATTAGCTATGCATCAAGTAATTTGTATCAAACAATTTGTTCAATTCAATTCATGTTTTATTCATTTTTGTTGGCATAATTTACTATATGTTTGGCTAAGCACCTTTGGTGCTAGCCTAGTTATGATTCCTTAATTGTTTTGTTTATGTTTTCATTCTTCTAAATTGTTTCTAGTGTATGCATGCATAGTTCGTTGGTAGTTACCCTAGTTTCGGTAAGTTTGAAGTGCGGTTGCATCTAGTTACTTAGGATAATTGACCAACTGACCTTAAGTAAGTAGGTAGAGTTAGGAAGGGTAAGAATTGACCAACTGACGACCTCTCCCCTCTTGTGCGAACTGACCAAATGATCACTGTTCGTATGGACTAACTTAAGAAGTTAGGGATGAGTGTCTAAGATGCTAGCGCCCGGACACTCATTATTTCGAATCTTGCATGTAGGGTACTTAATGACTTGGCTTAGGTGACTTAAGACCCTCTACTCCCAAAGGGATGGCCTTTGACGTCGGGTATGAGCCTTTGTTGATAAGTTAGGACGAACTGACCAAATGTTGTCCTAGCGACTTAAACCCCTACTTGAATCAATTGGAAGTAATTTAGAAAACATAGACATTACATGATAGGATGATTAATTAGGTTAGCACACTTTCTCTCCACTGTTTACAACCTTTATTTTGCGTATTTCATTTCTGCTTATTAGTTTATTAATCAATCAAAACCCCCTTTAATACGTGACATTCGACTTAAGTTAAAATCCATTCACATAGCTCTTGGGACGACCTCGGCTTTACCGAATACTACACTACACACGACCGGGTACACTACCCGTGAGTGCATAAGGTAGACCATAGGTAGACGAGACTATTATAAATATTAAAACCTGATCAGAAATCATGCATCAAGTTTTTGGCGCCGCTGCCGGGGAGCTATTTTAGGATTTTGATTTAAGTCTATCTTTTATAGTTTTACTTTTCTTTCTCCTTCTCTGTTGTTTTCTTCGTTTATTTTGTGATTCATGGAAATGGAGCCAAATTTTGATAAGATGACATTGGAAGAATATTGGGAGTATGAGCGTGAAACGGATAGAAAAGTTTTGAGGAATCTTAGATCTTGGAGATTATCTACGAGATCGCCTCCTCTAAAGCCTTTCTTTCGATCTTCTCAACCATATACCTATGGTGGTTATGTATCTCCTCAATAGTATGATGAATTGGACATGGATAACATGACCATTCATGAATATGAATCATATACAGCCAACCAATGTCGAAAGAAGAATAGTTTGAATAATCACACTCGTAGTTTCGCATCTAAATTTAGTGATTATTCACATAACAATCCGGATCCTAAACCTGAAGATAGAGAGTTGATGATTGCAAGAGGGTTGTATGATTTATTCGGAATTGGAACTGGAAACCTTCAACGCATGAAACAAGAGGAGACTCATGATGAGTATACGAATGAAGAATTCGGGGATGCGAACGTTGGAAGTAAGGACCTTCTTAACTTTTCTATTTCTCCTATTACTAATATTTTTTCTAGTGTTTGTGAACAGGATACAGATAATGTCAATATCGACACTACAAAAGAGAAAGAGGAAGTCGAGGAGGAATGTGATGGATGGAATTTTATGACATGTGGGATATCACGGTAGAGGATGTTGAAAGGATTAGGAAAATACTAACACCTCCCATGCATGATTAACCTATCTCAGAGTTGGTAATGCAACCCTTGACATCACATATCACACCTGCCGATGATTGTTTTGTAGCACCAACTACCAACCAGTTTTGGACGAGCTTTTAAAGGAATTCGGAGATGAGCTTTTGGATATTTCCGTGGTTGACAAAGAAGCCAAATGCGACCCTGATAAAGATGTGAAGGACCTCGAGGAACTACTTTCTAAAGATCCTTCATCAATTTCTATGGACAAAATGGTACACGTGGCAGTTATAGAAATGAATGTGGCATTGAAGCCAGTTAGTCAACTACAACACGGAATGAGCCAATCATCAAATCCGTCAATGAACATGGGTATGGTAAGAATGGAAATGACATCTCCTTTAAGGTATGATCATAATTCATCATTTCCCCATCCTATATCAAATTCACACCCTCATGGTGTTTATTGCTATTTTCACCCACACTTGATTTCAAGTGAAGGGATGAACACCCTTTTACTTAGTAAAGAAGGGTGGAGTCAAGCTCGTGACTCGAACAAAAATAAGCGCTTCGTGGGAGGCACCCCATGCCTATCTTTTTATTTTTTGTTTTGTTTTTATAGGAATTTATGCTTGGTATGTTTGTGCATCATTTTTTGTAGGTTTCTACATTGAAGAAATACAGGAGAATAGCTGGAAGGACCGCTTAATGGCCTAATGATGACAAGTTTTCTGAAATTTTCATCAGAAGGTTTCTACGACGTAACTCACCTTTGTGGTTACACCGTTACTATTTACCAGCAGGCATTCATAGACAGGTCACTTGACCGTTTATCATAAAACCATAACCATTCGTACACTAACACATCAGACATCATTTGACCCATTTCAACCCAAAATGGGTAAATATAAGCATTAAACCAAAAACTCCTTTAAACATTACACGTATATGTTAATTCTATCTACAATACACCAATTGACATCCAAATCACTTCAATGGCCATGAGATGAACCTTGACACTCGACGACATACATAAAACCAATTAAAGACTCGCGGGGGTACAACATCAACACATAGAGCTCGGTATCTACCTAAGCTTCTATTTCCTTACCAAAACCTTCTAATCCTCCGCATATCAAATCCTTAATCCGTAATCCAAGCCATAGCGTCACCTCATGATAACCTACAAAACATTGGTAACTTAAACCGTAAGTGATAACGCTTAGTAAGTAAAATGATCATAACATACCATTATACTTCAAACAACATATAAGCATCACATATATCCAAACACTTACTTCACGGGCCATATACCTTAAGTCTCACTTAATTACATAGCATTAACTTCTCTATAACACCAAGTATCAGTTAAAATCACATTCATCGCAACACTTAAGCTTATCTTAAGACTCCTATTACTTAGCACATAACATACATAATACATACACGTTAGAAATCCCTATAACAATGTGCCATCATAATTTTACTTACCTTAGCTCCAAGCTAAGCATATCAAGGCATCATCATCATCATCTAAAATCTCCATATACGCATCCAAGGTGAAATAACCATTACATAAGCACTTAATAACATATAACCAAATAATTAAAACAATGGTTCATACAACTATATCTCACCTCTAAACACTACTAATCATCATATAATAATATATTGATTATATGATAATCAACCTCATACATCATTAACTTAACCCATCATAAAACATTCATTAATTACTATAACCTCTTAATTTAACTTAAAACATCATTTACCCAGTCATTCCTGATAACGCTACAAGCGTCGTTCGGGGTCAAAGGAACTTCCTTTTCGTCGAGCAAGTTTTTCAACACCCTAGGCAGTGAACCTAATCGTTGTAGTGTAGTATTAGGGTAAGCCACGGGAATTGATATCGTTCTCTAGGGGAATAGGAATGCTAGTGAGAAGTTACTACACTAAGGTTGGGGTTGAGGAAGATTATTTTTTATCTTTTTATGTTTTTAGGAAATGGAAAGGTACGAATTTCGGGGTATTGGATTTGGGGGTTGGTATTTCTACCGATTACTCTATTCGTCTAATTATCTAATCTAAGGTGTATGTAGTCTATGTCTAATTATTGTGTGCTTGTATGATGATTTAAAGATGTGTTTACTTAGGTTTTATTACTCCTTAATTATCTCCTATTGATGGTTGAATTGTCACGTCCTTATTCTTAATCACGTTGTGTGTCTAAAGTCGTAGGGTATGCGTTTATCCCTAACTCTTTGAAACTACCAAAGGTTATCACCTACAAAATCTCTAGGATTTATAAACTTAACACTAAGGTACTCTTCGGATGGTTTAGCCTACAATGACTCTAGGTACTATAAGCTAAGGTTCAACAAAGATTAATCAAGCATTAACTACACAACGGATGATCTATCGCAATACTAGATCATTAACAATTAAGATAAGAGACAACCAATCAATATTCAATAATTAAGTTTCATATTCCCTAAGCAAACACACAAGTAAATTAGCCGGACATGGAAAACATGCAAGCATACACACAATTAATTGAAGGCATAATTGAATTAATGAAGTAAAACACTTATCTTGGTGTAAGATAGGGTATGGAACCCTAAAATACTGTACAAGACAGCCTTGGTTCGGTTTAGGTTTTTACTCTAAAAGACTACACACTGAAAACTAAAAAATTTGGATTCTATATATAAGATTACACATGCGATGGCGTCACCTTATAATTTGTGACGCCGTCGGGTCGCCGTCATTAGGGTTTCGTCTTGGTCACGTTAGTCTTGCGACGGCGTCACCTTATGCTTGTGACGCCGTCCCCTTCAATCTCTGACGTCGTCTGGATCAAATCTAGGCCGTCTGAGTTGCGACGCCCTACTCTTTTAAAACCTGAAGTCGTCACTTGTAAATGAGCAATTTGGCTACTGAGCCGTCACAAAAGTGGTCCGACGGCGTCACTGTTTTGTACCTGACGCTGTCACCTTCAGTTTCAGCAGCCTGAGTGTCTCGATTCTTGACTTTGGCCATTTTCTTCGTATATTCGCGCCTTTTTATCCGAATAAGTGTCATTCCAGCATTTTGCCTTCAAGATACCTAAAGAGTGAAAAGGAACGATATTAAGTAATAACGGATACAAAAGTAATCAAATAAGGGCTTAAACGACCCCTCAAAAAGGTACATTTTAAAACCTTATCAATTCCCAAATTATGGTTCAAAAACCCTAACTCTTAAATTATCAATTAATAACTAATTAAACATCATACCTTATATAGGAATTAAGCTAGAACCATTTCTTGCATTACATCACTTAAACCATCAACAAAACCTCATCATAAGCTCCATTTATCTTCTTTCTTTCTTTCTAACTCGACACCACAAGAACACAGAAGAAATGTGTGGAAATGTCTAGAAGCCAACACATATAAACAAGCTAAAAGGGCATTTTCATCTCTGTGTCCATTCTCATGGATACACCATATCCACAGTCCCCATCCATACGCCGTATTACTATACCAATACGCTGTATTGGTCTACAATAAGTCGGTTCTACTATTACTTTCAACTCAATATGTCATATTCCCTATCCTGGATGAGCCGTATCCAGGCTAATGCCATACCAACTTATATACCATACAACCATATCTCCTTAATCAACCATGTTTAGTTCCGGTCAATTCCCTCTAGAGTGGGGCCTATTCTACCCGGGAAATGGGTGTAATAATTCTACCCCCTTATTTAGATTCCATGAAATCTCTTGTCTAATACTAACCAAACTTAGTCACTTCTTACACCTAAACTTAGTACTTTCAATTCTTAGTCCATTTAATTTCAACGATCTAAGCGATCTTACAATTCTACGCACGCTATAAGACATCACATCTCCTTAATCCTTCCTTTTTACATGCTTATTCGTATCACATTTCACGTTTTACTTAGATTACTATGTCATTAGAGACATACTTACCTTATCAAGTATCATTTTTAACCATCCCTATTACCATTTCACAACAGTCAACCCATATCAATCTAACTTTTTCGTCAAGGACTACATGCCACTTGAGAAAATCATACTATCCTTACTACTATTTCTACATTTTACTATAACCATTTCAATATCCCATTAACACTTTTACTAATATGCTTCGATTATCTTTATTTTTTTACAATAATTCTCATTCTTTTTATGACCACCACGGTTGCTTCTCACATTACGGCCTGCCACAAAGCAATTTATATCATCATTTATATTTTTTTAATCATTTCAACTCACACCTTATACACCTAAACTATAGGCCTCACATGACGTCTCCCACCTAAGGTCGATATTCAACTCTTTCTCTATTCACCTATCTTAGTTCTTACGACTTCTAGCTATTTCTGTACTCCCGTTTCTAGCCCTTCACCCTACCCATGCCATGTCGGGAATGCATAAGCCCACTTATTTACATGGAGAGGCGTCTAATCGATGTAAATCAAGAAATATAAACTCATGGTTCGATGATTCACAACTTCTCTATTTAAATGAAAAGGCGTCCCAATCCATTTAAATAAGGAAATCATAAACCGTTCTACTTATACACTTCTGACATAACACTCGTACCTATCTATTACACATTTGGCTTTTATATCTTTTCATTCTTTTTATTCTTTACATTACCTTTTAAATGTTTAGACTTAGATCCATACCATTATCACCTTCACTTTGGGGATATTTTTATATGCCAAGGATGTAGGCAACCCCTTGCCGTTGAAGGCAATACTTTTATCCCGAAGGATCTTTAACAAATCCTGAAGGATTCTTTATCATTCACTTACTCGGCCATCCCGAAGGATACCATCTTTATCACCTTTAGCTTGGCCATTCCAAAGGATACCATCTTTATCACCTTTAGCTCGGCCATCCCGAGGGATGCCATCTTTAACTATTGGAATCACTCCTAAAACTTATTCAAGTGTTAGTGATTCATATGTAATAGTTAGCTTAATATGGCCTTTATGTTTGTTATTAAGCTTAGGCTTATGTAGAACGCCCATAAGCCTAGGCCCAAGTCCAATAAGGAAAGGAATGGACTAGGAGTGTTGCCCTAGCTCCCTCTCCTATAAATACCTTGTAATAACCCTCACTTGAGGGTTGGTTGTTCAATTTATTCACTCTCACATTTCCTACGCATAACCGGTCAAGTCATACGAGTGTGTGTGTGTGTTTATTGTTCATCCGATCTCTATCTCTTCTCTATTTCTATATATTGATACTTGTGTTACTAATATGGTGACCTAACAGTGGTATCATTCGCCAAATAGTTGGGTGAAGATATTTGTTTTTGAAGTTTTTTTTTGTTTTGGTCATACGCGTAAAACGAGTTCTTACTTTGGTTCGCTTAAAAACTGATTTTTTACACTTTTTAATCGAAGATTCTTGTCCTTTCAACGTTTTTAGGTGTTAAAATATCTGTTTTTGGCAAAAAGTTTCAAACTTTACGTGTGGATCATCGTTTTTAAGCTTGGTTTTTTACGTGATAGTAGTTCTACGCATAACTGTTTTCTAAGCTTTGGATCATCAAGTTTTACACATTTGTGTCATTTTGGTGATATTGAAGCTATTTCATCACAAAAATCTGGTTTGGAAACATCAGTTGGCAGAAATCACTTTTGGCTATTTTCTACGCGTAAGAGAAACCCTAATCTTACGCGTAACTGTTCCTTGGTTTGATATTCAGTTTCGTGGATTACTCAGTGTTTTTCTTGCTTGGATAAGCCTGAAAACACTTCGAATTTGGATATCTTTTGCACTGTGATAGTGTAAAAGATCTTTTGGGTAAAACCCTAAATTTACGCATAAGCTTAAGCTTACGCGTAGAATTTTTTACGCATAAGATTCATCTTACGCCTTAGCTTTGTCTTCAGCATAAGTTAATCCTACGCCTAAGTTTTCTACGCCTAACTTCTTATTTACGCATAACTTTAGTGTTTTCTCCTTACTTACGCGTAAGCTAATCCTACGCGTAACTATTGCTGTTACGCGTAACTTTGGTGTTTTTACGCATAAGTGGTACTTGGCTTTTCTGTGATTTCTACGCCTAAGGATACTTCATCAACAACGTTTCATTCGACTACAAAGATCCATTTAACAACAAAATTTTTCAACATGTCACGACCACCATACTCTAACTATTTTCCTTACACTTATCATCAACAACAACAACAACTAAGTCCACAACATCAACAATTTAATCATCAACAACAAATTTATCAACAACAATTTAATCAACAACATACCCCACAACTTGGAGCAATTCCACAACCTCAAATGGTTCAACCTCCACCTAGTCTTCAAGTACAACCTTACACAAACTTCTACAATCAACATCCATCCAGGAATACTATGAAGGAACCAACATGCTTTGGCAAGATGTGTGAAGCTTTAAGCAGCCAACAATCAATTCATGAAGCTGGCTCACTTGATAGACCTCCAATGCTCACTCCCGGTAATTATGATCAATGGGTGATAAGGTTCTTTAGGTTTTGTGATCTAAAGAAGCCACATGGAAAGTTCTTAAAGAAGGTCATTATGGAAGGTCCATTTCAACTGCCTACTGTTATTACACCCGCAGATCCAGATGCCAATCCACCAAGAGATACTGTCACCAACATTGCAACTATCTCAGACCTCACTGGTGATGAACTTCTACACTTGAAGCAGATGAACTAGCAATGCAATACATCCTTTTGGGACTACCTAATCCGATCCTTCGAAGTGTTGATGCTCAAAAGACAGCTAAAGCAATGTGGGAACATATTCATCTTCTAATGGAAGGCACAACACTCAATCAGGAAAACATGGAATCCAAAATCTACTTGGCTTATGAACACTTCATGATTGAACCAGGAGAGACTTTAGAGTCATATCATCATCGCTTTTCAGACATCATTAATTATTTGGACAAACGCAATATCATCATGCCTCGAATTGCTGTCAACACTAAGTTCCTAAGTAGTCTTGGTCCGGAATGGGAGAAGTATGTCATTTTTCTCCGTCAAGCTAAGAACCTTCATCATGCTACATACGGATTGTTGTACGACTATTTGAAGCCTCACCAAAAAGAAGTTGACAAAGAAAGAACTATCCGTGGACTCCCGACTTCACAGACAATTCCTGATAATCAACATTTTGCTTTGTGGGCTCAAACCAATCTTCCTCCTCAAACAGCTCAGCAACCAGCTCCTCAACCAACTGCAACCATTACACCATATGATCAGTCACAGCAACAACCTCAACAAACTCAATTGGTTCCATACAACAACAACAATGCTCAAGCACTTTACAGTGATGCTGATGAGGACTCTGCTGCTTTTGATGAATTGCAACAAGGATTTGTTATGATTGCTAAAGCCTTTGGTCGGTATACCAACAAATCCAATGTTGGGAATTCTGGAAAGTAGGAATTCTGTTGATGTTACTGCTGACGAATCTGCTGAAGTGCAACATGATTATGCTCAAGAAGCAATTCTGCTGAACGTGTAGATGGTTTCAGTTGATATTATATTTCTACTGATATAGTCAATCAGTATTAGTTTGTTAGGATATGCATGAGCTATTTTAGTTAGTGATATGCATTTATTTTATATTATTGTTTTATTTAGGGTTCCTTGTGTATAAAAGGAACTGATGTCTTTTGTATTTGAGAACGCTAAAACTTTGAGAAAAACATTCCAGAGAAAAGTAATAGAGATCCATAGAGGATCATTGTTTCTTGAAGAAAAGCCTTGTTGGTAATTTTGATTGTGTTAATTATTATCCGCTGTGCATCTATTCAATCATTGTTATTATAACCTAGTTGAAGTCCGGATCTTGGATTCTACAATTGGTATCAGAGCGGGTGGCTCTTGATCTAGGGTTGATAAGGTTTTTGGGTAATTAGGGTTTATATCCTAATTAATCTATTGTAGCAGCATAGGCGAAAAGGTCAGAAGCAGCAGATTTTTCCTCAGATCGGAACAATTGACCAGGTATTATTATAATCAATTTAATCAATCACGTATGTTAGTATTGGTTTAAATACGTTTTTGGTGAAATAAATATATTGGTCGAATATTGTGAACCTCGTACAATTGTTCTCACACAATTGATGGGATTCGGTGAGATAAGGCGCATGTTTGTTATGGTGTTCTCTTCATTAATCTTCTGGTCCCCACTTGTTTGATATCACAATTATACACTGGTCTTCATCTTTTGTGATTGGTCAATCGAATTAGAAAAAGTCAGTTGTTGCGGCGCTTGGTTTTAATTGATTGATTGGGTCACGTTATCGGATCTCGGTAGTGATAGGACTTTTGCTGGTCCAAGAAAAAGATCAATTAATAAGTTATTTAATTTTGAAGTCAAAAGTTGCGGCGTGTTTGTGATCAAAGGTTTGAACGAGTTCTTGATTTCGTGATTGGTCGAAATATAGTGCATCACGTGGGTTTTAATCTTGCTGAGTATACATGTGGTCTCGAATTTAATGTGATATGCTAATGTTTGTCTTGTTACTGCTGAGCACATATTGATTATACTGAAGTTCACGTGGGTACAACAGATACTGAGTATTTCTCTTTGTGTTGCTGTTGTTGGTCAAGTGGTCCCATATTTGACTCTTTGTGATTCATCTATTCGAATTAATTTGATTGGTCTATTTTAGTATTGATCACGTGGGGTCTTTGCTTTATTTCCTTCAGATATATTGCTTCGAAGTGTACTGATTGTTGGTTACTGTTGACATTCATTTTGGTTCTTGCTATTACATATCTTTACTGCTGTTATCACATAAAATGGCAGAATTTGATAATAATAGGGATGATGTTATGTTTCCTTATTTGATGAATGATGAGTACGATGTCTGGGCTAAGAAGATGAAACATTGGATCATGAATAATGATATGAATATCTGGGATGTGATCCAAAATGGCAACAACTTGAAAAGGACTGGATGTGATCGCGATGGAAAAATCTTTATTCATCCTCCAACGACTGCAGATGAACACCTTGCTGTACAAAGAGAGTCAAAGGCCAGAACTATCTTTCTTAAATATATTCATGCTGATCATGTAGCAGATTTTCGCTATATGGATGATGCAAGTCTTATTTGGAATGCTCTCAAAACAAGGTATTGTGGAAAGGATGAATTCAAGAAGATGAGCAAGGAAGATAATGCTAAAGGTTATGCTGAAGAATTTGCCAGTCCGCAAATTGCTCTCATGGGCATCTCTCAGGTACATACTTGTGTTTTTGGTTGTAAGGAGAGATATAATGAACTTAAGGAAGCTTATGATGAAATGAAACCTAAATATAATGCATGCTATGTTGACAATGAAGCTTATAAACATGCTTTAAAAACATTAGAAAGACAAAAAGTTTGGTTTCAAAAGAATCAAGTGGCTTATGATGAAAAGATTAGGGTGCTAGAAAGTGATCTAGAATTTGCTAGAATTGATTTAAAGCGCACTGAGAAAGAAAAAGCTATTGTAGTGTCTGAAAACAAAGTGCTAAAAGAGAAACTAGATGAGGAAATTGCTAGGCATAAGGAATGGTTATTGAATGGAAATAAGTTAGCTAGTCACATCTATGCTAGTCAAAATCCTAATACTCCTATAGGTTTAGGCTTTAAGAAGTATGTAGGGATAGAAGCTAGAGATGACACACGTAAATCTACACCAGCAGGATTAGCTCATTTTGTAAAAGAGGGTAAATTACATGTTGTCCCTGGACCCATTAGAGGTGAACATATGCCTATTGACCTGTCCAAAATTGAAGACTTTGATGGATCACACCATCTATATGGCAAAAAGTCAAGAGACTTGCCTGACTCTAATTCTTCATCTACTGACTCTGTCTCTTGTTCTAAAAGTGACAAGTCGTCATACCTTAAGTCCACTGACTATGCTTCATGTGATTCAAGTGACAAGTCTGACTCACCTAGGTACACACCCAAGACCACTCCCAAGTCTAAAGTAGCTAATGATGAGCTCAAAACAAAGCCAGTTACTTATTCTGTTAAACACAATTTTGCTTCTAGTTTTGTTCCTGATAAGTTTAAATGTAATAAACAAAGTTGTGTTAAGAATAAGCCTTTTAAGAAGAAATCTTGTTTTGTGTGTGGTAGTAAACTCCATCTTATTATAGACTGTGATTATCATGAGAAAAAGATGGGTGTTTCCTCTGGCCATAAGACTTCTAGACCCACATGGACTAATGTTGCTAGTATTCCTCCATTTGTTCCCAAAGCTGCACATGTGAGAGTAGGTAAACCAGTTCCCACTAGTAAGCCTAAGGTGTATGCATTTGTTTCTGCTGATAGGCTTAATAGGCCTATTCCAGTTCCCTCTGGTGAAGGGTATTCTTCACCAGTTACTACTGGTTGGTGGAACAGTAATGCTAGACTTAGGCCCTATAGACCTACTAGTTCTTATTTTCAGTCCTATACACCTTATGTATCTCATATGAATATGGCACATGGTGGAGTTGGAGTGGCAACTGTTGTTAAGCCCTCAAAAGGTTATTCTTGGAAAACTCAAAGGAAAGGTTTATTCTGGGTACCCAAGAAAAATAGTCTTTGTCAGGTGCATTGATTGAGGGGAGGCCTAAGCCTAAGGGGAGGCTTATTGTTGTATTTTTGGATTTTGACCATTTTTGCAGCTGTTGGATCCTCATACGCCTAAGGGGAGGCTTAGTGTTTTTGCTGACACTACAACTGTCTTTGGTTTATGCTGCTGCTTGTTGGTTCATTTTACATGTTTTGTTTATTTTTATTCTTTCTTTATTTACTATTTATTAAAAAAAAATCGTATTATTTTTGTTTAGTGATAAAAAAAAAAAAAAAAAAAAAAAAAAAAAAGCTCTAACCTGTCTGTGTTCAGTTTCTACTCCTTCTTGCTTGCAGGTTTTGGTGTTGGTTAATTACCACACAACTAATGGTTTTCATCTCACCATGTCTTTCTGACACAAGAGTTGACTAGCCCACAGGATTATGGCTTGTGGTAAAGGCTGCGGAAATCCATAAATGGTAATCAACTCACCATGATGATGACGACATTCCATCAAAGAGTTGGCTAGTCCAAAAGCAAACGGTTTTTGGTACAGACATTTCAATTCCGTTGATAGCTGTAATGGTTTGCTCAAAATCATAGGGTCTGCATCTCACCCATGCTTAATTGCTGAGAGTTGTATGGTCATCAATTCACCATGATTGCTGCCCTATTGGGTGACTAAAGGATTGGCTAGTCCTGAGCAAACGGCTACAGGTAAAGACATATCAAATCCGTTTATAGTTGTTGATTTGCTTATAAATCAGATGGTTATCAGTGTACCATAGTTTTCGAACTTAAACATTTGGCTACTCCAGTAGTGATGGCTATTGGTAAAGAGACATCAAATCCATTATTTTCAATGATTCACCTCTCACAGGTGTTAACACACCTGGATGTGATGAGAATAGTATGAAACTAATATGTTTTGATGTACATGTTGTCATTTGTTGCTGCAAAGATCTGAAGTTTCAAAGTTTTGTCATCATAGAGATGTTACTATTTTGGTTCTTTGCTGCTGATGTTCGAGTACAATCCTCTTGTTCTGCACTTTTAAAGACCTATCAGGAAACTGGAACTTAACCAAGTCAAATTCCAGTTTAGGGGAGGATTGTTGGGAATTCTGGAAAGTAGGAATTCTGTTGATGTTACTGCTGACGAATCTGCTGAAGTGCAACATGATTATGCTCAAGAAGCAATTCTGCTGAACGTGTAGATGGTTTCAGTTGATATTATATTTCTACTGATATAGTCAATCAGTATTAGTTTGTTAGGATATGCATGAGCTATTTTAGTTAGTGATATGCATTTATTTTATATTATTGTTTTATTTAGGGTTCCTTGTGTATAAAAGGAACTGATGTCTTTTGTATTTGAGAACGCTAAAACTTTGAGAAAAACATTCCAGAGAAAAGTAATAGAGATCCATAGAGGATCATTGTTTCTTGAAGAAAAGCCTTGTTGGTAACTTTGATTGTGTTAATTATTATCCGCTGTGCATCTATTCAATCATTGTTATTATAACCTAGTTGAAGTCCGGATCTTGGATTCTACATCCAACAATCGCATTCGTTCCTCATCCAACACAAGGAATCAAGCTGTTGTGAACAATGGACGTGTTGAAGTTCAGAACCGTGGTTATGGTCATCAGATGGGAGGTTGTCAAGGGTTTAATGCTATTGGAAGGAATAACCAGGGTGCTCCACAACAACAGAGAGCTCAAGTGGTTGAACAAGGGAATGCTCAGAATGGGGTTAATGGTCTTCGTTATTATAACTGCAATGAAAAGGGTCATCTGGCTAATGCATGTCTTAAGCCGAGGACAAGAGGCAGTCCTTATTTCAAAGAGGCTTTGCTCTTGGCTCTTAAGGATGAAGCTGGTGGAACTCTTAACAACAAGGAACAGAGCTTTATGGAAGATGCAGACTCTGATGATGACATGGAAGACTTGCAGGCTAATGTAACAGTGATGTTGATGGCACAAATGCAAGCTCTACACATGAGTGATACAGGCCCAGTGTATGACACTGATGGCTTGTATCAGGTACCTGAACAAACAATTATCATTAATGATCTGATCTCTCCGCCAACATCTGCAACAAGGATTAGAGTGTTCAACATGAGCCTTCTACATCTCATTCCGAGGATCATCAACTAGACCCCGTAGTTATATTTGATGATCAAGATGACCTTATGGTTACCAATGATGATCAAGTTGACTCCGTGGTTATACTTGAGGATCTAAATAATGACCATGTTGAGACTCACGTTGAACAAAATGATTTTTTGTCTGATCCAGAATTTGAGCTCAGGACCTTAGTTAAAGACCAACAATCCCGAGTGGAACATTATCATGATGTCAATACAAAATTAAAAGCTGAAAATGCACTGTTAATTAGGGATAATGAATGCTTAATTCGACAAATCAATTTTTTTTAAACTCAAGAAAACCGTGAAAAAGGTTTTGAAGTCGCTTTTGCTAAATCTCATCAAAACGAAAAATCATTAGAACGACAGATACGTGATCTAGCCGCTTCCAAGAATGCTCTGTTGTCTCACATAGAACAACTGAAACATGAACATAAAAAACAACTTAACGCTCTTACTTTGGAAACTCAAAAAGCCAAGGCTGAGTTGTTAACTTGTCAAAAACAGTTCTCTGAGTACAAACAACATTCCACGAAACAAATAGATAACTATCTTGAAGAAATTGTCGACTTACAAACCAAAATCAAAGAGTTTTGAAATGTTGTTTACAAACATGGTGAGTCAATCACAACCATTCAAAATTTTACTTTTAAACCTAATCCAAATGAATATGGACCAATTCTTGCTGATTACAAACCTAAGTTTTCAAATAGAGCATTCAAACCAAATCCTGAAGTTTACAGTGCAGAACATAGAATTGATGATTCAATTATGACTGTTGTTGAATATAATCGCATGGAGGAATTAGATGCAGATAACGAGAGTCGGTCAAAAATGGAAAATGTCATTTATAACAAACCATTTAACTATTCAAAAGCCGTTACTTTTTTCAAACAACAAGATACTTCTAACAAACCTTTTGTTATCACACCAGTTTCTGAAGTTAGTCCCAAACAAAATGGTGCACAAATTAATGGTCCTTTACCTTCACTTAGTGAAGTTAAAACAAAAGCCGAAAGTTGTCGCGTCATAAAATACTTTGACACTTTATTATCTGACCTCAAAATTTTGGAACGTGAGATTGAATTTCATTCTGAAATAAAAGTTGAACATTTTCAATCGCCAATGGCGCGAGAACATCGAGACATTCTTCAGAAAAGACTTTTACCCCATGTTAAAATTTTGAAAACTTGTGCACTATATTGGGAAAGGGATTTTCACAAGGAACTTGGTCTCATGAAAACCGTTTTCGAGAAAACA
Source organism: Chrysanthemum seticuspe (assembly GCA_019973895.1). NCBI lineage: Eukaryota > Viridiplantae > Streptophyta > Magnoliopsida > Asterales > Asteraceae > Chrysanthemum > Chrysanthemum seticuspe. The sequence continues at coordinate 275,814,993 of BPTQ01000008.1, read as the reverse complement.
GAAACATCGATTTCAAATACTAAACGTAAAAAGAAATTGTTGAGAAAAGATGTTGATCGACTCTTGGAAGATGTTATTTGTGCTGATATCAATAATCTGGTTTTATTACAATCTGTTGCATATGCATCTGATCATATCACTGCTGATTCTGTTGATTCTGTTGAAATTGTTGAGAATACTGATAATGTGCTTCAAATCGAGTCTTTAAAAGTTGAAAATGAACGATTATTAAACGAACTTTCAAATGCAAAACGTCGTCTTAATTGGTGTCAAAAAGATATTCACGATCAACAACTTGTTTTTCAAAACAAAATCGCCAAGTTGCATGAAAAAAATCTTAATCCAAAACTTGAGCAACTGGATGATAAAAACGTGTCTTTTAAATGTCAAATCTCAAAATATGAACATGAACTTTCAAAAGTTAAACAGGAATATGGTGTCATATTTGATTTACTCAAACAGACTCGTGATGAAGCATCAAACGAACTTGATCATTATCTTGCACACACTAAAGAAGTCATGAATTTTGCTGGAAATATTCGCTCTGAAAATCAAGATTTGGTGCACATTATCATTAAGTTAAGGGAGATGTTAGGAAAGTATGAACAAGTTCAGCCGAGCATCATTAAGAGAATTGCACCAGTAACACTTAGCAAACGTGAACCCAGATTGCCTACTGACAAACCACAAGATACTAATGTGTTTCCCTCTACTGAAACAGGAATAGTTGCCTCTTTTCCCAACGTCCGCACTTCACAGCCTAGGAGCAATACAAGGAAGAATAGGAAGTTGCGACCTAAGAAAAGATCAATAAAGAATGCTGAAGTAGAAGAACACCCTAGGATTTTGAATAAGACTCATGTTGCACCCACTTTAGATATTGCGTCTGACAAATGTAATGGAAAAAGTGTTGTAACGAATGCTAAACCTTTAAGTACTTTTGATATTCAGTCTGATGCTTCTTGTGTTATTTGTCGTAAAAGTATGCTTTCTGATTGTCATGACAAATGTGTTGCTAGAGCTATCTTGTCTCGTTTACGGAATCCTAAGAATCGGAATACCTCTAGGCCCACTAATGCTTCTAAGTCTGTGCTTGGTAAACCGCCCTCCTTAGATTCTAAGAAACGCATTGATGTACCTGTAGTTCCAATATCACCTCCAAAGAATGTAGTACCACCTAGTGCATTCACTATGACTAAAGCTAAGACTAGTTGGAGATGGCAGAAATGGATACACAATACACTAGGATTTAAATGGATACCTAAAATCATTGATGTGTGTATTTCTACTATAACTGCTGAGGAACCCTCTAACTCATCGGGTTCCACATCTACCTCTATTCCATCTGTGTCGTCTGTGTAATGCATGTGATACAGATCATCCTTTGGATTGTTGATAGCAGATGTTCCCGACACATGACAGGCAATCTTAAACTGCTATCAAACTTTATTGCAAAGTTCATTGGCACTGTCAGATTCAGGAATGATCACTTCGCAGCTATCATGGGCTACGGAGATTATATCAATGGCAATATTGAAATTAGCAGGGTTTATTATGTGGAAGGCCTCGGTCAGAATCTCTTTTCAGTCGTTCAATTCTGTGATGGAGATTTGGAAGTTGCTTTTCGGGAGAAAACTTGTTTCATTCGTGATCTACAAGGAAACGATCTAATGTCTGGCTCTCGCAATTCTAGTCTATACACAATCTCAATGCAAGACATGGTTGCTTCATCTCCCATATGTCTACTCTCAAAGGCTACATCAACAAAATCATGGCTATGGCACCGTCGTCTCTCACATCTAAACTTTCAAACCATCACCAACCTTGCTCGACACAAACTTGTTGAAGGTCTCCCGAGATTCCGGTATTCTAAATATCACCTATGTTCAGCTTGTGAACAAGGAAAAAGCACCCGTGCTCATTTTCCCTCAAAGGTGGAACACAGCTCTCAGCATGTGCTTCATCTTCTTCACATGGATTTGTGTGGCCCGATGCGCGTGCAAACGATTAATGGCAAACGCTACATCTTGGTAATTGTCGATGACTACTCACGATGGACTTGGGTCTACTTTCTTCGAAGTAAAGATCAAGCTCCACAGATGATCATCACCTTTCTCACAAAAATTCAAGTTCAGCTCCGGAACACCGTCCACCAAATCAGAACAGACAAAGGAACTGAATTTGTTAACCAAACTCTTCGAGAATTTTATGAGAAAGTGGGAATTGAGCATCAGACATCTATTGCACGTATACCAGAACAAAACGGAGTTGTTGATAGACGAAACCGAACGTTAGTGGAAGCTGCAAGAACAATGTTAATCAATGCTAAACATCCAGATTACTTGTGGGCAGAAGTTGTATCAACTGCATGCTATACTCAAAATCGTTCAATGATTACTAAACGCCACAACAAAACACCTTTTGAGCTTATCCATAACCATAAACCGAATCTCAAACACTTTCATGTATTTGGATCCCTTTGCTATCCGAATAATGATCGTGATGACTTTGATAAGCTCAAAGCCAAATCTGACATTGGAGTATTTATAGGATATTGTAAAAATTCTAAGGGTTTCCGGATCTGGAATCGTCGTACAAAGCAGGTTATGGAAACAATTCATGCTAATTTTGATGAAATTACAGAAATGGCTTCTGAGCATAACAGCTTGGAACCCGGTCACAACCGTTTAAACTTCCCTCGAACCTCATCATCAGCTGAACTAAGCCCCCAGCTTACTCGTCAACAAATGGAAACGTTATTTGCTCCGTTGTTTAGTGATGACATTGATGAACGTGCTCCAGGTGTATCCGCTGTTTCTGCTGCTCAACCTGATCATACTCTTATACCTGATACACCTGCTACAACAACTACTGTTGAAGAAGCACCACCAGTTGACTCTACAATAACAGTTGAACAAACTGCTTCCAACGATGCTGAACCAGCTGCTTATGTTCTTAATGAAGTACCCCCACCTGCAGATTTTGATCCAAATGCGTTCTTTAACCCGTTTGCCAATGAAACTGCTGCACCTGATGTCGCGGAATCATCAACAAACCATTTGAATCCTCAAAATCTGCACAATGTATACCAACATCAACCCTTTACACATCGTTGGACAAAAGACCATCCTCTAGAGAATATTATTGGCAACCCGAATCAACCAGTCGTTACAAGACAACGTCTTCACACAGATGGTGAACATTGCATTTATGCTCTCACTGTCTGCCAAACTGAGCCTAAAAACATTAAAGACGTAATGACAAAAGACAACTGGATTGAATCCGTGCAAGAAGAACTCAACCAATTCAAACGTCTTGAAGTATGGGAACTGGTTGAAAGACCAACAGGGGTCTACGTCATTGGTCTCAAATGGATTTGGAAGAACAAATTGGATGCCGAAGGGAACGTAATCAGAAAAAAGTCACGTCTGGTGGCTAAGGGTTATAGACAGGAAGAGGGTATTGACTTTGAAGAATCATTCGCTCCGGTTGCTCGTCTTGAGGCTGTTCGGATTTTTCTCGCGTTCGCGGCTCATATGAACATAACGGTCTTTCATATGGACGTCAAAACTGCTTTTCTGAATGGACAACTGAAAGAAACGGTTTATGTCAGCCAGCCAGAAGGATTCGTTGATCCCGAGTTCCCGAACCATGTCTACAAACTGAACAAAGCTCTGTATGGTCTCAAACAAGCTCCTCAGGCGTGGTACGATAAGTTATCATCCTTCCTCATTGCCAATAAATTCACCAAAGGTTCGGTTGATCCCACACTTTCATACAATATCACGGGGCTCACATCTTAATCGTTCAAATCTATGTGGATGACATCATTTTTGGGTCAACACATTTAAAATACTCAAATGCTTTTGCAAAATTAATGACAAAACATTTTGAAATGTCAATGATGGGTGAACTCACATTCTTTCTAGGAATGCAAGTTCATCAATCACCCCGTGGTATTTTCTTGAGTCAGTCCAAATATGCCCTTGAACTGTTAAACAAATTTGGAATGCAAAACTGTGACACCTATGCCACACCAATGGCTCACACCAAGAAGCTAGATGCTGATTTACATGGGAAATTGGTGGACCCTACCAAATATCGTAGTATTATTGGATCTCTCATGTATCTAACAGCTAGCAGGCCTGATATTGTTTTTGCTGTATATCTTTGCTCCCGTTATCAGTCGAGACCAACTGAAACCCACCTCTCTGAGGCAAAAAGAATCCTCCGATACATCAAGGGAACCATTAACTTGGGGATATGGTATCCGAAGGATTCTGGTTTTGAACTAATAGCATTTTCAGACGCTGATCACGTAGGATGCTTAGATTCACGGAAAAGTACTTCAGGAGCATTACAATTTCTTGGTGATAAACTGGTGTCATGGAAATCGAAGAAGCAGGATTGTACATCGCTCTCCTCAACAGAAGCAGAATATGTAGCCATGTTGGCATGTTGTGCTCAAGTCATTTGGATGAGAACACAACTCAAGGACTATGGTTACGTATTTGACAGAATCCCGATGTACTGCGACAATCGGAGTGCTATTGCGATCTCGTGCAATTCAGTTCAACATTCGAAATCAAAGCACATCGATCTTCGATATCATTTCATCAAGGACCACGTGGAACAGGGTACTGTTGAATTATACTTTGTGGGTACAGAATACCAATTGGCAGATCTCCTCACCAAAGCCTTAGCTCTTGCTAGGTTTAATGAGTTGGTCCACCGGATTGGTATGCGGTGTTTGACTCAAGAGGAACTGAATGAACTCTTAAAACATTCTTAAAACCAGTCAAACACCAAAACCTCTTTTGTAAATATTTTTCAAAAAACAAAATACAAAATTATAAAATCAGATAAAACAATAAAAATATTCTTCTATCTATATTTCTGTAACATGGCAAGTACAATTCTTCCGTCAACACTCAAATCTTTCAAAATTCAGTATTTTTTCGATTGCTTCTTTAATAATGGTGGTCACATTTCTGGTTTTCTGACACTCCTCAGACTAAAATTTATAAACTTTCATTATTTCTTAAGTCAAGGGGGATTGTCGTCAAATTTCTTTCCAAATATCCTTCGTTTGGTAACCAAAATGGTAGTTAAAGGCATTGAATGTAAATGGAAAAGGTGGAAGGGCTAAAACTGTCAAAAGCTTAAAGTTATTTTTCATAAAAATACCCACCAAACTCATTTAATTTACCTCATTTATTATCATCACCAAACACATCCTACGCATAAAAATCGTTCTACAAATCCGGTTTCTTGATCATCAATTTGTAAGTTGTTTCACAATCTTCAAGTGTTTTTAAACAATGGTTTTGAATCTTTCTTAAATCCAACGGTTAAAACGTAAGATTGAGTGATTGTTGTGTTCTACGCATAAGTGTATGAACACGTAATCGTGTTTGAGTGTTTTTGGTTAATGTGATTGTGTCAAAACGTTTACTTAATCATACTAAAACCATTTCCATCATCAAAACGCACCCAGAAACACGAATTGAATGATTTTGAAAATTAGGGTTCATATGTTAGTTTGGGGTTTTTCATATGTGAGTGTTTTTGGTTATAAAGATTGTCATGAGATGTTGTTTACAAGTAGAATTGATCATATCTATGCCCAGAACTCACCCAGAAACATCATCGTGATAGTATTTAAATTTTAGGGTTTATGTTCATACGGTTTGGGTATTTTTTATTCATGACATGTTTGATGTTAAAACTTTGATAAGACAACTTAATAGGCTTCTTAGACTTACCAGAATCATTTTGATGCAATTCCTATGGCTAAATCTATTACTCGTAGAAATTAAACCTTAGGGTTTAGCTTTACGCATAAGGATTTCTACGCCTATCTGTTTGACTGAGTGTTCGTGATTAAATCTGTTATAGAATGAATGTATGTGTTAATATTGATGCTATGATGAACTTATTTCAGGTTTGTTACAAGTGAAAATTCAGAATCAAGGTTACTAGCAAACTACGCATAAGGATCACCTTACGCGTAGCATGTTATGCGTAAGAGAAATCTTACGTGTAAGGTTCTACATAAGGGACTACGCGTATCCTGTGAAGGATATGCGTAAACAGTGACCTCTACGCATAAGTTTGACTCTTACGAGTAAGCCTTACGAGTAAGGTTTTATATACACTTATGCGTAAGGTCTACGCATAAGGTCCCCTTTTTCCTACGCGTAATATTCTTACGCGTAAGTCAGGGTCCTACGCATAAGCTTGCGTTTTACGCGTATACCTATCCTGTTTACGCATAAGCTGCCATTTCTACGCCTAAGCCTTGTTTTAACCTTAATTATGAATTGTTACGCGTGCAAACTTGTAAATAAATAAATCATAACGCCTCGAAACCAATAATGTCACTAATAAGCTTAAATGTTTAACAAGTTGTGAATAATAAGTGAAAACATGGACTTTAAAACTTAAAGTTAATCAACTCACGTAACTTATCACGACGTCATTGGACTATTAGACAAACAAGTGACATTGGACTCGTAACAATCATCGACATATCACATTCAATAATTAGACAATATAACCATCTGTTGACTAACATAATGTCTTTCGATATGTTGGTTCTTTTGGCTAAATATCTTTCAGATCACGACATGGACGCTCAAATGCAGAATGTGGATGCACCAAATGTTCTCACCGTTGCTAATATCTTCCCTAATGGCTATCCGATGAAGATTGGAAAGAACAACCTTCGTGTTGACTTTGAAACTCTCACCTGCTCAGAGTCTTCTTGCTTGATTGCTGTGGATATTCTGAAGAATCATCCTTATCAGAACATGCTCTCAAATTCTGCTACAGTGCCTGAGATCTACATTCATCAGTTCTGGAACACAATGCAAAAGATCAAAGGACAAAATTCTGTGACAGTGACTCTGAACCACAAACAAGTCACCATCACACCTGCAGACTTAAGGACTGTTCTCCTCATTCCCGACATCGAGCCTACCGATTACGTTGATGCACCAACTGAAGAGACTGTTCTACAATTCATGATCGACATTGGTTATGACGAAGCTACAGTAGTAATCACTAAGCATTCATACGTGGATCTTAAGAATATTCCTCAACCTTGGAGAACTCTCTACATCATCATCACCAAATCTGTTTCCGGTCATGACAGTGGCTATGAGCATCCCAAGCTCATGGAACTGCAGATCTTTTGGGCTTTGATCAACATGAAGCACATCGAAATTGAAGCTCTGATATGGGACGACATGATGTCATTCCTCAAAAAGCTTGGCTCAAAGATCCTTATATCAGATATACAAAACTGTTGATCCAAAGAGCACTTGGACTTAATCCTGATATCCCCAAGAGACTCAATGACCCCAACAATCACGACATGTTGTATGAACCTACTCTAACAGTCGGATTTAAGGAATCAACAACAAAGAAACAAGGTGCTGTGTTACCGGATCACCTTCTCTCTGATGAAATCAAACAGCTTTACTCATACAAAAGGTATCTGGTAGCAGTTGATGAAGGCAAAGTTGGTTCTCTCGATGACAAGTCTTTTGGTACACCTACTAGGAAAACCAGAAGAGGAAGTGCAGGAAGTGCTGCAACCACTGAGAGTCCAAGAAAGTTTCCTAAAAGGAAACCTGGATGTAAGAGGACAGTTCCTTCAAAGAAAGCTATCCCTATTCCCAAATCTGAACCGCAACAAAAGCTAAAGGATGAAAGCTCTGAGGAAACTGAATCAGAAGAAGAGATAACTTACTCTGAAACAGTCAAAGATGACACTCAAACAGCCACAAAGCCTTCATGTCCCAAAGGTGATAAAGGAAAGACTCCAGTGATTGAGCACGAAGAAGTAAGCTCTGATGAAGAGCCTCTGGATACTGATTACAGGAGGAAGTTCAAAATCATTAGACTCCAACACGTTGCGAAAGAGTTTGCGAAGGATCAAATGGGTGGCCCGGAGGGTCAAGTGGTGATGTCCAATCTACACCAATTCCTGATACGGTTAATCAACCCGATAAGGGAACTGGTGCCACCACTCTTGAGCAACAACAAAAGCAACAGGAGGATTCTATTGAGTATGACATTGAGGAACCAGAAAATGAGAAGTCAGAGAAAGATAAAGCTGATGAAGAAGCTGCAGCTCAATCCAAAGCTGATGCAGAGGCCACAGCTCAAGCTAAAACAAATGAAGAAGCTAGGATACAGGCTGAAGAACAGGCTAAAACTGGTAAAGATGACGAAGTAAACTACGATGATTATCTTCTCAACAGTCCAACTCATTCCAAGGAGAAAACTTCTGAACCTCGTAAGGACCCTGAACCTCCTCATGACTCTTCATCATCAGATTCATCCTCTCACTCTTCACCACCACCATCCAAAAGATCAACCACATCCACATCCAAATCAGTAAAGAAGCCAACGGCATCTTGGATCTCTCAAGCTAAGACAAGAATCGTTAAAGCTGTCAAACAGGTAAGGAAGAAAGACATGCTTTACAAAAAGCTGAATTTTCTCGCTGACCAGGTACAGTACCTTCATGACGAGAATGACAAGATGAAAGATGCAAGGGAGTACATCCAGAAGTTCATAGAACGTGATCCTCAAGGGGAAATGAACGAGATGATCAAAGGTAACACTCACAAGTTCCTTCTTGACATCGTTCCTGGAGTTACAAAGGAGATGTTTACCAAACAACTCTATCCGAATCTATTGCATTTGGACAAGCAAACTATGAGATAAACACCAATGCATGTAAACATCAATCCAACTGATCCCATAATCTTCTCAGATGCTGAATTGGTTAACCGGCTGGTAGCTCAAATGTCCAAACGATCTGCAACATTTGCCTCTTACGAAGGTAAATTGTTTGAAGCATTGCTGGAATACCAACTTAAATCAGCATGCAGAGAAGAAGCTGAGCGGCCTAAGCGTCCAAGAGACGATGAAGATAAGGATAAAGATAAAGAGCCTAAATGCCAGAAGAAAACTGGTGAATCATCCTCCATGCAACCTCCACCCCAAAGGACTCTAGCTCAACCACTATCTCCTCCACGTTCTTCTACTGAAAAACCTCAGGACTCTGAGTTGCCACCCCAGACAGAGAAAACCGGTGATCACTTTGAGTACACTGGTGGTGACGATGAGGAAGTCCTTGAGCCCCAACAACAACCCACCTCTCCCGCTTCAACAACAAAGAAACCATCATCCTCATCAAAGCCTAAGAAAAAGAAGAAGACTCTCAAGGCTGATGTCGTCTCATGGCTTGACGATGACGACACCGAATATGATTGGTTCTCAACACTTGTTGCTGCTACACCCGCCTTAACTGAAGACCAAGATATGGTAGGAGGTAGTACATTGGAGCATGCAAAGTTATTGCAAGAAAAGTTCCGAGTGAAGAAGATGACGAAATCAGAGTTGAAACGAATCAAGAATGAAGCTTTTCAAATACTCAAAGACAGCTCGGAAAGTGCTATTGAAGTTGAATATCACTTTGAAAACATAGCACGAGCCATGTCTAACAACATTGATTGGCTCAACCCTGAAGCAAACATCGACTACACCAGAAAAGACAACGCTCCATACTACACAGATTGGACCAAACCTCTACCTACCATTGGTCGACCAGATCAACCTCAGATTCCATTTCGATACTTCTTCAACAACGACCTTTAATTTCTTCTACATGGTAGCGATGTGTCAAAGAAATACGCTACATCACTTACACTTCCGTTCCCGGCAGCCATATACTCTAACTGCATAGCCATCGAGGAAAAGGCTACCCACATGTTCGACAACAGAGTGGAAGAGTATGACATCGATGCAATGTACGGGATTCACCATTGGCCGGAACGCCGACGAATCTACTACAGAAGCTGCCAGGTTCGAAGGTCTCTACATGAAGTGTATAGTACACAAGGGATCGTTGCTATTAAGCATGTCACTCTCTCGTCTAAATGGGACTACACATTTCTCAAGACAATCGTGGTCAAGAGACAAGACAAAGAGGACTATGAATTCTGTGAAGCGGACTTTCAGAACTTGTCTCTCAATGATATTGAAGATTTGTATCTTGCCAAAGTACAGGGAAGAATGAGGCAATTCTCGACTGAAATTCAACGTGAATACATCAAGTCCTTGCTCATCTTCATCAGAAGCATAGTGATCCAGGAACGTGTAGAAGACTTGCAACTTACTGTTGAGTCGTATCAGACACATGTCAACTTCACCAGACCTAAGCTAGAACTTCCTGATATCAACCATCTTCCTCAATTCACTCTCATCAGCAAACCCTTTGGAGTAGTCCACCGCAGCGAACTACACCGCAATTGCTTGATGACGTGTACAGAGCTTCATAAATTTGGAGATTCAACTTTGAAGCATGTCAGGGATGGGCTAGCATATCGGTTAAAGGCGATTCAACAAGGCATTGGGTCACAAAAGAGATGGAATTCTCAGGAAAGACGGGATGTAAAGAGAATCATCAAGATGATTGATGAAAGGTTGTTTCGAAGGGACCAGTTCAGAACATTGGAAAGCTTCGTAGGTGGTCGTCAACGCATTAATCTCTCTGGCTATCAACGACCAGTTCGCATTCCTGGAGTTATTGCTGACCTACCTGAAATTCCTGGTACCCCTTAAACTGTCTCAATTTCTTATTTTGGATGTGTGATTATTAATGAAAATGGCTTGTGCACAAATAACAGTGTACAACCCGTTCTTGTAATGAAAGTACCCTGTGGTACGCTTCAGTGCCACAATCCTATAAAAGGAGCAAAAGCTTCTTACTTTTGAGTAAAACCTATCAAACCTTTCAATTTTAAAAGGTTTTGCTCAAAAGAACAAGTACTTCCCCTTATGATTTTCAAAACCTCAACCGTTTATATCACTTGTTGAGGGGGAGTACTTGACTTATAAAATTTTGTTCACAAATTGTTCTTTGTGTAATCTTCCCACAAAACTCAAAATGGTCATATTTATTCTCAACATTTCTTCAAAAATAATGTTTATATGCCATTTTTGAGGGGGAGAAAATTAGGTGATAAGAAATATGTTGTGTTTTGCTAATGAATCCTCGTGTGAAAAGACTTCAGCCCATGAATTGACGGGAACTGAACAGTCATACATTGAAAAGATTTGTCTTCCAAGACTTATCCAAGTAAATTGTACCTATTCGAGAAGCTCTTGATAGACATGAACTTTGACGGGTTTGAAAACCTTTCGGGGTTGTCCACATCTTCAAGGTAGTTATTAGAGCTAGTTGTCACCTAAAACCTGACAATGTATCTCTTTAACTATGCAACGTAATCGTGTCTCGCAAGGAATTGTCTATCTTGAGTCGATCAATTCAAAAAGTGCGCGCTCTTCTCTCACCGTGCAGATTTCTGTCTTAACACTTAAGCACGTGTGGAGGGGGAGTATTTCTGCTAAAATATAAAACTCTCACAGTGGTACAAAATGTTTTTCATTCACAAACACTTTGAGAGATTTTTATAAAAATGGTTTTATGACAACGGAGTTATAAGGTGATTAAGGTTAGGAATAACCGTCCTATGATCCGCCAGAGCAGGAGGGATCTACCCAAGGACATCACAAATAGTTAGAATCTAGAAGTCCTTAGTTATGATTATAAAAAGGAGAAAATGAGAATTGGAGAAAGAAGGAGTTGAAGAATTAAAAAGAAATGTAAAGAAAAGGGTGAAAAGAAATAGCCCTCCAGATTATTCAACTTAGGGCAGACACCGGTATTGAAGATAAAAGTCGTCATGGACCCAGTGACGCATGCACTAAACCTTCTTAGCCACTCAAGTTTCTCCTAAAAGAATCTTGTTTCATTCTCACAAGGAACCCTACGTAAACTATCGGCTTTCTCTTAGAGATTGTTGGTATTGAAGAAGGAGACCCTCTCCCTAGTCTCCGCTCAAGAAAACCAAAATGCGGAGTCTAGAGCCACGAGATTCATCAAAAGATCTCTTAGGTACACTTGACATTTCATCACTTGTTGTTCAACAATAAGAACAACAGTGGTACGTTATCGAGTCCTTCACAGATCTTAGCAATCTGTCGAGAACATTTATGAGAGGTTCACATCTGTGATCTTCAGTGATTGAATGGAAACTCCTGCCAGGGTCAACATCAAACAGCCCTGACAGCAGGTCGCTTCGGTAACTCCCCGTGGATTATGCTTAGTGGTCTCAAATGGTCTACAGTCGTGAGGTGATGCTTCGGTGTACCTCAGCGACTCATCTGAACCGTAGGTGTACTTCGGTACATCTCGTTATCTCACTTGTGGGACTCCGGTTCAGGAACGGCCTTTGTGAGAATTAGAGTTGTGTTTCACACTATGCTGTTAACACTCTCGAAGTTCAAACTTGTAAGTGCCGGAATCTGCTTATTGCTAACCTTTCCTATGTTTACTTCTTATGGAAGCTCTGGAGCGGACTGATCATGCAGATTCTCCACATGCTCATACCAACAACATCACTTATGAAAGTTCTCTCATAATCAAAGGTAACACAAAGTCAGAATGATTCTTCGTCAACAAAGAATCAACAGAGTTTAAAGACTTAAAGAACTTCATCAACTGTAATTCAACGTTAAAGAGCGTGTGAGCATGTTGGAGAAAGACGTGGAGACACTGGAGCAGCGAAGCAGACCTGATGCAGATCACCACAACATACTATCCCCTTCAAAGAACAAAGAACTAACGAACAAAGAAAATGAAGACGTCAAAGCAGAATACTTCAAAAGAAACAACTTCTCTACACTGGGAAGATTGTTCAAATCAAGACACTTCTTCTCACAAGAAATAAGAATGTCAGAAGACGTCAAAGCAACTATTACATCAGCACCTACAACGTTTATCACTCATTCATTCATCACTAACACTTAGGGGGAGATTGTTGGAATCACTCCTAAAACTTATTCAAGTGTTAGTGATTCATATGTAATAGTTAGCTTAATATGGCCTTTATGTTTGTTATTAAGCTTAGGCTTATGTAGAAGGCCCATAAGCCTAGGCCCAAGTCCAATAAGGAAAGGAAAGGACTAGGAGTGTTACCCTAGCTCCCTCTCCTATAAATACCTTGTAATAACCCTCACTTGAGGGTTGGTTGTTCAATTTATTCACTCTCACATTTCCTACGCATAACCGGTCAAGTCATACGAGTGTGTGTGTGTGTTTATTGTTCATCAGATCTCTATCTCTTCTCTATTTCTACATATTGATACTTGTGTTACTAATATGGTGACCTAACATTAACCTTTCACATTTCTATCACGGATCCAAGTTATTAACATTTTAACACACACACTATCTCATTCATTAATTTAGTTTAAACGAGCACCTTAGGGTATACGAAACCCGCTTATTACATTTACACATTTTCTGTATGTTTACACTTTTCTTTACAACTTACATTCTTAACTCGCGTTAATCATTTGCACATTTATTTACATTCTACCCGACTCTTCCCTCAATTAAACCTTACATAGGTTAATTTAATAACATGTTCATTAGCATCATTCATTCTTCTCATACGTTTTAAGTCATTTACACATTCTTGTTATATTTTAGTTTTCGTTACACATCATTACATTCTTACTCATACACTTAACTCACCACATTCTCATTCTCATCCCTTAACTCATCTCTTTAATTATCTACACACTTAAGCAATATCGTTCTATCTCGTCTTTTACATGTCATCATACTTTAATACCGTTCTATCTCATCTTTTACATGCCATCATACTTTAATTTCATTCTATAACTTTTTATTATTATGTGGAAAACTAGAAGGGGGGTTGAATAGTTTTACCAATAAAAACTTCGTTTTAAAATATTTAGATCAACTTATGTCAATCTATTTATATGTGTATGTTGGACGTTGATAGATAGATATATAAAGAGTGTAATGAAAGATAAAGAGTAAGAAGCACATAACCACGACACGAGTATTTATTGTGGTTCGGCTACAAGGACACCTTCCTTGCCCTACTCCACTCCCCGAGTCACCTACTCGAGAGTTCGTAATCACTACACGACACCAACTCCTTATGGCGGAGAAGCCTTCACAACGTCGCCTACTCTTTTTCCGGTACTAGGCTAACCACCGGGTTCTTTCACCAAGGTGAACCACACCTACCACAACATCGCCTACCCTTTATCCGGTACTAGGCTAAGTACCGAGTTCCAGTACAATGGAGAAACTACTACCCAACACTACATGACACCTAATCCCAAAGGAGACCCACTCCTTATTACAACACCATCAAGGATATCAACATCCTTGGAATTAAACTATCACTATTTGTATAACGATGCACCTCATCGATTATACAACCTTGGCATTCTTCACTAATGCCTTCGTCTTGACACCTTTAGCATTATTCACTAATGCTTTTGACACGGACGTTAAGCACCTTTCACTAATGCTTTCGTCTTGACTCTTTCAGAATCCTTCACTAATGCCTTCGACACAACACTTCTATGGAGGAGGAAAGAACTATCAACAAGAGAACCTCAGTAGTCTTGATGATGACGAAGTATGGCAACTCATGGACTTGAGCTTGCTCGACTTCAAGAAGTGGTGATCTCGCCTTTAAGAGGAACCTATAGAATCACACAAAAACAAAAGACAAACTACATAGAAAGATCCCTTAGGATCAGTGGTTAGAGAGTTACAATACTTGGGGAAAGTATGTGTGAGAGTGGCAACCCAAAAGGAAGAAATGGCTCACTATTTATAAAGGAGAAACAACTACTGTTCCACGGATCCCACGGATCCCACCCTCAAGGGATCCGTCTAGTGTAATGTGAGGGATCCGTGGGACGCTCCTCTTTGCCCATGGGTATTTTTGTTATGGGTCATGGGTCATGGGTTATGGGTTGATCCATGGTTATTTTATTAGATACAATGTACCAACTAGATGCAATGCATCTAGTCAAATGGGTATGGGTCAATACCATGGGTTGAAATTTTTACCCATTTATAATACATACTAGTTATGTTTATATTTGCCCAATATGTAAACACTAGTTGTTGTACATATGTATTACTAAATCATAAGATCACTTATACTTGTTTTAGTGTTTTATGTGAAAACGTAAGTGTGTTAGAAAACTATTGGCTCAAACCATTTACGTATTTTATTTGTTTTGTTAAAATGATTTTACGTTTGTTATCGACAAAACATTTGAAGATCATAAAATATAAATAAACGTTTTTGCTGCTTATTTGTATTAACATATTAGACACTTAGTAATCAATGTGTCAATTGAATCTTGCTTTCATCGCCACATACCATAACATCATTTACCATTATTATACATTAACGTTCATACTTAAGCCTCATATACCTTAGCTTACCATTAACTCACCTCTATACCATATTAACGTCAATCGTTAACCACTAAATATAGTGAGACCCCCATATTGGTCATTAATACCTTACGGACCATATATATCATTTCATATTATCATTCCTTAATCTCATTCTATAACCTTCTCGCCAATAACACTTAACTATTAGTGTGTCAAACCCATCTTATCATTACACGTTATACTTTAGTACACCTTAAGCATCAATACTTTAATTCACTTATTAGCCCATCTCTAATACCACTTACCATTCCTATTAACATCCCAATATTGCTACTCTAACACGCGGTCATATAATCACAATACGATCACCGGCACTAACCGAGGTGCCCGGCGATCTAATCACTTAAACACTTCAAGTTCTCCACGAACTTATACTACATATACGTTAACACATAAAACACATTCATCATTCATCAACTAAGATTCATATCACCTACCTCATAAATCGCTTCACAACTTAAACATCTACTTTTCCGCATTACCTACTCTTACATTCAACGCCTCTAGTAGTGGTTTAAGTCTAGGCAACCTAAAGCAGAAACCTAATTCACTTAAACCAAAGCTCTTATACCAATGTGTTACACCCCGTGCCCGGTTTAACCAAAAATTAAAAACTTTTGACGTGGAAATGTTTGACTACAAAGAACTCACATTAAGCACTTCATTACACGACAAGAAACTATAAAAATTGACCATTGAAACACTTACAAGAACGTATTCCCAAAAACTTTCCAAACTATTCACACATTACAATACCACAACCAAACAACCCTCATGTGACCCCCAATACGCTGTATCCATAAATTGGGATACACCTTATTTGGTCCTAGGCCAATACGCCGTATCACCCCAAAGTAATACGCCGTGTCACCATAACCACTTAATACACCGTATCCAATATATTGGATATGCCGTATCAGCCATCTGAGACAAAACATCAGCAGGAAATCCTGCATAAACTCAACACACAACACAACCCACTTAACATCATTTCTATACTACAACCTTTACAAAACATTGATCGTTTATCATATAACCATGACCAGTCGTACTATAACACATCAGACATAATTTGAGCCGTTTCAACCCAAAATGGGTAAATATAAGCATTAAACCAAACACCCATTTAAACATTACACATACACGTTCCAAAATACACCAATTGAGATCCAAATTGCTTCAACGGCCATGATATGAACCTTGACACTCGACAACATACATAAAACCAATTAAAGACTCACGGGGGTACAACATCAACATAGAGCTCGGTATCTACCTAAGCTCTTATTTCCTTACCAAAACCTTCTAATCCTCCGCATATCAAATCCTTAATCCGTAATCCAAGCCATAGCGTCACCTTATGATAACCTACAAAAATTGGTAACTTAAACCGTAAGCAATAACGCTTAGTAAGTAAAACGATCATAGCATACCATTATACTTCAAACAACATATAAGCATTACATATATCCAAACACTTACTTCACGGGCCTTATACCTTGAAGTCTCACCTAAGCACCTAGCATCAACTTCTCTATAACACCAAGTATCACTTAAAATCACATTTAAAATCGCAAGACTTAAGCTTATCACAAGACTCCTATTACTTAGCACATAACATACATAACAAATACACGTTAGAAATCCATATAACAACATGTCATCATCGTTTTACTTACCTTAGCTCCAAGCTAAGCATATCAAGGCGTCGTCATCATCATCAAAATTCTCCATATACGCATCCTAGGTGAAATTACCATAACATAGACACTTAATAACACATAACCAAATAATTAAAACAATGGTTTATACAACCATATCTCACCTCTAAACACTAGTAATCATTAGATAATCATATCTTGATTATATGATGACCAACCCCATATATCATTAACTTAACCCATCATAAAACATTCATTAATTACTATAACCTCTTAATTTAACTTAAAACATTGTTTACCCAATCCTTCCCAAATTAGGGTTCATAAACCCCGACTCTTAAATTATCAATTAATCACTAATTAAACATCATATCTTAAGTAGGAATTAAGCTAGAAACCATCTCTTGCATTACATTACTTAAACCATCATCGAAACCTCATCATAAGCTCCATTTATCTTCTTTCTTTCTCTCCAACTCGACACCACATAAATACACAAGAAATGTGTGGAAATGTCTAAAAGCCAACATATATAAATCAGCTAAAAGGACATTTTCATCATTTCTGCTTAATTTAGGCCGATACGCCGTATCCACAGTCCCTAACCATACGTCGTATTGCTATAACCAATACGCTGTATTGGTCTAGAACAAGTTGATTCTACTATTCCTTTCAACTCAATACGCCGTATTTCCTATCCTGGATACATCCAGGCTAATACCAGACCAACACTTATATCATACAACATATCTCTTTAATCAACCATGTTTAGTACCCTTAAACATGATTTTTTTGGAACAATCCCACAGCAGTAGAACAATATTGAAACTTGAATGGTTTTTGTGGTTAAAATAAAGTTTGAGTGACTTAATTAAAAAGTCGTGAAACTTTGTTATTGTTAGGTAACATTTTCCCTTCTAGGGTATTAATGATTGTATGATTATTCGCTTTAACGACGACGATGTATAGTTCTTGATAAAATATGGTAGCGTCAATTAGTGTGTACGTATTTTTTTATCTGTTAGTGTGGCTTAACGGTAAAAGTCGTTTGCGTGTTGCACATTTTTTCTGTTTTTTTGTTATACTTGGTTGAACATTAGCATTGGTTTTTCATTATTTTGTGTTACTTAATAACTTGTCTGGTTTGTACAATGTGATATATTAATTGTACTTTTAAGTTAGAAGGTATTTTAAGTATAGCATTAATTATATGTGTCGAATTGATGGTGCATTAAATAGTTGTAAACATAACTTTAAAACTTGTATTTGACTATTAATTACCTGCCCTTTGTATTAAAAGTTCTTTAAATGACTGGTCATTAAGAAGTTTGACAATTATTTAATGTATCTTGACCATTGTAGAAAGAGTATAGTTATTTCGTATTAAATAATTTTATACAATTGGCTTTGAAAGAAGTATATTTATCTTTATTATCTGTATTTTTTGAAAGGATTTGCTAACAATAACACACTGGATGTTGTTTAGGCATTTCATATATAAAAAAAACACATTTAATAAACTTATGTATTCCATAATTATATATTTTTAATTATCTTAAACATAGAATGTAATGTTAAATATAAAATGTTTAGATTTTATTCAATGCTAATTTTTTGAATAGAAAATGCTTAAACAACATCCACTGAGTTATTGTTAGTAAATTCCTTTTTTAAATTGTTGTTTTTATATTTGAATGATTTGTATAGTTCTTGACTAGCCGGGTACCCGCGCGTTGCGGCGGCGGGTACCCGTGTAACTAAATTTTGTGGCGAGTGAATGTCTTTCAATAATACGTTTTCATGATGATCACCTTATTGACGGCAGTGGCACATAGAATCACTCTAGCGTAGGTATTTGTGTGTGTTTGTTTTGTTTATCTGTGTATAGTTTAAGTTACATTGTTTAACAATAATAGTAGTTGTTACATATAGTTAAACAAAAAATTAATGCTTATAGCTTGATTATATAATAGACATGGTTGTCAATCAAGTGTAAATATAGGTTTTGCTTTATTTTGTCTATATATATCTTGTCATTTATTTAAAGAAACACCAAAAACACACCTCCCTCATATAACACCAGTTTTGTGATGCCTTCATGCATCCTTGGACCCTACATATATATATATATATATATATATATATATATATATATATATATATATATATATATATATATATATATATATATATATATATATATATATATATATATTATTTTCATTTATTTAAAGAAACATTCACATTTAACTGAAATTAATTCACTAATTAAAAAAAACATAAAAATAAAAACAACACATTAGTTATTTTCTTGCTTAATGGGCCTTCAAAAGAATTGAAAGATAAAGTAATTATAGAAAGTAGGCCTTGTCAAAATATAATGTGTTAAAACTTAATGGGCTTAAAAATTATGTTTTAATGTTTTATACCTATTCAAACCCTAATATCTCACACACACAAAAACGCACGCCACCCTTTTCTTATCTCATCTTGCAGTTAACAAAACATATCATCACCTACCTTTTCTTATTTCATCTTCATAAAAGTGTAAAATTCTCTCTTCAAATTACACAGCCATACAAACAAATTCGTCCATAATATGAGAAAATGAAGTGAAAAAAGGGGAAAACGCCACAAATAAATGGGATAACGCGACCTCCGGTACCCTTCTCGAGCCGTCATGTTGCGTTTTCCGGGACCATCTTGGCTGGTCATGATGGCTCAACACTCGAAAACGCGAGGGACAGTACCCTCCTCGCGCCGTCATGTTGCGTTTTCCGGGAGCATTTGGGGCATGGCGCAGGGTACCCGATGCTCTAATTTTTTTTATAGATATATATATTTTTTTATAAATCCGTAATTTTTTCAAGTTTTTTTTTTTAAATCCGTATTTCTTCTAAAGATCCGTAAATGTTTTTTTTTTATTTTTTTTTTATAGATCTAATTTTGTTTTTAAGATCCGTATTTTTTTGATAGATCTATTTTTTTAAAAGATCCGTATTTTTATTTATGTTTTTTTTTAAATCCGTTTTTTTAAAGATCCGAAAGTTTTTTTGTTTTTTTGTTTTTTTGTTTTTTTTTTTTTTTTTAAAGATCCGATTGTTTTGTGTGTAGATCTTAAGGTTTTTATTTATAGATCCATTGATTTTTTTTGTAGATATATTTTTATTTATATATAATTTTAAAAGATCCGATTTTTTTTGTGGATCTAATGATTTTAGTTTAGATCTAGAGATTTTTCTATAGATTTATATATATTTTTGGTAGGTCTATTAATTTTATTTGTAAATCTAACATATTTTTTTTATTTTGCAGCGCCACTCTTGCCGGAACAGTAGCCGGAAAAGTGTTCATGGTTTATTTTATACAACTATAAGTTTTCAAGTGTTCATGGTTGGTATACTTAGTTTTTGACTCTTTTGTTTTTCAAATAGACCCCGCAGCCCCAAGAAATATTAGACACAACCGCTGGCTTGCCGGAATTTTGTTGCCGCTGCCTGGCCGAAAAATATGTTTTTCCAGCTTTACTGATTTTTCTTAATATTTGTTATAAAGGTTTTTTTATTGTTTTGTTTTGTATAGATGTTATCTAAAAAATATTGTTCGTATTTTATATAATAGTTTTCTGTCTAATTTGTTTGTAAATGGTATCTTGGTCAAGAAGCTTGTAAAGTAGTACTTCGTATTTTACATGTGAAGCAAATGTTGTACATCATGATTAGAGACATGTACTCTTTTGTGAAGGGGTGTTTTAAGTTGTGTATTAATTGTAGTTTGATTTGTATTTTTATTTGTGCTTTAAGTATTGTAACTAATGCTTTGTAACTTGTATTTGCTTAAAATTCTATATATGGAAATCTTAAAATAATTAATATGAGGGAAGTTCATCCCTCTATTATAAGATAGTTAGATAAAATTTGGTAGCGTCAATTGGTGTGTACGTATTTTTTTTATCTGTTAGTGTCGCTTAACGGTAAAAGTCGTATGCGTGTAGCACATTTTTTATGTGTTTTTTGTTATATTTGGTTGAACATTAGCATTGTATTTTCATTATTTTGTTTTACTTTATAGCTTGTCTGGTTTGTACAATGTGTTATATTAGTTATACTTTTAAGTTAGAAAGTATTTTAAGTATAGGCATTAATTATATGTGTCAAATTGACGTATTAGTACATTAAATAATTGTAAACATAGCTTTAAAACTTGTATTGAACTATTAATTACTAGCCCTTTGTATTAGAAGTTCTTTAAATGACTGGTCATTAAGAAGTTTGACAGTTATTTAATGTATCTTGACCATCGCAGAAAGAGTATAGTTATTTTGTATTAAATAAGTTTATACAATTGGCTTTAAAGGAAGTATATTTATCTTCACTATTTGTATTTATTGAAAGGATTTGCTAACAACAATTCACTAGGGGTGAGCATAAAAATCGAAAAACTGAATTGAAATCGAAAAAACCGAAAAAGTCGAACCGAAAAGACCGCCCCATTTGACAAACCGATGGTGGTGGTTTTGAATTTTATAAAACCGAATGTTTGGGGCGGTTTTTGGTTTCATAAGAAAAACCGAACCGAGAAAACCGCCCCGCCCCACCTTTATATATGTTTTATATTTATCTATATAAGAGATATGCTATTTTATTTTAAAGATTTTAGTATACATGCAACTTTATCTATTTGTTGTTCCCCGTTCACTATCGTTTAAAACAGTTTAAATATATAAAACAAGTTAATAGTGAACTATGACTGAAATTAACATAAGTAAAACACACAAAGTAATTTTCAACATCATATTCTTATTAGAAATAAATCAACAAAGAATACGTTACCCAAGTACTTGCGGAATAGTACTTGGGATTGAGATGACAAAGTTGGGTGACTCCTCTCTAAGCTCAGGCTAAGTTTGAGCACAACTCTTAGAGCTCACTGAGCTATCTCAGGAACTAAGTTGTATTTGGAGGAGTGAAAAGATGGCTTGCGTGTATGTGTGTTTTTACAATTCACAAGCTTAAACTTTTCACTCCATCTCTTATGCTATTTATACATGTATGATATTTGACTCTTTCCTAAGTGACAAACTGACATCATACAAAAGACAAAATACTGATGTATTTTGTCTCTGTTTACAAAGACTATTCTAGGTAAGAGACAAGACTACTTTCCTAAGTTCAGTGATGACACTGAGCCTGATCTTTTGCCATTCAGGGAAAGTTGACTTTGGTAGATAAGGACTTCATCTTATTTGATTCAAACTTATCCCGCCTTGTCCCGCTCTTTCTTCAGTCTTTACATCCTTCAGTCTTCTACTTCAGTTTGTCTTCAGTGTAAGTAGTTGGAGAGGAGTCTTAGGGATTCAGTGAGTTATTGTCATCACTCACTGAATCCACCATCTTCTTCTTGACTCAGTCTTCACCCTTTAAGTTCCGCCTTACTGAGTGGAGAGACTTCATCTTTGCCTCGTACTGAGTATCCTGAAGATGACTCACTGAGAGACTATGCACTCAGTGACCTGTTAGTGTTTAACGGATTAAACACTTGGGCTATTTTCTATTCAAATCCTAGATTAAAGGGTTTGGGTATTTACTTAACCCAACAGTCTCCCCCTATTTGGATATACAAATAGCCTAAGTGGTTGATCAGTGTAAGTGAGCAAATGGCTTCTTCTTACACTGAATGTACTAATGAATACAATAAGGAACACTGAGTAAATTAAAAAAACATACATCTTTTATTGATCAGATTACATAGTTCCTATCACTATTACAAAAGATAAAACAAAATGATGTCAGTCTAGATGGATTCCCAGTGCTTCAAGCTTGACTTTCTTAGTGATGAGTGTTTCCCTGTCAGGATGGTCTCTTATCTTGGCATTCAGGTCTTGACAGAACCTGATGTTTGCTAGGGTTTGGATCTGAGAGACCACTGGTATGTAGCTTAGCATTGCAGCTACACCAGCCTGATCAATATCACTCCATCTTTGAAATGCAGGGTTTCCATAGACATCAATGTGGAATAGCCCTCTTTCAGGCTTCTCAATTACGAGACAGTTCACAAATTTCACTCCTTCAGGCAGCTCCCTATTACACTCTAGTCCAGGCACTTTAATCTCAGGTTGGAACTCAACTCTCTTCCTTTTGCCAGTGGATGATTGTGGTTGAGATCCTTGAGGTGCAGTTAAGGTGGGCTGAATTCCCAGTTGGGCTGGACAATCTCTCAGTCTTTCATATCTTTTACTGAGCATCTTCATTAGGTCCTTAACCACCGCATTCTTCTTCTTTTCAATAATTGGACCAAGCTCATCGAGTTCAGTGATCCCAAAGTCAGTGAATTTGAGGGGATCATGAACCTCGAAGTGTCTTTTATCAACCCCTCTGTAAACGTTCATGGCCAGTGGTTTGGTATGGGGGATGATTCTGACATTTGTGATCTTTTCAGGAAGCCTTCGGCTTGTCATTGTCCAGTTGTAATGCTCAATTCTGCTTTGCCTGATGGCTTCAGTTTTCTTCTTCTTTTCTTCCAACTGTTTTCTCATTTCAGCCATCTGAGCAGCCTGAGCTTCCTTGAACTTTTGTCCTGCCTGACCCTTTTCAAGCTTCTTTGCATCTATCCCAATATTTTCAGCTTCCTCAGCAACTACTTGTACCAGTGCTTCTCTGCTCTTTCTTTCTTCTTCAGCAAGTTTCTTTCTTCTTTCCTCCTTAGCAAAGTGAGCACTTAACTGTTGTGGTGTGAGCAGGTACATGGTGTTGCCGATTTTAAAAGGAATCTTCTCAGGCTCAGGAGTTGTCATTTTGCCTTTTCCTTTGTCCTGGACTGAGGAAGATGAAGTTGCTACCAGGGGTGGTGGTGTTGTTGTTATTCGTGTGATTACTGTCAGTGTTGTTGTTGTTGATGTTGTTGGTGGGATTGATGAGATAGGTGTTGCTGAGACTGGTGGTGATGATGAGATTTGAGCCACTGATGTTGTTGGTGTTGGCTCCCTCTCAGTGTGAGAAGGAGGTTCTTCAGCAATATTCTCCCCCTCAACTGTTTCCGGAGCGTCAGTGAGGGCGAGAGTTGGAGTTGGTGCTGAAGGGGACGGAGCCGCTTGACCTTTGAAGGCCTGATAAATTTCAGAGATCATTGTCTTGATGTCTGATGTGTCGGTTTGAATACCAGTGACCTTTGCTTCCAAGTTAGCATGAGATAATTCCAAGGTTGTCATCCGAGGCCCAAGATTCCAAGCCATGGAGGATGATGCCTTAGCCAGATTAGCCACCCGAGCATCAAGAGAACCCAATGTAGATTGTAGAGACTGAACAGAACTCTGTAGTCCCTGAACATTGGCAGACTGAAGCATATCAACCAGGGCAGTGAGTTGGGAGGAATTCTTCATATAGACTTCAGTGGCTTCCAGTACTTGAGAATTGAGTGATGGGTCCTCCTTGACCGTCTCCTTGATATCATCAATTGATGAGCCACACTTCTGAAGATACTCTCGAATTTTACCCAGGTTTGTATTATGTTCGTCAATCTGTTGATACATAAGATCCCTGTGTTCGTGAACATTTTCATTGAAGATGAGCACATCGGATTAAAATCAGCGTAACTGGCAGCAGCCTCGGTGTGTTGTTCCCACAGTGTTTCAGTGACCCCAGAGTATAACCTTCGTGAAGCTTTGGTGATCCACTGAACAAGCTGCCTTTCAGTAAGTGGGAGAACATTATCAAATCTTTCAAATTCATCAGTGGAGGAAGAGGAGTCATCATTTTCATGCTGGAATGGTGATTCAATATGTTCATGTGGATCAGGCTGAGGCTCTTGTTCAGCTTGAACCTCAGCATCCACTTCTTCCCCAGCTGATAAAATTTCATCATCAGTTTCAGCAAGCTCATCTTCCGAAAAGAGTATTCCAGTAACATCAGCAACGGTTAACAGGGGGTTGGTGATGGGTTCCATATCAGCGGGTGGTATGTTTCCCTCTGAGTCTTTGTCCCCCGTTGACCCCTCGGACACTTGTGGGCATTTCCCAGTGTCTTCGCTGGAGTCAGGATTGGTTGTGGGTTCCGTATCGGCGGGTTGTTTCTTTCCCTCCGAGTCTTTGTCCCCCAGTGACCCCTGAGACACTGGTGGGTGTTTTCCAGTGCCTTTGGCGGAGTCAGTGATAGTTGTATCCCTATCAGCGGGTTGTATCATTCCCTCTGAGTCTTTGGGATCGATCAGTGTGCCCTCAGACAAATGCTTGGATTTGCTAATGTCATCACTGGGCGTTGTGGAAGGCGCTCCCCTACCAGCGGGTTGTTTGTTTCCCTCTGGATCTTGGGGAGTAGTGGTTGTGACCAAGGGCACTGACTGTGATGTATCAGTGTCCTTCGTTGTCACGGGGGTGGATGTTGCCTGGTCATCAGTGGGTGTCTTTTTAGTCTCGGGCCTTTTGTGCCTTTTAGGCTGTGTTCCTGAAGCCTCAGGGCCCTGGGACTTGGGTTTAGTCTTAGTCCCAGTCTGAGACTTCCCCTTTCTCTTTTTAGGAGTAGGGTTTAGAGACACTGATCCCTCCTGGTTGTTTACAGCAACCATATGGGCCGTCAATTCAATAGGAGTGACAAAGGATGGGTCTTTTGAAAATTTGACTGGCTCAGGATGCCTGGTAAAGCACCAAATTTTTCTTCCTGAGGATAATTTGAACCCAGTAACACTTGCAAAGCGCAAAAGACAAACCTAGGATACAAAACGTATTTCGTCCTAGTTTTGCTCTGTAGCTTGGTTACGAGATCACTGTAAATGATCTCCCCTATGTCGACAGTGACCCCATTCATTAAGCAGTATGCCATCATCAACTGAATAGAGTTAACTTGTTCAGTGGATGAGTGGTTCCCGCCGAGGACCTGAATCACAAAAGTGAATAGGATCCTCCAAGCCACGGGAAATGAGCTTTTGGTGACTGGGGTCTTGTCCAAAAACGTTGGATCTAAAACGATTTGTTTTAACCCATCCTTCACTGTGGAGGGTTCAGGATGGGCGACATAAACTCCTTTGTTGTAATCCAACCCTGTTGAAGTGCAAAACGTTTTGTAATCCAGGGTGAATCGTTGTTGCCCCCAGTGAAGACTGAATCTAATGAGATATTCCCTGAGAGGTCTGAGGTTGTTCTCATCAGTAGAGGGTGTCGGGTCATAGGCCTTGGCTGTTGCCCAAAACTCCCTGAGGAGATTTTGGTAAACAATGGAGGGACACTGAACAAAGGCCGTTTTCAGTGGGCAATTAAATAAAAATTTCATAATGTCTTTGTAGGCTGGGACAGTTTCAGGGTATTCAAAGTTTCCTATGACATTATTAGTTTTAAATTCAACATTTGTAAGATCTCCTACCCACTGAGAAGCAAACTGGAGAGATTGTGTTCTAGCCATTTCCATTAAAGATTTTAGGGTTTTTGAAAATACTTTCTTTTAACTAGAACAATATGGTTTTTAGATCTCTCAAGTTTTGTGATGAAAAACTTTTGTAAATGTTTACAATAAGGGTTTTCCAAAAGAGGTTTGAAGAGTTTTTGAGAACACACAAATATTTATGGGTTTTTGAAATGATTTTGACAGAGTTTTGTTGCAGAAAATAATTTGTGTGTGTGTGTTTGTTTTGTAGGAGGGTATTTATAGAGTGGTGAGAAGGGTGGTTTGTGCACAAATGAGAATATTAAGAGTCGGTTTTTGAAAAACGTTTGAATTTCCACATTTAATGCTACTACTCCATTACCCGCAGTAAAATCCCGTTTTTCTAGGGAACAGTTGCAGTGCACAGTAAAAGTGCACTTTTGCAGAGATAAAATATCAATTTGATATTTTTGTGAGAGGAGGCATTAAATGCCAAGTGGGATGACAGTAAGACAAAGAGACATATATTCTTTTATTAAATTAGTGTGGTTACCAACCTAGGACATTTAAGTAACTGATACTTGGATCATTTAGTTACTCATTCAATGCTCTTTGTTAAATGTCAGGGACCCTGAATTACTCATTCAGTGAGAGGTTTGTTTTGGATGTTCAGGGAGGATGAACCATTTCATAGAACTTATTGAGATTGGTTTTCAGATACCTGACTTTCAATGTCAAGCATTCCCAATTCAGCTTTCAGTCTCCTGAAGGTAGGTTCATCCAAGGGTTTTGTGAAGATATCAGCCAGTTGATATTCAGTAGGGATGAAATGAAGTTCAATGTCTCCCTTCATTATGTGATCCCTGATGAAGTGATATCTGATATCAATGTGTTTGGTTCTTTAGTGAAGGACAGGGTTGTTGGAGATTGCAATAGCATTGGTTTTATCACAGAAGATGGGCACCATTTTGTAATGGATGTCATAGTCACTGAGTTGACTTTTCATCCATAATAAATTGGCACAACATCCTACTGCAGCTACATATTCAGCTTTAGCTGAGGACATAGCCACTGATTGTTGCTTTTTAGCACTCCAACAAACCAGTTTTCCTCCAAGAAATTGACAGGACCCTGAGGTACTTTTTATGTCCATGTTGCAGCCAGCATAATCAGAATCAGAGTAACCCTTGAGATCAAACCCTGAGCATTTTGGATAATAGAGTCCAGGTTTTGGGGTTCCCTTCAGGTACCTGAGTATTCTTTTGGCTGCAGTGAGATGGGATTCTTTAGGATTGGACTGATATCTTGCTATTAGACAGACTGAGAATTGGATGTCTGGTCTAGAAGCAGTTAGATACATCAGTGAGCCTACAATCCCTCTTAAATGAATTTGATTGACTGATTTGCCAGTGAGATCAGGTCCAAGGTTGTTAGGTGGTACCATTGGAGTCTTCACTGAGGCACAGTCAGATATCTCATATTTTTTCAAGAGATTTATGGTGTATTTCTCTTGACTGATGGATATACCATTATCAGTTTGCCTGATTTGTAGTCCAAGAAAGTATGTGAGTTCCCCCATCATGCTCATTTCAAACTTCTTTGTCATCAGTTTTTCAAACTGTTTGCAAAGTTTGTAGTTTGTTGAGCCAAAGATGATGTCATCAACATACACTTGGACTAATATCACATCATGTTGAGTTCTATAGACAAACAGTGTGTTGTCTATCTTTCCTCTGACAAACTTGTTTTGTATCAGGAAGGCTGAGAGAGTTTCATACCATGCTCAGGGAGCTTGTTTAAGTCCATAAAGGGCTTTGTCAAGCTTGCAGACATAGTCAGGGAATTCACTACTCTCAAAGCCTGGAGGTTGTTGAACATACACATCTTCCTTGAGATCACCATTTAAGAATGCACTTTTAACATCCATTTGGTAGACCCTGAAGTTCATGTATGTTGCATATGCAAGGAAGATCCTGATGGCTTCCATTCTTGCAACAGGAGCAAATGTCTCATCATAGTCAATGCCTTCTTGTTGATTGTAACCTTTGGCTACAAGTCTGGCTTTGTTTTTAATGACAGTGCCGTTTTCATCAGTTTTGTTTCTGAAAACCCACTTCATTCCTATGACTACTACATCCTGAGGACATTTGATCAGGGTCATGACCTTGTTTTTATCAAACTGTTGTAGTTCTTCTTGCATAGCCTAAACCCAGCTGGGTGTTTTAGAGCCTCAGTGACACTTTTGGGTTCTATTTCTGATAGGTAATCAGCATATAGACATTCATTGGCTGAAGCTGCAGTTAAGTTAGCAGCCATGCTTCTAGTGAGCATGCCCTCAGTGGGTTCACCAATGATGTTTACAAGCTCAATGTCCTGAGATCTTGTCCACTTACTTTGTGGTCTGGGATCTGAGCTTGAAGATGTCACTGGGAGTTCAGATGTGAGTTCAGGTGCAAGAGCCACAGGATCATTTAGATCATCTGTAGAGATGTCTAGTTCAGGTTGAGGTTCATGAGTTACAGGTTCCTGATCATTTGGATCAGTGTTTCCTGTCCCAGCAGGGACTGACTGATTATCAATGAACTCACTGATAGTTGGTTGGGGTAGGTTGTGAGGTAAGACATAATATGAGATGTCAGCATCAGCTTGATATGAGGAATTGAATTCAGTGTTGTACTCATCAGGAGGACATCTTGATGAGTTTTCAATTCCTATTTCCTCCATTGAGGTGTTGGTGAACCTGATGCTTTCAGCACTTTCATCAAATGTGACATGAAAGGTTTCCTCAACTTGTTGTCTCCTTGTGTTAAAAACCCTGAGGCTTTGGAGATCAGTGAGTAGCCTAAGAAGTATCTATCATCAACTTTTGCATCAAACTTGCCTAGATGATCCTTGTGGTTATGAATGAACACAGGACATCTAAACACATGAAAATAGCTGATGTCAGGAAGTCTACCTTTGAAGATCTCATATGGGGTTTTATTATGTCTTTTGACAATGATTGACCTGTTTTGAGTGTAACAGGCAGTTTTGACTGCTTCAGTCCAGAAATGCTTGGAGAGGGCTGAGCCATTTAACATGGTTCTAGCAGCCTCAATGAGAGTTCTGTTTTTCCTTTCAGCAACCCCATTTTGTTCAGGGGTATATGGAGATGAGAAATTTTGAGAAATTCCTTTTTCATCACAGAAACTCTCAAGCTCTTGATTTCTGAACTCAGTACCATTGTCAGTTCTGATTTGTTTAACAGTAATGTCATTCTGATTTTCAATCTTCCTGATGAATGACATTATTGTATCAGCTTCCTGACTCTTTTTTGAAAGAAAGTATACCCAAGTGTATCTTGAGAACTCATCAACAATGACAAGTGTATACTTATCATGTTGGATTGATCTGGGACTGACAGGTCCAAAGAGATCCATGTGCAGGAGGTGAAGGCAGCTTTTGATGGAGAAATTTTGTTTGGTTTTGAATAATGCTCTGTGGTGTTTACCTTTTTCACAGGCAGAGCATGGTTTGTCTTTTGCAAAAACCAGTGATGGTAAGCCAAGGACCTTGTTTTGTTTTGCCAAGTTGTTGAGGTTTTTGAAGTTTAAGTGTGAGAGTCTCTTATGCCACAGCCAATTGATAGTTTCAGTGGATTTAGCAAAGAGACAAGTTCCATCTTGGGAGAGTGTTGACATGTCTAACACATAAACATCATCTCTCCTTGGAGCTATCAACACCACTTCCTTGTTGGCATTAAAGATGGTACCTTGTTTGTCATTAAATTGCACAATGTACTTAGCATCACATAGTTGACTGACACTGATGATATTGTATTTGAGACCATTGACATAAGCAATTCTAGAGAAAACTATTCCATTGCAGTTTACTGAACCATAACCTTCAGTGGGACATGATGAGTTATCACCAAATACTACCTTGGGTCCTGGTTCCTTTACATACTTGTGCAGATACTCCTTCACACCAGTCATGCTTCTTGAGCAACCACTGTCTAGATGCCAAATAGGCTCCCTGGCGTGTCTCTGCACAAGTAGTAAACTGAATTAGTTTCTCTTAGTGACCCACTTGCTAGTGGGCTTGGGTCTCAAGGTCTCTTTGAATTTTTCAATTGACTCATGGTCAGTGGTTGAGTGCATTGTGCTACCACAGGTTTTGCATTTAGAGACTGAGGAAGACTCAGTGATTTTGGGTTGTTTTGTACTTCTCCTTGCATGAATGATACTGTCATGTTGGGATGTCTCATGAGCTGGATTTCCACATATGTCACAGCATGTGTTCATGAGACAGTCATCCTGATGATGATCATTAAACCCACAGTGAGGGCAAAGAGGAAAAGGTTTTGCTCTATTCTTGAGAGCTGTTTTGGAGGATGAAGCATATTGATGACCAACTTTGGTATAGTTTGCTTTACCGACAGAGCTTACATACTGTAAGTGGTCTGCAGTTCTGTGATCATCCTTATTGCAGATCATGCAATAAAGGATTCTATAGCAGTTGTCAGTGGTATGACTAGTGTAATGACACAGCTCACACTTCTGCTTGGGTTTGTTGGTGGATTTTGACTTTGATGAGCTAGATAAGGTTGACTTAGTTTCCTTGATTGAATCAGGGGCTTTCTCGATGGAATCCATCTTTTCTGTCAGCTTCCTCACAAGCTCAGTAAGTTGCTGAATTTGGTCAGCTTCAGTGGGGACAGAGGATGTTGAAGTCTCAGTAGGAGTAGACTCTTGTTGGATTTGTTTTGTTTGTCTTTGCAGGATGGTTCTACCAAGTCCAGACCTTTCTTTTGGTGAGTGAGGATTGAATTTTAGAGGAGTAAGCTCAGAGCTTGGATCAGCACCCTGAAGAGGTTCCATGGGTGGAAGCGGTGTTTGAGATTCTGCTTCAGACTCATAAATGTGTTCAGTACTACTGGGCACATCTGGGAGTCCTAGCATGCTCTTAAGAGCTTGGCTCTCAGGTTCATGAATCCTTCCAGAATCGAAATTTGGAAGCTTACTCTCAGGATTAACCCGTTCAATCCAATCACTGGAATTTAGAGTTGTCAGCATGTTGGTAATCATACCACCAGACAAAAATGGTTTTGAACTTTGGTCTTTGTTGCGAGAGTCAGGGAGATGATCTTCACCTATGACTCTCTTTTTGCTACTGGGGGAACCCACAGCATCAAAGACCCTGGGATTCTTAGCAGTCCAACTATCAAGAATATCTTGTTCTTTTTTAATTTCATCTTGAAGAGCCTGATTTCTCTTAACTAGTTAAGTGTTTTGAATTTGCAAAGTGACAGCCTCAAGCTTGGCTTGTTTTAAAATAAGTAGTTCATCTCTACACTTGTTTAATTCAAAACTTAGCTTGTTGTATTTAGAAAAAAGATTTAATCTTTGCTCTTCTACGAACTTAAGGTCAACATTAAGATAATTCATATAAGACTGCCAATCAGAGTCATCATCCATAGAAAGTAAGATGTTTACCTTCTTCATAGTGATGTTGATCCATTCCCCGTTTCTGGCATGATTCTTTCCAACAGCTAGCTTGTACTCTTCTGAGAGGGCCATCAGTGCACTGACATGCACCATTTCATCATCTGATGACACTGGCTCTTCATCCTAGTCGAAGGTCTCAGCAACAAGGCCTTTGTTTTTACCCTGCACAGATTGAACACTTTTTGTTGTTTCTGAGGGACTGGCCTCGAGCAATGCAAGCTTAGCTTTGACTTTCTTATACTTAGCTTCAAAATCAACAGTTTTGTTTTGATCAGATTTGTTTTGAAAGTTTTGATGAGACTGATAGATTTTTGGTTGAAATTTGCTAAAGCCTGAGGACTGATTTGATCCTGATGGTTTATAAGAGGGTTCAGAAATTGTTTTTGAAAAACAGTCTTTTGCAAAATGACCTCTTTTGTGACACTTAAAGCATTCAGTGTCCTCATTTGCTTTGGCATTTGAAAAACCTTTGTTTCTTTTTATAAACCTTCGAGAGTTAGCAAGGAGTGCCCTTTCCTGAAATTCAGCGTTCAGGTCATTTAGGTACTCCTCACTTGATCTCTCATCAGTCTCATCATCAGAATTTTCCTGAAAATCTTGAACAACATTGTTAGAATAGAAAGCAGTTGATATTGGTGATGAGGTGGTGGTCAGGGACTTCTTGACTTCCTGAGACTTCTTTAAGTCAGGGTATCGTCTGTTGATGAGGTTATCCTCATAGACAAATTTCCCATAAATTTCAGGAAGCTCAAGATTTTGGATATGATTAGCATTCCTAAGTCCCTGAGAGAAATTCAACCACTTTTCAGGGAGACTGTTGACAAAACCAACATTGATTTCATGTTTGGACAACTTAACACCATCATTTGACAGTTCATTTAAAAGAGTTTTGTACCTGGTGTAAGTTTGAGAGAGAGTTTATGAGTCCTTAGCCCTGAAGGTGTTATACTCAAGTTTCAGGTCCATTATCCTGTTTTCCTTGGTATCAGATGGTCCTTCATGACTATGAACTAGGTCATCCCAGGTTTGCTTAGTTGTACTACAGCTTATAACAGACTCCATAATATCGTCAGGAAGACAAGATATTATGATACTTTTGAGTCTTTGGTCCTGGTTGACCACTCTCCTTTCATCCTAGGTCCACTGAGCTTCAGGTTTGGGCAACCCTTCAGCAGTCTTTGGGACAAATGGACCTTCATTTATACACTTGATATAATAAGGCTCCATCCCAATCAAATAGCAAAGCATTCGCTATTTCCATTTGTTGAATTTGCCAACTTCGAGTCTAGGGGAAACAGCTGAATAAGCTCCACCCTTTTTATCGACTAGTTGGGGCACATCAATTTCAGCCATTTATGATCCTAATTTAAAAACTTTTAGACCGGCCTAAAAAACGAGTTTTATAATTAGCCTGTCTCTGATACCACTTGTTGTTCCCCGTTCACTATTGTTTAAAACAGTTTAAATATATAAAACAAGTTAATAGTGAACTATGACTGAAATTAACATAAGTAAAACACACAAAGTAATTTTCAACATCATATTCTTATTAGAAATAAATCAACAAAGAATATGTTACCCAAGTACTTGCGGAATAGTACTTGGGATTGAAATGACAAAGTTGGGTGACTCCTCTCTAAGCTCAGGCTAAGTCTGAGCACAACTCTTAGAGCTCACTGAGCTATCTCAGGAACTAAGTTGTATTTGGAGGAGTGAAAAGATGGCTTGCGTGTATGTGTGTTTTTACAATTCACAAGCTTAAACTTTTCACTCCATCTCTTATGCTATTTATACATGTATGATATTTGACTCTTTCCTAAGTGACAAACTGACATCATACAGAAGACAAAATACTGATGTATTTTGTCTCTGTTTACAAAGGCTATTCTAGGTAAGAGACAAGACTACTTTCCTAAGTTCAGTGATGACACTGAGCCTGATCTTTTGCCATTCAGGGAAAGTTGACTTTGGTAGATAAGGACTTCGTCTTATTTGATTCAAACTTATCCCGCCTTGTCCCGCTCTTTCTTCAGTCTTTACATCCTTCAGTCTTCTACTTCAGTTTGTCTTCAGTGTAAGTAGTTGGAGAGGAATCTTAGGGATTCAGTGAGTTATTGTCATCACTCACTGAATCCACCATCTTCTTCTTGACTCAGTCTTCACCCTTTAAGTTCCGCCTTACTGAGTGGAGAGACTTCATCTTTGCCTCGTACTGAGTATCCTGAAGATAACTCACTGAGAGACTATGCACTCAGTGACCTGTTAGTGTTTAACGGATTAAACACTTGGGCTATTTTCTATTCAAATCCTAGATTAAGGGGTTTGGGTATTTACTGAACCCAACACTATTAGAGAAAAAAAAAAGTAATAGTGTTATTTATTATTAATACGTTCAAATATGTTATATTAATATATATTATATCTTTGTTTTCGAGCAATAGTGTTCTTTGAATGTTTTTGCGAGCGTAAAAGTGCAAAGCCGCAAAGACATGCATTTTATATTTTAGATTCATGTTTGGTTGTTTTGTACGTTTTTTTGAAGCTTTGGATTGTTGGATATTATGCTATTATTGGTATTTGTTTAAATATTTTTGCTTGAAATCTAGGAATTGTGAACACTATATAAGATTAAAAATAGCTTGTTTTCTAGTAAGGAAAAAACGAATAAAAACCGAAACCGAACCGATTCAATGTCAAAAACCGAAAAACCGAAACCGAAAAAACCGACACCAAACGGTTTGTAGTTTTCAAAAACCGAAATATATGGTTCGCTTTTTGGTTTTACCATAAAACCGCCCCACCCCGCCTCATGCTCACCCCTACAATTCACTGAGCATTATTTGAGCATTTTATATATAAAAAATAACACATTTAATAAACTCATATATTTCATAATTAGATACTTTTAATCATTTTAAACATAAAATGTGATGTTAAATATAAAATGTTTAGAGTTTATTAAATGCTAAATTTTTTTAATATAAAATGCTTAAACAACACTTAGTAAGTTATTGTTAGTATTTTTTTTTTTTAAATTATTGTTTTTATATTTGAATGATTTGTATAATATATTTTATTATTTATATCGTTTAATTTAAAAGGAGAAAATTTTTAAAATAAGCCAAAAATTCATGTATGGTCCATGACTTTGTCATTTTTTGCCTTATTCTCATTTTAGTTATGCTCAACTGCTCGACTTTATATTTTTTATTACATGTGTCCTTGCAAGTACAACTGCTCGACTGCTCGAATTCATTATTTTGGTCATGCTCGACTGCTTAACTGCTCGACTCCACCTAAACTCTTATACTTGCAAGGACACATGTCATAAAAAATAATAAAGTCGAACAATTGAACAGTCGAGTATGAACAAAATAAGAAAAATACAAAAAATAACCAAATCATAAACCATGAATGAATTTTTAACCTATTTTGATAATTTTCTCATTTAAAAAATATCTTAAACATAATGATACGGAGTAGAAAAGAGCATTCATTGTCGGTCATATTTTAGGACACTACTTCATATTTTGTAAACAGAATTCCAAATATCCTCGTAAGCAGCATAATAATAAGTGAATATTTTACTATTTTCCAAACAAGATTCCAACTATTCTCGTAATCAGCATACATGTATAATAATTGCTCGCACCGAACCACTGATGGTGCCACCTACACGGCTATCTATCTTATTTTAGGATGAGGTTTACCCAACTCACCATATATACACTTTACACCCTTTATTTGCAATATATAATGCACCACTCAAAGGGTCCCATCTAACACAGAACACAAACACAAGACACACTCTCTCAAACCAAACAACCATCATGAGATCCTTAACCTTAGTTGATTCATGGGTCCAAACATGTTCCATGTTTCATGGATCTTCCTCATCATCATTTATCAAATATAGTAAACCTCATTTCAAGATTCACCCAACATCAACAACATTAAGATCCAATGTTTCAAAATCTTGTTTTTCTGTTTCTGCTGCTGTTGTTAAGGAAGAAGAACAAGAAACAATATCCTCAGACTATAAAAAGAAACCAACTTTTTGTTTTAAAACATTTATGTATGAAAAAGCTAACTCTGTTAACAAAGCACTTGATGAATCTATAATGCTAAAAACACCATTAAAGATTCATGAAGCAATGCGGTATTCGTTACTTGCTGGTGGTAAGCGAGTGAGGCCGATTTTGTGTATCGCGGCTTGTGAGCTTGTTGGAGGTGATGAAGCCACTGCTATGCCTGCAGCTTGTGCTGTTGAAATGATACATACAATGTCTTTGATTCATGATGACTTACCTTGTATGGATAACGATGATTTTCGACGTGGGAAACCTACTAATCATAAGGTTTATGGTGAGGATGTGGCGGTTTTAGCGGGTGATTCGCTTTTGGCGTTGGCATTTGAGTTTGTTGCAAAGGAGACTGTTGGCGTGTCTGCTCCACGGGCCGTGGCTGCGGTTGGGGAGCTTGCAAAATCGATTGGGACGGAAGGGTTGGTTGCGGGTCAAGTAGTTGATATAGCTTCGACTGGGGTGCAAGATATCGGATTGAAACAGCTTGAATTTATTCACATCCATAAGACCGCGGCTTTATTAGAGGCTGCTGTCGTGTTGGGTGCGATTTTGGGTGGTGGGAGTGAGACACAAGTGGAGAAGTTAAGGAAATTTGCAAGGTGTATCGGGTTGTTATTTCAAGTGGTGGATGATATATTGGATGTGACTAAGTCGTCTGAGGAATTGGGAAAAACGGCTGGGAAAGATTTGCTGACGGATAAGATGACGTATCCGAAACTGATGGGGTTGGAGAAGTCAAGGTTGTTTGCTGAGGAGTTGTTGGCCGAGGCGAAGCAGCAGTTGGAAGGGTTTGAATCAGAAAGGGGTGTGGCGCCATTGGTGGCTTTAGCGGAGTATATAGCTTACCGCCAAAATTAGGATGTTGATTTGGATATGTTGCAACTTGTAAGATTGGTTTCACCTGCAGTTTAGAGATGGTGAATTAGATTTAATATATAGACTGGTTTTGGTTTTACAAAGATATGAACATTGAATGGTGAATTTGGCTTTCTAAGAACAAAAATGCATCAACTTAAAACTAATAATCGGGATGTTGGCTTTCTAAGAACAAAAATGCATAAACAGAAAATAAAAAAAACAAAATCGTAGAATGTCAACAATAGTCACAAAAGAGTTCCGAAACAAAAATTTGAACGTTTTTCTGGTCCACAGGATCGGGAGAAGGCATCCATTTGTTAACCATACATCTCCCTGAAATATGTAAATTTACACTTTATGTACTAAAAAACGGGTTTCCTTCATCTTTTAATCTAAATCATCTTCCCAGAATCAAGAATCTGCCATATCACTTTTAAGCAATTAAAGTTCAATTATGCAAACAAAATTTGAAAGATATACTAGTAACTGATTTCTACTCAGTATTACTCGTAGCATGTTCCTGTTTGAAATGTAGTTCAAGATTATAAAATTTACCTTGTTGGTCTATCTTGGAAAAGTATCGTGTATCTTGGAAGCGAAGTGGCTCGTTCCCCCAAGATGTCCATCCAGCTAGCAATTCTCTAGCAAAGAGTTCGAGGCAATGAGCAGGCTCTGATCCAGGTATGTACTTGCGTAGCATCTCTGACAACAACCATGGGATCAGACTATAAAATAAGCCTAATCATGGTAGCTGACAATAAAACCAGAATACATGGGATTCTTGGCTCTGCAAACAGCTTTACGGGGTGTTTGGGATTGCTTATTAAAACTGATCAACTGCTTATCGTGTTTTAATACAAGAATAGTAGCTTTAAGGGTGTTTGGTATTGCTGATCCAAATTGCTTATTGGATTACTTGGGTAAAGTAAGCAATTTTGAGTCAACAAGTTTCAAGTTGATTATTCCAAACTGCTTATTAAAACTGATCAACTGCTTATTGTGTTTTAATACAAGAATAGTAGCTTTAAGGGTGTTTGGTATTGCTGATCCAAATTGCTTATCGGATTACTTGGGTAAAGTAAGCAATTTACAGTTTCAAGTTGATTATTCCAAACTGCTTATTTCATATTACAATCCAAACAACCCTCTCCCCTCAAGATGTAATTCAAAACTGGGTTATACCCTTTTTCTTTCCTTTTATTTAGGTTTTTAGATAAGATCGTCCCCTAATATTATTTCAAAGAGGTCATCCTTTAAGGAAGCAATATAACCGCAAAGGTAGATTTCAGATGCAATATATTTGCATATACCTCCAATTGGGGGCTTCCTTGAGTAATCTCCAGGTATACTGATAAACACTTGAGCGTCTGGAATGAATTTTAGTCTTGAAAAACACTCGGCATCCTCATCCTGTATTTGACGTAGAAGATTTATCGAACGCATAATATAGAAAGGGTGGATTTAAAGTAACCAGTTAATCTAAGAAAAGGGAAATAAATTTGATAACTTGTTCAGCTACTTCACCTTTCCATGGCAGTAACCAAGAACAAGACATTCGTATGGCCTATGATGAAAAAGATCCAATTCGCCAATCAAAGAACCATCTGCTTTCACCTGTAATATATAGTTATGTACTAAATAATAAGGATTTAATTGTTCAAAAATTTGAAAGTCATATGTCTCCTCTTTTCAGCAAAGAAGAGTTGAAGACGACGACAAATTACCTTCAACCAATAATGAGTTGCCATGTACTTGACTCCCCATTTAGGGAATAGTTCTTTTTCAACAAATATCCGTAATTTCTCCTTATTGGTTACCCACAAAGCTACCAAGGCTCCATCTGCATGAGCAAGTCTCGTAATAGGAAGTGACAAGAAGTATCGATTGGGTAAAGTTGGGTACCTGAAATCATGAGAAGGTGAATTGGTCAATTTTTATAGATCTCTGAAAAATAACTGTTGTTCCCCGTTCACTATCGTTTAAAACAGTTTAAGTTTATAAAACAAGTTAAAAGTGAACAATGACTGAAATTAACATAAAGAAAACACACTAAGTAATTTTCAACATCATATTCTTATTAGAAATAATTCAACAAAGAATACGTTACCCAAGTACTTGCGGAATAGTACTTGGGATTGAAATAACAAAGTTGGGTGATTCCTCTCTAAGCTCAGGCTAAGTCTGAGCACAACTCTTAGAGATCACTGAGCTATCTCAGGAACTAAGTTGTATTTGGAGGAGTGAAGAGATGGCTTGCGTGTGTATGTGTTTTTACAATTCACAAGCTTAACCTTTTCACTCCATCTCTTATGCTATTTATACATGTATGATATTTGACTCTTTCCTAAGTGACAAACTGACATCACACAGAAGACAAAATACTGATGTATTTTGTCTCTGTTTACAAAGACTATTCTAGGTAAGAGACAAGACTACTTTCCTAAGTTTAGTGATGACACTGAGCCTGATCTTTTGCTATTCAGGGAAAGTTGACTTTGGTTGATAAGGACTTCGTCTTATCTGATTCAACCTTTCCCGCCTTGTCCCGCTCTTTTTTCAGTCTTTACATCCTTCAGTCTTCTACTTCAGTTTGTCTTCAGTGTAAGAAGTTGGAGAGGAATCTTAGGGATTCAGTGAGTTATTGTCATCACTCACTGAATCCATCATCTTCTTCTTGACTCAGTCTTCACCCTTTAAGTTCCGCCTTACTGAGTGGAGAGACTTCTTATTTGCCTCTTACTGAGTATCCTGAAGACGACTCACTGAGAGACTATGCACTCAGAGACTATGCACTCAGTGACCTGTTTGTGTTAACGGATTAAATACTTGGCTATTTTCTATTCAAATCCTAGATTAAGGGGTTTGGGTATTTACTGAACCCAACAGTCTCCCCCTATTTGGATATACAAATAGCCTAAGTGGTTGATCAGTGTAAGTGAGCAAGAGGCTTCTTCTTACACTGAATGTACTAATGAATACAATAAGGAACACTGTAAATGAATAAAACATACATCGTTTATTGATCAGATTACATAGATCCTATCACTAGTACAAGAGATAAAACAAAATGATGTCAATTCATGGATTCCCAATGCTTCAAGCTTAACCTTTTTGGTAATGAGCGTTTCTCTGTCAGGATGGTCTCTTATCTTGGCATTCAGGTCTTGGCAGAACCTGATGTTTGCTGGGGTTTGGATTTGAGAGGCCACTGGTATGTAGCTCAGCATTGCAGCCACACCAGCCTGATCTATATCACTCCATCTTTGAAAAGCAGGGTTTCCATAGACATAAATGTGGAATAGCCCTCTTTCAGGCTTCTCAATCACTAGACAGTTTACAAATTTAACTCCTTCAGGCAGCTCTCTGTTGCATTCAAGGCCAGGCACTTTGATCTCAGGTTGGAACTCAACTCTTTTCCTTTTGCCAGTGAAAGTTTGTGGTTGAGATCCTTGAGGTGCAGTCAAGGCAGGCTGAATTCTCAGTTGGGCTGGTGCTTCCCTCAGCCTTTCATATCTTTTGCTAAGCATCTTCATCAGCTCCTTGACCACCTTATTTTGCTTATTTCCAATGATCGGACCAAGTTCATCAAGTTCAGTGATCCCAAAGTCACTGAATTTTAATGGATCATGAACTTCAAAGTGTCTTTTGTCATCCCCTCTGTAAACATTCATAGCCAATGGTTTGGTGTTGGGAATGATTTTGACATCAGTGATTTTTTCAGGAAGCCTTCGGCCGGTCATTGTCCAGTTGTATTCTTTAATTCTGCTTTGCCTGAGAGCTTCAGTTTTCTTTCTCTTTTCTTCATACTGAGCTCTCATTGCAGCCATTTGAGCAGCCTGAGCTTCCATGAACTTCTGTCCTGCCTGACCCTTTTTGAGCTTGCTTGCATCTATTCCCACATTTTCAGCTTCTTCGGCAATCACTTGAGTCAACGCCTCCTTAGTCTTCTTTTCATCCTCAGCTTGTTTCAATTTCCTTTCTTCTTTAGCAAGGTGTTTTGTTAGCTGTTGAGGAGTGAAGAGGTATTCAGTGTCACCGATTTTGTAGGGAATCTTCTCAGGCTCAGTAGTTGTCAGTATGCCTTTGCCCTTGTCCTGTCCTGAGGAAGATGATGCAATAATGGGAGGTGATGTTGTCATGATTG
The DNA here is from genome assembly GCA_019973895.1 of Chrysanthemum seticuspe. Classification (NCBI taxonomy): domain Eukaryota; kingdom Viridiplantae; phylum Streptophyta; class Magnoliopsida; order Asterales; family Asteraceae; genus Chrysanthemum; species Chrysanthemum seticuspe. Next base: position 275,774,024 of record BPTQ01000008.1, on the reverse strand, counting down.
GTGTTGAGACTGTCAGTGTTGTTGTTGTTGCTTGAGGTGGAAGTGATGAGATTGGTACTGCAGAGACTGGTGCTGATGATGATGATGTTTGAGCTGCTGAGACTGGTGGTGTTTGCTCCCCCTCAGTGTGAAGAGGAGTTTCTTCAGAAGTATTCTCCCCCTCAACTGTTGCCGTAGCGTCAGTGAGAGCAAGAGTTGGAGTAGGTGCTGAGGGGGACTGATCAGCTTGACCTTTGAAGGCCTGATAGATTTCAGTCATCATGGCCTTTATTTCGGAAGTGTCTGCTTGAAGACCAGTGACCTTTGCATCCAAGTTCGCATGAGATAACTCCAAGGCAGTCATTCGTGGACCAAGATTCCAAGCCATAGAAGACGAGGCCTGAGTCAAGGTAGCTACCTGAGTGTTCAGCGAGTCCATGGTGATCTGAAGAGTCTGAACTGAAGTTTGAAGACCCTGAACATTTGCAGACTTGAGCATCTCTATAAGGTCCGTGAGCCTGGATGAATTTTTTGCATATGCCTCAGTGGCCTCCAGCACTTTGGCATTGAGCGCTGGGTCTTCTTTGACAGCGTCCCTGATTTCATCAATCGTAACCCCAACTGTCTGAAGATGCTTGAGGAACTTAACCATGTGTTCATCCAGGTTGACAAGATGGTGGTACATAAGATCTCTGTGCTCATGAACATTTTCGTTGAAGGTGAGCACATCAGATCTAAGGTCAGCGTAACTAGCAGCAGCTTCAGTATGTTGATCCCAAAACTGTTCAGTAACCCCAGAAAATAGCCTCCTTGAAGCCCTACTGGTCCACTTAACCAGTTGTCTTTCAGTGAGCGGAAGAACATTGTCAAATCTTTTGAATTCGTCAGAGCTGGAGGATGAGGCTGAGTCATTGTCTTCAGGTTGAAAAGGTGACTCAGTCTGCGTTTGTGGATCAGGCTGAGGCTCTTGTTCAGTTTGAACCTCAGCGTCCACTTCTTCTCCTGCTGATAAGATTTCTTCATCACTTTCAGCAAAGTCATCATCAGATTCTAGCAACTCAGTAACCTCAGCAACAGTTAACAAGGGAGTGGGAATGGGTTCCATATCAGCGGGTGGTATTGATCCCTCTGAGTCTTTGTCCCCCGTGGACCCCTCGGACACTGGTGGGAGTTTCCCAGCGTCTTCTCGGGAGTCAGGATTGGTTTTGGGTTCCGTATCGGCGGGTTGTTCCTCTCCCTCCGAGTCTTTGTCCCCCAGTGACCCCTGAGACACTGGTGGGTATTTCCCAGTGCCTTTAGCAGAGTCAGTGAATGTTGTATCCCTATCAGTGGGTTGTTTGTTTCCCCCTGAGTCTTTGGGATCGATCAGTGTGCCCTCAGACAAAGGCTTGGATTTGCTAATGTCATCACTGGGCGAAGTGGAAGGCGCTCCCCTACCAGCGGGTTGTTTGTTTCCCTCTGGATCTTGGGGAGTAGTAGGTGTGACCAAGGGCACTGACTGTGATGTATCAGTGTCTTTCGTTGTCACGGGGGTGGTTGTTGCCTGGTCAGTGGGTGTCTTTTTGGTCTCAGGCCTTTTGTGCCTCTTAGGCGGTGCTCCTGAAGCCTCAGGGCCCTGAGACTTTGGTTTTGTCTTAGTCCCAGTCTGAGACTTCCCCTTTCTCTTTTTAAGAGCAGGGTTTGGAGACTCCTGGTTGTTTACAGCAACCATATGGGCCGTCAATTCAATAGGTGTGACAAGGGATGGGTCCTTTTGAAAGTTTGAAGGACTCAGGATGCCAGGTAAATTTCCAAATTTTTCATCCTGAGTATAATTGGCACCCAGTAACGATTGTAGAGCACAAGAGACAAACCTAGGATACGAAATATACTTCGTCCTAGTTTTGCTCTGTAGCTTCGTTACAAGATCACTGTAAATGATCTCCCCTTTGTCGACAGTGACCCCATTCATCAGGCAGTATGCCATCATCAACTGAATAGAGTTAACCTGTTCAGTGGATGAGTGGTTCCCGCCGAGGACCTGAATCACAAAAGTGAAAAGGATCCTCCAAGCCACGGGGAATGAACTTTTAGTGACTGGGGTCTTGTCCAAAAATGTGGGATCCAAAACGATTTGTTTTAACCCATCCTTCACTGTTGAAGGTTCAGGATGGGCGACATAAACACCTTTGTTGTAATCTAACCCTGTTGAAGTGCAAAAAGTTTTGTAATCCATGGTGTATTGTTGCCCCCCATTAAGACTGAACCTGATGAGATACTCCCTGAGTGGTCTAAGGTTATTCTCATCAGTTGAAGGTGTCGGGTCAAAGGCTTTAGCAGTTGCCCAAAACTCCCTGAGGTAGTTTGGGTACACCACTGAGGGACATTTTACAAAGGCCGTTTTGAGTGGGCAGTTGAATAAAAATTTTACAATGTCTTTATAGGTTGGGACATTTTCAGGGTATTCAAAATTACCTATGACATTGTTTGTTTTGAATTCAACGTTTGTGAGATCCCCTACCTACTGAGAAGCAAACTGGAGAGATTGTGTTCTAGCCATATCTATTAAAGAAGTTTTTAGGGTTTAAAAAATGTTTGGCAAGAACAATCAAAATGTTTAGATCTCTCTAGTTTGTGATGAAAAAACTTTTGTAAATGTTTACAAGGAAGGTTTTCCAAAAGAGGTTTTAAGAGTTTATGATCACACACAAATGTTTTTGAATTTTTGAAATGATTTTGACAGAGTTTAGTTGCAGAAAAGATTTGTGTGTGTTTGTTTGTGATGAAAGGGGGTATTTATAGAGTGATAAGAGGGGTGTTTTGTGCACAAATGGGAATATTAAGAGTCGGTTTTTGAAAGACGTTTGAATTTCCACATTTAATGCTACCACTCCATTACCCGCAGTAAAAATCCTGTTTTTCAAGGGAACAGTTGCAGCGCACAGTAAAAGTGCACTTTTGCAGAGATAAAATATCAATTTGATATTTTTGTGAGAGGCATTAAATGCCAAGTGGGATGACACTAAGACAAAGAGACATATATTCCTTTATTAAATTGGCATAGTTACCAACCTAGGACATTAAAGTAACTGATACTTGGATCATTTAGTTACTCATTCAATGCTCTTTGTCAAGTGTCAGGGACCCTGAATGAGTCTTACTCATTCAGTGAGAGGTTTATTTTGGATTTTCAGGGAGGATGAACCATTTCAGAGAACTTACTGAGATTGGTTTTCAGATACTTGACTTTCAATGTCAAGCATTCCCAATTCAGCTTTCAGTCTCCTGAAGGTAGGTTCATCCAAGGGTTTGGTGAAGATATCAGCCAGTTGATATTCAGTAGGGATGAAATGAAGTTCTATGTCTCCTTTCATTATGTGATCCCTGATGAAGTGATATCTGATATCAATGTGTTTGGTTCTTTGGTGGAGGACAGGGTTGTTGGAGATTGCAATTGCACTAGTGTTATCACAGAAGATGGGCACCATTTTGTAATGGATGTCATAGTCACTGAGTTGACTTTTCATCCATAATACATTGGCACAGCATCCTGCTGCAGCTACATATTCAGCTTCAGCTGAGGACATAGCCACTGATTGTTGCTTCTTTGCACTCCAACACACCAGTTTTCCTCCAAGAAATTGACAGGACCCTGAGGTACTTTTTTTGTCCATGTTGCAGCCAGCATAATCAGAATCAGAGTAACCCTTGAGATCAAACCCTGAGCATATTGGATAATATAGTCCAAGGCTTGGGGTTCCTTTCAGGTACCTGAGTATTCTTTTGGCTGCAGTGAGGTGGGATTCTTTGGGATTGGACTGATATCTTGCTATTAGACAGACTGAAAATTGTATGTCTGGTCTAGTAGCGGTTAGATACATCAGTGAGCCAACAATCCCTCTGAAATGAGTTTGATTGACTGATTTGCCAGTGAGATCAGGTCTAAGGTTGTTGGGTGGAACCATTGGTGTCTTCACTGAGGCATAGTCAAATATCTCATATTTCTTCAAGAGATTTCTGGTGTATTTCTCTTGACTAATGGATATACCTTTATCAGTTTGCCTGATTTGTAGTCCAAGAAAGTAAGTGAGTTCCCCCATCATGCTCATTTCAAACTTCTTTGTCATTAGTTTTTCAAACTGTTTGCAAAGTTTGTAATTTGTTGAGCCAAAGATGATATCATCAACATACACTTGGACTAGTATCACATCCTGTTGGGTTCTATAGACAAACAGTGTGTTGTCTATCTTTCCTCTGACAAACTTGTTTTGTATCAGGAAGGCTGAGAGAGTTTCATACCATGCCCTGGGAGCTTGTTTAAGTCCATAAAGTGCTTTGTCAAGCTTGCAGACATAGTCAGGGAATTCACTACTCTCAAAGCCTGGAGGTTGCTGAACATACACATCTTCCTTGAGATCACCATTTAAGAATGCACTTTTAACATCCATTTGGTAGACCCTGAAGTTCATGTATGTTGCATATGCAAAGAAGATCCTGATGGCTTCCATTCTTGCAACAGGAGCAAATGTCTCATCATAGTCAATGCCTTCTTGTTGACTGTAACCTTTGGCTACAAGTCTGGCTTTGTTTTTAATGACAGTGCCGTTTTCATCAGTTTTGTTTCTGAAAACCCACTTCATTCCTATGACTACTACATCCTGAGGACATTTGATCAAGGTCATGACCTTGTTTTTATCAAACTGTTGCAATTCTTCTTGCATAGCCTGAACCCAGCTTGGGTGTTTTAGAGCTTCAGTGACACTTTTGGGTTCAATGTCTGATAGGTAATCAGCATATAGACATTCATTGGCTGAAGCTGCAGTTAGACTGGCAGCCATGCTTCTAGTGAGCATGCCCTCAGTGGGTTCACCAATGATATTTACAAGCTCAATGTCCTGAGATCTTGTCCACTTACTTTGTGGTCTGGGATCTGAGCTTGAAGATGTCACTGGGAGTTCAGATGTGAGTTCAGGTGCAAGAGCCACAGAATCATTTAGAACATCTGTAGAGATGTCTTGATCAGGTTGAGGATCATGAGTTACAGGATCCTGATCATTTGGATCATTGTTACTTATCCCAGTAGGGACAGACTGATTATCAATGAACTCATTGATGGTTGGTTGGGGTAGGTTGTGGGGTAAGACATAATATGAGATGTCAGCATCAGCTTGATATGAGGAATTGAGTTCAGTGTTGTACTCATCAGGAGGATATCTTGATGAGTTATCAATTCCTATTTCCTCCACTGAGGTGTTGGTGAACCTGATGCTTTCAGTACTTTCATCAAAGGTGACATGAAAGGTTTCCTCAACTTGTTGTCTCCTTGTGTTAAAAACCCTGGAGGCTTTGGAGATCAGTGAGTAGCCTAAAAAGTATCCATCATCAGCTTTTGCATCAAACTTGCCTAGATGATCCTTGTGGTTGTGAATGAACACAGGACATCCAAACACATGAAAATAGCTGATGTCGGGAAGTCTACCTTTGAAGATCTCATATGGGGTTTTATTATATCTTTTGACAATGATTGACCTGTTTTGAGTGTAACAGGCAGTTTTGACTGCTGTTTTGAGAGGGCTGAGCCATTTAACATAGTTCTAGCAGCCTCAATGAGAGTTCTGTTTTTCCTTTCAGCAACCCCATTTTGTTCAGGGGTATAAGGAGATGAGAAATTTTGAGAAATTCCTTTTTCATCACAGAAACTCTCAAGTTCTTGATTTCTGAACTCAGTGCCATTGTCAGTTCGGATTTGTTTAACAGTAATGTCATTCTGGTTTTCAATCTTCCTGATGAATGACATTATTGTATCAGCTGCCTGACTCTTTTTGGAAAGAAAGTATACCCAAGTGTATCTTGAGAATTCATCAACAATGACAAGTGTATACTTCTCATGCTGGATTGATCTGGGACTGACAGGTCCAAAGAGATCCATGTGCAGGAGGTGAAGGCAGCTTTTGATGGAGAAATTTTGTTTGGTTTTGAATGATGCTCTGTGGTGTTTACCCTTTTCACAGGCAGAGCATGGTTTGTCTTTGTCTTTTGCAAAGACCAGTGATGGTAAGCCAAGGACCTTGTTTTGTTTTGCCAAGTTGTTGAGGTGTTTGAAGTTTAAGTGTGAAAGTCTCTTATGCCACAGCCAATTGATAGTTTCAGTGGCTTTAGCAAAGAGACACGTTCCATCTTGGGAGAGAGTTGACATGTCAAGCACATAAACACCATCTCTCCTATGAGCTATCAACACAACTTCCTTGTTGGCATTAAAAATGGTACCTTGTTTATCATTGAATTGTACAATGAATTTTGCATCACATAGTTGACTGACACTGATGAGATTGTATTTGAGACCGTTGACATAGGCTATTCTAGAGAAAACTATTCCATTGCAGTTTACTGAACCATAACCTTCAGTGGGACATGATGAGTTATCACCAAATACTACCTTGGGCCCTGGTTCCTTTACATACTTGTGCAGATATTCCTTCACACCAGTCATGCTTCTTGAGCATCCACTGTCTAGATGCCAAATAGGCTCCCTGGCATGTCTCTGCACAAGTAGTAAACTGAATTAGTTTCTCTTCGTGACCCACTTACTAGTGGGCTTTGATCTCAAGGTCTCTTTGAAATTTTTAATCGACTCATGGTCAGTGGTTGTGTGCAAGGTGCTACCACAGGTTTTGCATTTAGAGGCTGAGGATGACTCAGTGACTCTGGGTTGTTTGGAATTTCTCCTTGCATGAATGATACTGTCATGTTGGGATGTCTCATGAGCTGGATTACCGCATATATCACAGCATGTATTCATGAGACAATCATCCTGATGATGATCATTGAACCCGCAGTGAGGGCAGAGAGGAAAAGGTTTTGCTCTATTCTTTGGAGCAGTTTTCGAGGATGAAGCATACTGATGACCAACTTTGGTATAGTTTGCTTGACTGACATACTGTAGATGATCTGCAGTCCTGTGATCGTCCTTTTTGCAGATCATGCAAAAAAGGATTCTATAGCAGTTGTCAGTGGAATGGGTGGTGTAATGACACAGCTCACACTTTTGTTTGTTTTTGGAGGTTGACTTAGACTTTGAGGAACTGGAGGAAGCTGACTTTGTCTCCTTGATTGGTTCAGGGACCTTTTCAATGGATTCATTTTTTCAGTAAGCTTCCTCACAAGTTCAGTCAGTTGCTGGATTTGGTCAGCTTCAGTGGGGACAGAGGATGATGAAGTCTCAGCAGGAGTAGACTCTTGTTGGATTTGTTTTGCTTGTTTTTGTAGGATAGTTCTACCACGTCCAGACCTTTCTTTTGGTGAATGAGGATTGAATTGTAGTGGAGTAAGCTCAGAGCTTGGAGCAGCACCCTGAAGAGGTTTCAGTGGTGGAAGCGGTGCTTGAGATTCTGCTTCAGACTCAGAGATGTGTTCAGTACAACTGGGCACATCAGGGAGTCCAAGCATGCTCTTTAGAGCTTGACTTTCAGGCTCTAGAATCCTTCCAGAATCGAAGTTTGGAAGCTTACTCTCAGGATTAACTCGTTCAATCCATTCACTGGAATTTGAATCAGCCAACATACTTGTAATCATGCCGCCAGACACAAATGGCTTAGGAGACTGGTCTTTGTTGAGAGAGTCAGGGAGATGATCTTCACCTATGACTCTCTTCTTGCTGCTACTGGGGGCTCCCACAGCATCAAAGACCCTGGGATTCTTAGCAGTCCAACTATTAAGAATATCATTTGCCTTTTTAAGTTCATCTTGAAGATTCTGATTTCTTTTAACTAGTTCAGTGTTTTGAATTTGCAAAGTGACAGCCTCAAGCTTAGCTTGTTTTAAAATAAGCAATTCATCCCTACACTTGTTCAATTCAAAACTTAACTTGTTGTACTTAGAAAAAAGATTCAGTCTTTGCTCTTCTACAAACTTAAGGTCAACATTTAGATAATTCATATAAGACTGCCAATCAGAGTCATCATCCATAGAAAGTAAAGTGTTTACCTTCTTCATTGTGATGTTGACCCATTCCCCGTTCCTAGCATGATTCTTCCCAACAGCTAGCTTGTCTTCTTCTGAGAGAACCATTAGAGCACTTACATGTACATTTCATCATCCGATGAGATTGGCTCTTCATCCCAGTCAGGAAGACAAGATATTATGATACTTTTGAGTCTTTGGTCCTGGTTGACCACTCTCCTTTCATCCTGGGTCCACTGAGCTTCAGGTTTGGGCAACCCTTCAGCAGTCTTTGGGACAAATGGACCTTCATTTATGCACTTGACATAATAAGGTTCCATCCCAATCAAATAGCAAAGCATTCGCTTTTTCCATTTGTTGAATTTGCCAACTTCAAGTCTAGGGGCAACAGCTGAATAAGCTCCACACTTTTTATCGACTAGTTGGGGTACATCAATTTCAGCCATTTAGGATCCTAATTTAAAAACTTTTAGAGCGGCCTAAAAACGAGTTTTATAATTAGCCTGTCTCTGATACCACTTGTTGTTCCCCGTTCACTATCGTTTAAAACAGTTTAAGTTTATAAAACAAGTTAAAAGTGAACAATGAGTGAAATTAACATAAAGAAAACACACTAAGTAATTTTCAACATCATATTCTTATTAGAAATAATTCAACAAAGAATACGTTACCCAAGTACTTGCGGAATAGTACTTGGGATTGAAATAACAAAGTTGGGTGATTCCTCTCTAAGCTAAGTCTGAGCACAACTCTTAGAGATCACTGAGCTATCTCAGGAACTAAGTTGTATTTGGAGGAGTAAAGAGATGGCTTGCGTGTGTATGTGTTTTTACAATTCACAAGCTTAACCTTTTCACTCCATCTCTTATGCTATTTATACATGTATGATATTTGACTCTTTCCTAAGTGACAAACTGACATCACACAGAAGACAAAATACTGCTATTCAGGGAAAGTTGACTTTGGTTGATAAGGACTTCGTCTTATCTGATTCAACCTTTCCCGCCTTGTCCCGCTCTTTCTTCAGTCTTTACATCCTTCAGTCTTCTACTTCAGTTTGACTTCAGTGTAAGAAGTTGGAGAGGAATCTTAGGGATTCAGTGAGTTACTGAATCCATCATCTTCTTCTTGACTCAGTCTTCACCCTTTAAGTTCCGCCTTACTGAGTGGAGAGACTTCTTCTTTGCCTCTTACTGAGTATCCTGAAGACAACTCACTGAGAGACTATGCACTCAGTGACCTGTTTGTGTTAACGGATTAAATACTTGGCTATGTTCTATTCAAATCCTAGATTAAGGGGTTTGGGTATTTACTGAACCCAACAATAACTATGCCTGATTCTAGACATGAATAATACAGAAGTGTTATACTAGGCCTAATATAAGAGTGATGTTTGTCCGACAAGTTCTAGTACGTTTTTGACGTAGATTTTTTGTATGTCACCTGTCGGATATGTGAAGCTTATGTGTTTTAGGCTAGAAATACTTTTATGGAGTAGCCTAATAATTGGAAAACCACATGCATTACCTAACCAGTATGTTGTAAAGTCCAGCCTAATATATCCAATGGATTAAGAGGCCAAAATTGACTTACATTATATGTGTGGAATATGTGGTAAAAATAAAACTCAATGAATACAAATACTTACTTCAATTTCTGGGAAGCACTGCTATTTTCCCAAGGTGGGTCAATCAAAATAAGATTAAATCCATGTTCATGTTTCTCTGCAAGAAGATGCATTGAAGAAATAAATTTTCATGTTGCACAAAGCCTGCTATCTTTCACACAACAAGTGTATTTAATTTTCTTGATAGGTGCTATATACATATGTGATGCTTATATGACTAGTAAAATATGGAATGTAGGATAATAGAATTTCTACAAGATCATGTGATCATTAATTCATTAGCCAATTCACTATAACTGAACCATATTTGATGCATTGATCTGTTATTGCTATCACCTTATGAATGACATGTAAATAAAATCTAGGTTTTATTATCAAACATTACCAGGAATTAGGCCATGAATCTGCTTCAGATCAGACTTCCACATGTGAATCAAACAAAAATATGGAGTTGTTAAGCCAGACTGAATAAAGTAAAGTATTCAAGCAACTTTAAAAACAGATATGAAGAGCGGAAGGGTATAACAAAGATAAATTTGCAGCACCTCTTGCACCAACTATGGTTTTCTTTTTTCTCAATGAGCAATACCATACTGTTTACTAAATAAAATGTATTAAAATCATAAATGTACCATGTAGAAGGAACTCTGTTTCGGTATTATGTATATGCGGTTTAGGAAATCAACCTCCATGTCACTGTTTGTCTCATTAGCAACCAAGCTCCCGAATGCTGGAATGTTTAATTTTTCACAGTTTTTAACAGATACGAAACCTGAGGAACAAATCAAATAAGAAGGTAAGCGTAATATGAACTTAATTAACCAGCTTGCGTACTGGTGCAGCATCATACGACATTGCTACAACATAGCATCTTAACCTGAGCCACCAATATTGTGAACCAAGTAGACTTGTAGAAATACGAATTCATCAGTTTGGCTAGCTTTGTTAAATAACTTCCTGAAAGGTCTATTTTATTGCAAATTAGCTCGATTACAACCACTATGGTGTTTTTAACTGCCAGCCTTTGTCATGGAATTATCATCTTAACTTAGCATTCTAAAAGACAAAAGTTAATACATTTTCTAGGGTAACCAACTGGGCTAGCTCAGTTGGCCACCAAGGTTTCCTTAAGGTGCCTTGGGGAGGGGATGTTTGGATAGGGGAGGTCTCAAGTTCGAGTCCCACCCGGGACTTTTACCCTTTCAGGCGATAAAGGAGGAGCAGGCGGGTCTTAGGGTCAGCATACCGCCCAATTGGATGTCATTGCTTTACCTGAACCACTAAAAGCTAACAAGCCGTTCAAAAGAAAAAAAAAAAAAAAAAAAAAAAAAAAAGCCATTTTCTAGGGTGACAAAGAAGTTGCTTGTTGATTAAAATTACAAATTCTTAAAGCAAATTGCAGTCTGCGAGTAGCACTTAACAAAGGGAGTACGATGGGGCTATGTCGATGAAGGTGAACAAGTGGGGTGGATGGTTTAAAGCCCTGCTATACTTTTGGAAGAAATAACATTATCTGCATTTTAACAGTCAGACCCTTATTGATATGTTGACTCACAACCATGCCCTACCACAATTAGCCCCTTCGATTTATTCATCAAATCCAATCATTTAATCCAAATCAAATATACATTAAAAAGCACCAATGGAATTTACATGGAAGCTTTTGTTATCGAATATAAACTTTATAGTCCTTTCACTTAAGCAGTATGAAAGTTATCAAAGCCAACTTGCTCAGGACCGAAAATTTCAAAGAGCTCCTAAATGGCAACGAATTTAACAATGGAAATAAGACCGTAAGTTTACATATTACTGCTTCAGTCATTTAAAGCCTTATAACTACGAAAATGTAACTATTTCCGACATTTACAAGGTGAATGTATGTACAAATGCATAAAGTCATGAAAATAATAAGATTAAGAGATACCTTCTGTTTGCCTATAATCCTGATGAGGAGGCAGTGCTATTTCAAACAACGTAGCTTGCCATACACTCCCAAGCTCAACAAACGAATGTTCATCACTTGCCTGTCCAGAATCACTTGTTACAATACAATCACTCCTCAATTTCGCCAAACTTAACAATAGATCACTAGCTTCCATCAAACACCCGTGCGCCTTCATCAAAAATGGTTTTGCCCTCTGCAACAATCACACCCCCCAATTACACATATACTAATCAATCTAGTCATATAACATTAGTTGCTCCAGACTCTAACATATCTTCACATATACTATCATCGTATACAACTAGCTTTACTAACCAGCCTCCTAATTAACACACTTAAACTTTTCAAGAAAAATAAGGAAATAGTATGTACCTCGGCTGTAAAACATTCAGCTAATTGTTTAGTTAAGGGTTTTTCTAACTTGTGCACTAGGGGCACAAGTTAAGCACACCATAAGTACACAGGTACACAGGGATTTACATAAAAGTACAAACAATTGTACTTTTTGTGTACTTTTGTTATGCTTAACTTCTGCCCTTAGGGCACAAGTTAGAAAAACTCATAAGCCTTAAGAAATGAGCTTACGAAGCATAAGCCGAAACCATGTAAGCTTGTAGGTCCAAAAACGAGCTTAAACAAAAATTGTACCTGATGACGTTCATCAGCAGCTTGTTCTCTTATATTAAGCATAACAGTTTTCTTCACCTTACGTTTTCGTTTCCTTTTATTATTTTGAACCCCATCGTTATCTTCTTCATCCAAATGAACCGGTTCAAAGAACCTAGAGTAGTAAGAAGATGAGTTAACCCTAACATTAGTGTAAGATTGATTAAGTACGCGAACTGGGTCAATGAATACAGTTTTTGAATCTTCGAAATAGTATATTCCTGTATCCAAGAATGTTGTTAGGATGTTGTTGGTGGTGGTGGTGGTATTTTGGTTGCATGGTGTCATGGTCGGAGTTAGTGATGATGTTCCGATTGCCTGCCGGACGGTTGAGAGTTTATTCTGGACTTATGGTTAGGTTTTGGGCCGATTCGGTTATGGTCCAGTTACGGTTCTATTTGGCCCATTCCAGTACTAATACGAGACTTTTGGCTTTGGCCTTTAGCGTATTTGTTGAAACTGTAGAGTTATTTGCATTTTGGAAAGCTCTCATACGCCTTTTTTTATTTGTTTATTAAGGGTGTGTTCGGCGAAATTAGTAGTAACATTGGGCGGCAGGGATGGAGGGCCATGACCAAATATGACCACTTTTTGAACGGTAATACTGGAAACACATTTCGAAATACTTGTGTAAAAATCAGTGTTTTTTTTAGGATAAATGGCACAAAAATGTATCAAACTTAGAGTCCATTTCCAATTAAGGTTCTATTCTTTTTTTCTTGCATAAAAAGGTACCCAACAAATTTTTTAGACGGATTTGGGTTTTTTATTAACGTTCGTTAACTCACTTTGTTAGTAAATTACATGTTTGATCCTCGAATTCGTATAATCATTTCATGTAACATCCAAAGACATTTTTGAAATTTTTTTTACATGTTTAGTCCTCGAAAAAAATTTCAAAAATAAAAATTACATGTTTGGTCCTCGAATTTTTTTAAAAATTCGAAAAACCTTTTAAAAATTTTGAAAAAATTCAAAAAAATTTGAAATTTTTTCAAAAATCCTTTTCGAATTCGTATAATTATTTTCGAAAAATTTGAAAATTTGAAAAACATTTTAAAAATTTTGAAAAAATTCAAAAAATTTTGAAATTTTTTCAAAAATCCTTTTCGAATTCGTATAATTATTTTTGAAAATTTGAAAATTTTTCGAAAATTCTTTTCGAATTAATATAATCATTTTTGAAAATTCTTTTTGAAATTTTTTTAACAAAGTTTGAAAAAAAATTTGAAAATTCTTTTTAAAAATTTTCGAAAAGAATTTTCAAAATTTTTTTTTCAAACTTTGTTAAAAAATTTCGAAAAGAATTTTCAAAATTTTTCAAATTTTTCAAAAAGAATTTTCAAAAATGATTATACAAATTCGAAAATAATTTTCGAAAAAAATTCAAAATTTTTTGAATTTTCAAAAATGATTATACTAATTTAAAAAGAATTTTCGAAAAATTTTCTAATTTTCAAAAATAATTATACGAATTCGAAAATGATTTTCAAAAAAAAAATTGAATTTTTTGAATTTTTTTGAAATTTTTCGAAATTTTACAAAATTTTTTTGAAGTTTAAAAAAATTTCGATGACCAAACATGTAATTTTTATTTTTGAAATTTTTTTTTCGAGGACCAAACATGTAAAAAGGAAAATCAAAAATGTTTTTGGATGTTGCATGAAATGATTATACGAATTCGAGGACCAAACATGTAATTTAGTAACAAAGTGAGTTAACGAACGTTAATAAAAAACCCAAATCCGTCAAAAAAATTTGTTGGGTACCTTTTTATGCAAGAAAAAAAAATAGTACCTTAATTGGAAATGGACCCTAAGTTTTGTACATTTTTTGTGCCATTTGCCCTTTTTTTTAAATTAACACTATATCGAAAAAATCTTTGGGGTTCTCGGGCACCCGGGAGAATCCCCTAGCTCTCTCCCTGTTGGGCGGTATTAGTAAGCAATGAGCAGCAATCGTTTTTTTTATGAAAATGTTTAGTAATGTAGCTGTAATCATAATTGTAAAATGTTACATAAATGCTACTTCATGAAGTGTTGAAGAATGGTTATTCCGGAAAAGAAAAAACGCAAAGCTATTTGTTACTTGTCAAACGAGCATTAGGTTCATACGCTCACCGCTCCTAAATAATCTTAAGCGTTTTGCGCCAAACGCACCCTTAGCTTATAAAGTTAAGTTCATGAGCATACACAAGACATAATCTAACGTTGATATGTAAATAACCCGAAATAGGGAGGTTCCCAATTTTAAATAATCATAGGGTTGAGTTATTAATACGGTGGCTATGTTTTTATTCATACGGGGGCTATTTTTTTGTTTTTTTTTTTTTGTTTTTTTTTTATTTTTATAATTTTGTTTACATCAAAAAGCTATAAACCTGAAAATGCGGAACTGTAAATATAAAGTTTAATAAGTCAAACGCTTAAAACTGTCAGAAATACGGAACAGAAACTGACAAAAAACTGTGTTGTACTGGAAAAATGAAGGGGACAAAGGGTGAATATTCCCTGAAAAGTTGCAGGCCTACGGGTTAGACCCCGTAGGAATAGTGTATCCCTAATCATATAAGCCTAGAAGATAAGCTAATACGAACACCCCTACTTCATAGTTGGCAAATTGGTTAATTTAATATCCGACCATCTAACTCACTCCAGCTTGGTCCCGCGACTTGCGTATTGTTTTCTTTTGCTAATTTATGACTGAATGTTATAACATAGTATTACTAGTGAACCTATAATGCTAGAACTTAGTTAATGCTTACGTTGTGAACATATTTATATGGTTGTGTATTACTTGCGCAAAAGACTAATCGTAAACCCTTCCTAAAGTGAAACGAGATCAAATCAAAGCCTTAGTTATAAAGGCTTGTGACTAATCATCATTAATTAAGATGATTTCTGGACAAAAGATTTTTTACATACGAATGGATCAATCTCCACCCTCCATTTTTATTAGATCTAATGGATGAGATTAATTCAACAATTAAAAAACCTCTTTCATCCTTTTTTTTCAAATATAAATATTTATCAAACCGTTAATCGTCAAGCGAAAAAAATATACCATTACGACGAGCATTTAATTATCTTTCTATAGATAGGCACTTTGATTTACTTTCGACAAAAAAAAATTCGTGTTTTTCACCTTTTTTTTTTTTTTTTTTTTTCGTTTTTTTACGTTACTAAAATTTGCATTAAAAAATCATATATGATTTAACACTAATTTGAATACCACATGTGATATTAGTGTTAAATCATATATGATATGTATATCATATGTGATTTATCATATATGATTTAACACTAGTATCACATATGATATTACATATCATATGTGATTTAACACTAATATCATTTTATCACATGTGATCTTCAAATCAGTGTTAAATCATATATGATATTTCATACAAATTCCAGTTTCGAAGAAAAACGGAAAAAAAACGAAAAAACGTGAAAAAACGATTTTTTTTTTCTTTTTTCGAAAGTATATCAAAGTGCCCGTCTATAGAAAGATAATTAAATGCTCGTCGCGATGGTGTAATTATTTTTGCTTAACGATTAACGGTTTAAGAGATATTTAAATTATAAAAAATAGGTAAAATAATAAAATATTTTTAATCTCAAGTCTCAACCATTGGTTTCTTTTTAGATGGATGGTGGAGATTAGTCCCTTGGTATGTAAGAAAAGTTTGGTATGTAAAATAAATCTCCTCATTAAAATGTGTGTTTAGCAAAATAGTCGTAACAGTAGATGGAATTATAATTATAATATGTAAAACAACTCTTAAATGCTCAACAATGCTAAATGTTACTTCATAGAGCATAGGAAAAGTAGCATTCTGAAAAAATAGGTAGAGCTACTTGTTGCTTGCCAAACGAGCATAAAAAATTACAACACTCAACGTTCACCGCTCCTAAATGCTCCTAACAATTTGCGCCAAACATACTTAAAAATTTAAAGTTCCTTTATTGTCAAATGCAAATAATCTTAAGACTAAAATACACGGTTGGTCCCTAAACTCGTCCCTTGACCAATAATGTCGTTGTCAACGTTATGTTGGTGAGGGCAAAACCGTCTTTCACTGTAGCGTACTAAATAGAAACCGTTGTACAGTGTTTGTAGCTAGTATATGTCTGTGTAACACGGTTTGGTCGACATTTATCATCCATCCCTAAACTATCCTACAAAAACAGTCTTCTACAAAACGATAATCGTTTCAAGATGGTACGTTGTTGGTGTGGTAAGCAAGCTATTATTCGCACTTCGTGGACCTCTGCCAACCTAGGGCGTCGATTCTTTGGTTGTCCTGTTGAAGTAAGTGCGTCTTAATGTTTATTGTGTTAGTTTGTTTTCGCAAGCAGCAAAGTACATTGTAACAATGGTGGTTGTTTAATGACTTGTCATAATCATGAATAGGGATCTTCTTGTCGGTGGATAAGATGGTATGATCCTGAAATCTGTGCTCGTTCAAGAATGATCATACCAGGCCTTTTGAGGGGGAGAAATGAGCTTGAGGCAAGATTAGTAGTTGTTGAAGGTGATGTGTGGAAGTGGAAGATTTACCTGGTGCTAAGTTGGATGTTGTTCTTGATTGTTTATGCATTGGGATAACTTTTTTAGCTTTTATGTAATGAGGCGAGATGGTTAATGTTCAGTATCTTGAATTGTAGTAACGTTGTTATGAAGTATTCAGTTTGGTTTGTTTTTTATTTTGAATGCCTTATGGGTATGCAGATGGTTAGCAATTTGTTTAGGGTTGACTTTTAAATGTCAACATTCTTATGAGGTTCTGTTTAGCTTTGGTTACTTTTGATGCAAATTATTCACACATCAAGCTTAGTCAATCTATAAAAATACACAATAATGACATGGTTCCATAGTTAATGCAAATGGATATAATTCCAAATGCATAAAATTGCATACTTTTCAAAGCATGAGAACTACAGTTAGACACACACACACACATATTTTTAGAGTACATAACTTGTCCATAGGAAATAAACTAGATGAAACATTGTCTAGATAGTTAGCATAACAGAATTGACCTATGGTGAGGCCATCATTCTTTCCAGTGCAGCCTGCTGCCTAGTCATTCTTCGTGTAGCAGGTTGGGTTGAAGCAGAAACTGCTTGAACATCACTTGACTGCAGCTGAGAATCAGACTGGGATTGATCATGTTGCTGGGATTGACACTGGGCTTGCTCATGCATGCTGGGATCGGCAATTGCTTCATCTTGATGTTGTTGGGATTGTGACAGGGATGCATCATGTATGATGGGATCTTCAGTTGCTGGATATTGATTTTCAGATTGAACACCACTTCCTTGAACTGCACTAACTTGACTTTCAACAACACCTGTAGCTTCAACTTCTTTATCTGCTGCTACTTTGTTACCTTTAGGATGTGTCTTTTTTGTTGCGGCTTTAGTAGGCACATGTTTGACATTTCCCTTATTGGCAGTTCGACTACTTTCAGCTCCACCATACCCTAGGCATGTTTTCCGGTTGTGTCCAGCAATGCCACAAATACTACACTTAACACTCTTCCAAACCCTTGACAGCTTACCATCCTTCACAATCTCTTCACTTTCAGGAGCTATCCTAACTCTTTTTCTACCTCTTGCGCTAGGCGGGTTTGTTTCGGATTTCGGTGGAACAATTGTTGTTGGTACAGTTGATTTTTCCCAATGTTCGCTGCTAGTTATAGGCTGGACATGGTGATGGTAGGTTGCCTCCCAAGTGAGAAGATAGTAACAAGGATGAGCCGATGTTTCTACAGCTCCTACTTGTTGCCCATTTAAAGCCATATTCCAATTGGTAACAACAGCATGTTTACATGGTAAACCTGTTATCTCCTATCTTCTGCAAGTACAAGAATTGTGTACAACATTAACTACACATTGGTCGCCCCATGGTCCACTAACCTCAAAACTGTCACACCCCCAAATTACCTGTTTTGCAGCGGAATGGAATACCTGGGGGATGACTGTCATAGCATCAAAGTTACAGTTATATCGAACGACCTAAAGTGTCGTTTTGAAAATATCGTTTGATTAAGTAAAATAATCAGAGTTTTCAAAACATAGGTCCCAAAAGATTTCCAATGTACCAAAATGAATTTGTTACAATCAAACGATAGTTAAGTGCATAAAATATATGTGAGACGCGTCGTCACCGCGACTCTATGATAAGTCCACATGCATACCATGAAGTGAATGCCTTAGATACCTGAGATAAAACATGCTAAAAGTGTCAACACAATGGTTGAGTGAGTTCATAGAGTTTACTTAACATGTAAAGCTTTAAAAGAATGTTCATGCAGCAAAGGCAAAGTTTTTGGTTATTGAGAATAGTCCACAAAGCAAAGGCATTGTAAATCCACTCAGTTCCAAGTTTCGCCCATACAAAACTTGCAACCTGTGTGTTCACAATCCACTGCCAGAAGTAGTATGTCTAGTAGTCAAGTATACGTTGTCATAATAGTTCATAATATAGCACCGCGTATATAATAAATAAAGACTGCTCCGAACAAGGGAGACTTTATAGTGCTGCTCCGAACATGGGAGACTTTGTATTGCTGCTCCGAACATGGGAGACTTTGTATTGCTGCTCCGTCGACAGGGGAGGCTTTGTATTGCTGCTCCATACCGGGGAGACTTTAGAACGCTCCACCAATAAGGCGAGACTTTATATTGCTCCGTTCACATAGGGAGACTTTGCACGCTCCACCAATAAAGCGAGACTTTGTATTGCTCCGTTCACATAGGGAGACTTTGCACGCTCCACCAATAAGGCGAGACTTTTAGGTCATAGTACGTATGGTTCAATAAGTTCAAACAAGTCATAAGTTCATAATTAAGTTCAAGTGTTCCATTCAAAAGTTCATAATTAAGTTCAAGAGTTTAAGTCGAGCTCAAAAGTTCAAAACGGTCAAAGAGCTCAAATAATATCAAAAGGTTCAAAATAGTCAAAGTGTTCAAAATCACGTCAAACAAGTTCATGATATATAAAAAGAGGGTCCTTGTACAAGTTAAAAGAGTTCAACTATATGTCAACAGGTTCAAATCAATTTAAAAGAGTTCAAATATATATATATGAAGGGTTCAAATAATAGTGTTCATAACATAGTAATCAATTTAGTTCGGGCATAAACTACTTACGAGCATAAAGAGTGAGACAAAAGATTAACAAGTTCATGATAGTTCAAACAATATAGTTTAAGTTTAGATTCAACATATAGTTTGCAAATAATCGAAATTGAAATTAAAATAGTTGAGCATGTATCTCCCCCAAAGAGTTTGTAAAATGATTAAACGAGTAAAAGTGGGGCTACGAACTCACCTGATGCAATGATTATGATGACAAAAGTAGATACACTGAAATGAGGTGCGATCTCTATCTGCAACCTAATATAAATGATATGTTCTAATGTAAGCCATGAAACAATGTCGTGCATGCAAACTCATATGATATCCATACCACTTGTACATTTGAAAATAAAGTTTATCGTCGAAAAACAATATAATTTGACAACTCATGAAAATGGCTAATTTTGAGTGATCGTATATTATTCGTTATACCTTCGTTTGACAAACGGTTGAACATTTTGGAAAATAGAATAGGCGAACTCACTTTTACTTGTAGACATCGTTATCTCAAAAGTATTCTATCGATATGAAAAATGGCTCCAAACATGGTCACTTGCGATAACCATTTTGGTCTAGTAAAAATATGTAAGTGTTATTACTTGTGAAAATAAGTACGATAGCCATATTTAAAATGCATATAACTTAGTCGTTATAAGTCTGTTTTCTACGTTTTATATATCCTTGGTCTCGTGTTATTTATACTAATATATTTTTGATAAATCGACTCATTTAGATAATGCTTAAAACTCATTTTTGCCCCTTAAATAACCCTTGACAGCTTGTATTTTTCAAAAAATTAGTTTTCGTCGTTAAACTTGAAAATAGCGTAACTTCTTCGTTATAAATCCGTTTTGACCCGTTCAAGCGACCACGGTTTCGTTTTAAAGTATATTTTCTGAAAACATAACCCAAAATAATCCATGACCTGTCGAAATTTCCAGATTTTACAATTTTGGACAGACCTCAATCTTGTGTTGTCGAAAATGATTTTTCTAGTTCAAAGCTTGTACTAAACCCTTCCAATCAACACTAAAGCTAATCTAAACCTACAATACACCTTCTTAGGGTGTTATGGGTTCCTAAACTTCACCAACAATGATAGGTTTCATAAGTACACTGATTATAACACTTATGTTCATGAAACTTAACAACACTTGTAATAAGTGGTATAAATACATAAGAATACTTGCATGATTAGTACTAGAAATATGAAATAGATCAATAATAGGTATTGTAAGATTATGAAAAAAAAATTGAAACTTACTTGAGTGATTATGATAAATTGGTGATGAAAAACTTAATTAAACTTCAAGGTTTTAATCCTAAACCTTAACTAGTACTCAAATGGATCTTGAATATACTTGATCTTGCAAAATTTATGATTTCTTCCTTGTGTTCTTAGCTTGGCCGGTCATCAAAGAAAAAGAAGGAGATGATGTTTTCCTTTTACACCTTCTTGTATGTGTTTGTATGTGTTTTAAATAAATAAAACTCTTGTATATTTGCAAATATCTAGCAATTTGTGTAGATGTACATTCTTAGATCAAGATATTAATGAAAAAAAATGGATGACATGGGGCGTTTGGTCGGCAATGGGATAAGGGTGAAATAGTTTGTGTATTTTTGTTGTCTAAATGAATTTAAAGTTAAGTGTAGTGTGTAATTTGTACATAAAATTAATTATTAAGTGTAGCGTTAGCTAGAAATCGATTTTAACGGAACAAAATAAAATATATCGAAGTCATAAAAATTATAAAAATGCATTTCTCGCAAGTATTGAGTGAATAAATAATTATCGAATTGAATTTAGGAAAATCGTCGTAAATATATATATATATATATATATATATATATATATATATATATATATATATATATATATATATATATATATATATATATATATATATATATATCAATATATATACAAAATAAATTCAAAACATTGGGTAAACTAATAATATAATTTTTATAGTCTTAAAATGAGTATAAAGATATATCTGGAAAATTGTCGAAAGTGTCGGATCAATTATTCAAAATCAGTGATCGTGTGATAGCGTTTATTTAATAAATAAATATACGTTAATGAAATATGCAAACCCATGCATGAACTAATATGAAAATGATGTTACTGATAATATGTAGACTAACTCTAGTCTATATGAAATGTTCTCAAGGATGTTTCATGAATACGCCGCTTAACCCTCACGGTTACGCGAATTAGATACTCGTAAACCTAGTTTACGAAAAATGATGAATAAAAATTTTTCTCCGGGAATGAATAGTGTTTTGTGAATAGTAAAAGTTTGGAATAACCTTTCAAAACATCAAATCGACTTCGAAAACGATGAATAGTAAAATAATGAATAGTAACCGATGAATAGTAAATTCCCGAGATGAATAGTAAAAAATTTTAAAGTTTGCAAAATGACCGGAAATTGAGAATTGTGACATTCTTCCCCTGTTAGAGGAATCACGTCCTCGTGATTCAATTGTTGATAACTATGGTCTGATCCTCGACAAGGGTCTAAAAGTTTATGCTCGTGCGTATAGTCTAAGAGATTATGTCAATGCTCATGCATATGGGTTCCTCGTCCAACTAGGTACGTTCTTGTGCCATCGCGACCATTTCCCATTCTAAAGACATGCTCTCTTATGGTTAGGTTTGTTGAGGCAAACTTTCCCATTCTCGAGCAAAACCCTCAAAAGACTTTTAGGTAACCGATTTTTACTTAATCTAACAACTCATCAAACAAGAACTGTCATGAGATTAGGCTAAATCAGTTTGAGTAACAACTTGATTCTAGCTGGATCTTTGCAACTCATCAAACAAGAACTGTCACTCAGATCAAACTGGAAACAAGTGGTTTGAATAAAATCTTTTGAAAATTTGGCTCGATTACGGAAT
Source organism: Chrysanthemum seticuspe (assembly GCA_019973895.1). NCBI lineage: Eukaryota > Viridiplantae > Streptophyta > Magnoliopsida > Asterales > Asteraceae > Chrysanthemum > Chrysanthemum seticuspe. Next base: position 275,751,813 of record BPTQ01000008.1, on the reverse strand, counting down.
TGCTTACACATATGAGACTACTACTCCCTTCATTGCATGATTCTTCCTGAATTAGACCTAGGTGATCAGGTTGTGTATAATTTAGGAGTAACTATGCAATGCTTGGACTAATCGACTCATATGATGTTTGGTGTTGAGTCAACTGATGTTAAAATTGTGATAGGGAATGACAAGGCATTCTCCACATTGGGGTATGAAGATAGGATAATGGAATGTGTATCTAAAGGCATCTATGTGACAATCGATGTGAAATAAAAACAAATAATCCACATAATGTGCGTATAAAACCGCATGTATAATGAGTATGCACTTATAATGATATGATGAGATGCTATGATGATGTAGTTATAGTCTAGGGTCAATGATGCAACCTAGTTCTCTATAACCGTTGCTCTGATACCAATCTGTCACACCCCCAAATTACCTGTTTTGCAGCGGAATAGAATACCTGGGGGATGACTGTCATAGCATCAAAGTTACAGTTATATCGAACGATCTAAAGTGTCGTTTTGAAAATATTGTTTGATTAAGTAAAATAGTCAGAGTTTTCAAAACATAGGTCCCAAAAGATTTCCAATGTACCAAAATGAATTTGTTACAATCAAACGATAGTTAAGTGCATAAAATATATGTGAGACGCGTCGTCACAGCGACTCTATGATAAGTCCACATGCATGCTATGAAGTGAATGCCTTAGATACCTGATATAAAACATGCTAAAAGTGTCAACACAATGGTTGAGTGAGTTCATAGAGTTTACTTAACATGTAAAGCTTTTAAAGAACGTTCATGCAGCAAAGGCAAAGTTTTTGGTCATTGAGAATAGTCCACAAAGCAAAGGCATTGTAAATCCACTCAGTTCCAAGTTTCGCCCATACAAAACTTGTAACCTGTGTGTTCACAATCCACTGCCAGAAGTAGTATGTCTAGTAGTCAAGTATACGTTGTCATAATAGTTCATAATATAGCACCACGTATATAATAAATAAAGACTGCTCCGAACAAGGGAGACTTTATAGTGCTGCTCCGAACATGTAAGACTTTGTATTGCTGCTCCGAACATGGGAGACTTTGTATTGCTGCTCCGTCGACATGGGAGGCTTTGTATTGCTGCTTCGTACCGGGGAGACTTTAGAACGCTCCACCAATAAGGCGAGACTTTGTATTGCTCCGTTCACATAGGGAGACTTTGCACGCTCCACCAATAAGGCGAGACTTTGTATTGCTCCGTTCACATAGGGAGACTTTGCACGCTCCACCAATAAGGTGAGACTTTTAGGTCATAGTACGTATGGTTCAATAAGTTCAAGCAAGTCATAAGTTCATAATTAAGTTCAAGTGTTCCATTCAAAAGTTCATAATTAAGTTCAAGAGTTTAAGTCGAGCTCAAAAGTTCAAAACGGTCAAAGAGCTCAAATAATATCAAAATGTTCAAAATAGTCAAAGTGTTCAAAATCACGTCAAACAAGTTCATGATATATAAAAAGAGGGTCCTTGTACAAGTTAAAAGAGTTCAACTATATGTCAACAGGTTCAAATCAATTTAAAAGAGTTCAAATATATATATGAAGGGTTCAAATAATAGTGTTCATAACATAGTAATCAATTTAGTTCGGGCATAAACTACTTACGAGCATAAAGAGTGAGACAAAAGATTAACAAGTTCATGATAGTTCAAACAATATAGTTTAAGTTTAGATTCAACATATAGTTTGCAAATAATCGAAATTGAAATTAAAATAGTTGAGCATGTATCTCCCCCAAAGAGTTTGTAAAATGATTAAACGAGTAAAAGTGGGGCTACGAACTCACCTGATGCAATAATTATGATGACAAAAGTAGATACACTGAAATGAGGTGCGATCTCTATCTGCAACCTAATATGAATGATATGTTCTAATGTAAGCCATGAAACAATGTCGTGCATGCAAACTCATATGATATTCATACCACTTGTACATTTGAAAATAAATTTATCGTCGAAAAACAATATAATTTGACAACTCATAAAAATGGCTAATTTTGAGTGATCGTATATTATTCGTTATACCTTCGTTTGACAAACGGTTGAACATTTTGAAAAATAGAATAGGAGAACTCACTTTTACTTGTAGACATCGTTATCTCAAAAGTATTATATCGATATGAAAAATGGCTCCATGGTCACTTGCGATAACCATTTTGGTCTAGTAAAAATATGTAAGTGTTATTACTTGTGAAAATAAGTACGATAGCCATATTTAAAATGCGTATAACTTAGTCGTTATAAGTCCGTTTTCTACGTTTTATATATTCTTGGTCTCGTGTTAATGTATACTAATATATTTTTGATAAATCGACTCATTTAGATAATGCTTAAAACTCATTTTTGCCCCTTAAATAACCCTTGACAGCTTGTATTTTTCAGAAAATTAGTTTTCGTCGTTAAACTTGAAAATAGCGTAACTTATTCGTTATAAATCCGTTTTGACCCGTTCAAGCGACCACGGTTTCGTTTTAAAGTCTATTTTCTGAAAACATAACCCAAAATAATCCATGACCTGTCGAAATTTCCAGATTTTACAATTTTGGACAGACCTCAATCTTGTGTTGTCGAAAATGATTTTTCTAGTTCAAAGCTTGTACTAAACCTTTTCAATCAACACCAAAGCTAATCTAAACCTACCATACACCTTCTTAGGGAGTAATGGGTTCTTAAACTTCACCAACAATGATAGGTTTCATAAGTACATTGATTATAACATTTATGTTCACGAAATTTAACAAAACTTGTAATAAGTGGTATAAATACATAAGAATACTTGCATGATTAGTACTAGAAATATGAAATAGATCAATAATAGGTATTGTAAGATTATGAAAAAAAAATTGAAACTTACTTGAGTGATTATGAGAAATTGGTGATGAAAAACTTAATTAAACTTCAAGGTTTTAATCCTAAACCTTAACTAGTACTCAAATGGATCTTGAATATACTTGATCTTGCAAAATTTATGATTTCTTCCTTGTGTTCTTAGCTTGGCCAGTCATCAAAGAAAAAGAATGAGAGGATTTTTGCCTTTTATACCTTCTTGTATGTGTTTGTATGTGTTTTAAATAAATAAAACTCTTGTATATTTGCAAATATCTAGCAATTTGTGTAGGTGTACATTCTTAGATCAAGATATTAATGAAAAAAAAATGGATGACATGGGGGGGTTTGGTCGGCAATGGGATAAGGGTGAAATAGTTTGTGTATTTTTGTTGTCTAAATGAATTTAAAGTTAAGTGTAGTGTGTAATTTGTACATAAAATTAATTATTAAGTGTAGCGTTAGCTAGAAATCGATTTTAACGGAACAAAATAAAATATATCGAATTCATAAAAATTATAAAAATGCATTTCTCGCAAGTATTGAGTGAATAAATAATTATCGAATTGAATTTACGAAAACCGTCGTAAATATATATATATATAACAATATATATACAAAATAAATTCAAAACATCGGGTAAACTAATAATATAATTTTTATAGTCTTAAAATGAGTATAAAAATATATCCGGACAATTGTCGAAAGTGTCGGATCAATTATTCAAAATCAGTGATCGTGCGATAACGTTTATTTAATAAATAAATATACGTTAATGAAATATGCAAACCCATGCATGAACTAATATGAAAATGATGTTACTGATGATATGTAGGCTAACTCTAGTCTATATGAAATGTTCTCAAGGATGTTTCATGAATATGCCGCTTAACCCTCACGGTTACCTGAATTAGATACTCGTAAACCTAGTTTACGAAAAATGATGAATATAAATTTTTCTCCGGGAATGAATAGTGTTTTGTGAATAGTAAAAGTTTGAAATAACCTTTCAAAACATCAAATCGACTTCGAAAACGATGAATAGTATAATAATGAATAGTAACTGATGAATAGTAAATTCCCGAGATGAATGGTAAATTTTTTTAAAGTTTGCAAAATGACCGGAAATTGAGAATTGTAGCAGAAACTTAGTTCCCCCATTCCATAAAACATTATACTTAACAACCTCTTTTTTAATACCCTCTAGCATGTGTTGTGCAGTTGGTGTTAGTGGTCCATCACTCTTCTCAATCACCATAAGAACATGCATTATCCTCTTCATACAGTATTCCCTGATGTATTCTAAGGCTCTAATAATTGGTTTGCTTAAACCCTCAATTATTTTGTCATGAAACACTTGACACATGTTATTAAGTAACACATCAGAAGTAGCTCTCCCTAAAGATAAACAGTAATAAACATGTATTAATTATAATTGTTTATACTGCATTAACAAATACAAATTAACTGAAACAGATAGATCACTTACATGAAATATGTGACCTTGACCAATGGATCGCTGGTATCTTACTTAACCAATCATGGGCTGGTTGATTAAGTTTCTTGAAATCAGCCATAGCTTTCTGAAACTGTACAACACTTGAGGTTGTTGCACATTTCCACAGATGCTCTTTGTAGGCTCTACCTTTCCATTACAGTTTCATTTTCTCATTAATGCTTCTAATACAGAATCTGTGTTCTGCATCTGGAAAAACTTCTGCTAAAGCTCTACTTATATCCTGCACAAAATCAAATATGTTTACTGTCTGTTTCAAAACAGAGAGACTTAAATTCATGAACAGATTAAGGGAGTACCTTTTCCATGTCAGTAATAAAAGTGATGCTTGAGATTGGCTCAAGTGCTATATCATCGGATAAACAATGAAGAAACCAAGTCCATGATCTTATGTTTTCTGATTCAACAAAAGCATAAGCTAAAGGGTATATACCATTGTTGCTATCAATTCCCACAGTTGTCATCAGTTGACCATTCAAAGGACCATGAATTGGAAAAGCACCCAGCCCTAACAACGATCTCCCACACGCTTTAAATCCTTCTTTCAATGCACCTAAACAAACATACACTCTCTTGAATTCTCTGGTTGGAAGAGCCTCATCTGGAGGTCGTTCCACATTCATCACCACTGTTGTATGAGGGGTTGTCTTCTGCAACTCTTGAACATAATCTCTCAACATGGTAAATTATAGCTTGAATTGACCCTTGATGGTTGTTATTGCTAGGTTTTTTGGCCCTTAAAACCTTCTGCATGGACACTTGAAGCTCGTATTGGTTGGTAAGTTGATTATGCACAGACTTGACAGGAACCAGTGGATTGGTTTCAATTTGTGCTGTAATTTTCTGTGAGATATAGCGAAGGTCAAAAGCTCTGACTGCCCTTGATTGCAAACAAGTGTGTTGCTCATTATATGTTCTGACTGACCAGATACATGTCTCACCATTCCTGCCGACAAACAATAGCCATGGGCAGAGTATTTCTGAAGGGTGCTTTTTGCCATAAATCAATGCATTTATACCCCTTCTGTTTAATGGACTTCTAGATGGGCCTATATCCAGTCCAGGACCTTCACTTGGGCCTGAAAGTGGAACACAACCCTTACATCTGACCCTTATTCTTGTTTTGTCATTCTTCAGAAAAAACAACTCCCTCCTAGTTTCTATTGAATGCTCTCTTACTTTACTTTTGACTTCCCCTGCAGTAGCAAACTCCTGACCAGAATAGAAGAATGTGGTATAGACTCCATTTTCAAAGTCTGCATGTTGGAAAGAAACATAGTCACTGCAAAAGACGTCATCAACCATCACAGGTAAATCATTTTCCAACTGCATGTCATCACTTATATTAATGGTTGTTCCTGCTTCACCTAACTCATTACTCTGACCTACTTGGACCATACCAAGTTGTGCATCATTCTCCTGACAAGTGTTCTCTTCATTTGCTTGAATTGAATCATCAACTGCATTGCCTAAGTCACTAGTGTCACACACTTGTAACAGAGTAACATCAAAACATGATCCTCTTCCATGTTATCCTCAGTCAATTGAAATAGAGTTACATCCACACCAAGCTCCTCAAACCTGTTATTGACATCAACTAGTGCTCTTTCGGCTTTGTCTAAGTGCTTCTCCTGAGTCAATTGAAACAGATTAACCTCAAAATTATCAGGCTCCTCAAACTTGTTATTGACATCAACTAGTGCTCTTCCTACTTTGTCTAAGTGCTTCCCCTGAGTCACTCGGAACAGATTAACCTCAAAATTATCAGACTCCCTAATAGCATTGTCCTCATCAATAAGTACTAAAGCACGCTCCCTGTTATGAACAGGTTTGCTAGCAAATGATGTGTCTAGGGTGGAAAATACAGGCTCAATGTTTGGCAAATTGCTAGATTCACCAATATCATTGACGTTCATAGGCACTTGTGTAAGTTGGATAAAAGGATCTAGGGCAGTTTCATTATCAAGATCATCTAACACCAATCGTCTACAACAAGATTGAATAGCCGCAGTAGCAACTTTTCTCCTATTTTCATCCATCTCCCAAAACACAGTCTTAATTGATTGTGGGGACATTTCATAAAGTTCTAATCTTGTCTTCCCTATTTCCACATAGACATCTATCAACTTATGCTCTATGACAACATCTTTCAACAACTCAACATTAGCAGCTTCACGAAAAGTAAACAAACCATCGTCCAATGTACAACCAGGCTTAAGAAAGTAGAAATAATTGGTTTGTCCAATCTCATAACCGATTTGGGTCATGAGAGCATCCATTTCATCAATGGATACCTCTTTTATTTCCACATGATCAACAAGGCATTTCTTGCCTCCTTGATATATTCTACCTGGAAAGTATTTGAATGTACCTTCATAATGGAACATCATGCTAAAGGATCCTGGTTCACCCGCTGTATAAAAAATGTACAAAAACAATGTTAAGCTAAAGTTACCTAAAAGGGGAATAACTTAAACAGTCGTACTAACATACGATTGTAATAGGCTATAACCAAAAACGACTTACAATATCTCCTGATTGCAACTTTTTCCTCAATTTCATGATCATCAAAGAAAGGATATTCTCTTATTCGCCATAGAGTAAATCTAAGGTGGTTCTTTGTTATTTTCTTACTTAGATTATTTGATTTGATGATTGACATTGCATTAGGGTTTTCTGGGTAGGCTTCCAAAACAAGTTTGGGGATGAGCAATGAGTACACAACTTTGTTATATTCTACATAATGGCGGGAAATTGGACAAGACATCTGCTATAGTACATCACGTAAAATGAATTTTCTACCCTCAACAGTAACATGATAACGGTGTTTTCTGGAGTATAACGGAACGTTAACATCGGCGTAATTGGTCAAGGGACGAGTTTGGCATATAAAGCCCATGTTTTGGACCTCCGGCGATGATAATGCCCAGGTTTGTCCCAACGCGAAGCGGATTGACAAGTTTAGGGACCAACCGTGTATTTTAGTCAAATCCTAATGTAATCACAGCAAGCTTCTTAAAGAAAAGACTTGCATATTTTGTGTGACACTTAGCTCAAACTTATTAATTGGCATTTGGCAAAAAGAAAGTCAGCACAAACATGATTTAACTAAATTTGAGAAGGTTCGTTTTTCAATTGATTCTCGTTCGATCCACATCTGACATTCCCAAATGATAAAATTCGTTGGTATTACAAAGCCAAACCAGATTCCTACGACACATTTTGGCCTCCCCATTTACCACTACTACAATGTCAAAAACAAAATATATACCGGAGTTTTTTTACTAAGAGCAAAGGGTGTGTTAACATTTGTAGTGAGTTAAGCTTTAACATTTTTGAGTTAAGGGGGAAGTTATGATACCACTTTAGGGAGTTAAGGTCAAACCTTAACACCATGTTAAGCCCTTAACGCCACGTTAAAGGCATCTTTAATTATTTATTTTTTATTTTATTTATTTTTTTTATTTCTGCCTCCTAAATGAAGGGTTTTTTTTGTAAATTGTTGTTGAGTTAAGGTTGAGTTATGATAAGGGGTATTTTTTTGTTGAGTTAAGGTGAAAGGTTAAAGTTGATGTGGCATGTGTTAAAGCTTAACTTTGGTTATGGTACCCCTTGCTCTAATAGGGGAGTTATTTTGCATACTCTTATTTTGGTGTTTACCGAGTGACACATCCTCATCATCCATATAGTTTGATCTAATGGTGGAGATTAACCTAAACGTTAATATTCGCATCACGCATTACGCATCGGCTTTTGGGACGTTGAGCGCATCGGATCGTAAAATGCAATTTTAAACCAAGATTCAGAATATCACAAGTGATATTCTGTAATATTCAGAATATCACGAGTAATTTTCAACTAATGTTTTGTAACATGAAAATCACAAGTGATATTCAGAATATCACAAGAGATATTCTGAATATCACAATATATCACATGTGATATTAAGAATGTCAAACGTACAAAACGGACAAAAACGTAAGAAAATAGACGAATACGGGTATGAAAACGGACGAAAACGTATGAAAGCGTAAAAACACGTCTGAAAATAGACGAAAACGTATGAAAAATTGGCGAAAACGAAAGAAAACGAACGAAAACGTATGAAAACGGACGAAAACGTAAGAAAACAGAGGAAAACATATGAAAACAGACAAAAATGTTTGTCGACTTTTCGTTTTCTGCTTGATTTGACTGATTGTCCCACGCGCTTCTGTTGTTCTTATCTTTTTACTTTTAATCCTGATCGTTTATTCTGATTTTTGCTGCCACGTGCCATCATCTTAGTTTAGGTATATTCTTAGTATAAATACTATCCCTGTTTTTGCTATTTTCAATTTTCTTCTTGTGCTTTATTTTCGCCATCGCCGCTTTGTTTTATCTTTTGGGAGAACAGAATTCATCCGTTTGTCCGTTTTGATCTTTGATTTCATCCGTCCGCTATAAGTGCTATTGTGGATATAAAGTGTGGTAATCCCCCAGAGATGTTTATCCCCTTCCTTAATAAGTTCAACATTCCTTCCGAGGTTCACCCGGAGCTTCCTTCACCCAATCATACTATGCATGAGCATCCCCCAAAAAGATTGGTTTATACACCCGATTTTTTGACTATGCGAATTTACGCCTGCCGCTGTCAATTTTTTTGGTTGACTTGATTAGAACCTATCGCATTAATATTTCCCAGCTTTCAGTCTTTAGTGCGTGCAAGGTTTCTCATTTTGAAATCTTATGTCGTGCTCATGGCATTATGCCTACTGTGGGTTTGTATCGCCGTTTTTATGTCAATACGAAGGCCAAATGGTGGTTCTCTTTCAGTAAGCGTGATGGTGCTCCGGTGGTTTATACTAAACCCCTTGATTCTGTGAAGAATTGGAACGACCGTTTTTTCTGGGTTGATGACTTTGCCTGCCCTGCCTTATTTCCCTAGAGTTCCAATAAGAATTGTTTGAAGGATCATGTTCCTCGTGCTGATGAGTATAATGTTGAGCATTATGCCACTCTTATTGCCCATCCTGCTCCTTTTCGAGTATTTCCTGAAGTGTTTCTTTGTTGGGTTGGTCTGAGCCGCCATTATTCTTTGGGCGAGGATATGTACCCCGAGTTTTTCCATGATGATGGAACGGGTAAGTTTTTCCTTTTGGCATTACTTTCCACCATTCCTTTTATATCAATATTTTGATCTGTTTTCTATGTTTTGTAGTGATGAGTTGGCCTGATTATATTCTATCTCCTGATCCTACTAAAGTCAGAATGGTTGCGCATCCTCGTCGTGAGGAGGAGCCTAGGCTATTGGAGGTTGTTGTTCATCGTACATTGCCGCTTCTTCCTATTTCTCATCCTCTTACTGAGGATGAATTGGAGACTGGTGTTAACGTTCTTTTTGGTCCTGAAGGTGCTGATGTTAATATCGGAAGTGGATCAGCCCTCGAGGCTACTGATGCTGATGCTGATGTCGCTACTTCTGGTCCTTCATTTAAAAGGAAGGAGAATCCTTCGCTAATTGTTGGGGAATCCTCTAGTCCGGCTAAGAGGTTGCGTCCTGACTTCCCTCAAGGGCGGTCTGTCGGAAGCGCTCCTACTGGTGGTTTTCAGGCTTTGTTTAATAGTAGTGTTCTGGATGTTGAGTTTGGTTTCACAGCTGCCCAGATTGTGCCTTTTATCACTTCTTCTATTTCGATGACCCCTGAGTGCGAGGTTGAGTTTTCTTGTGATTCTTCTATCAGGTGCAAGCCTTTTATTGGTCCTTTTCAAAGGTTTGTTATTTCCTCAAACTCTTCTTCTGATTCTAGTACCTCTGCTGCCAGAGCTGAGGTTACTTCTTGTACCAGGTCTGAGACTACTTTAGGTGTTGTTGCCACTATTGTTGTAACGACTGTTTTTGTTCCTGTTCCAGTTGTGAGGGATGCCCTTCCTAATCCCTCCATTTTATTTAGTGGTTCATCCTCAGGTGGAGGTGCTGACCCAGATGTCAGATATTTTCCTGGTCCTTCTTCTAGTCAGCCTTTGGCTTATGACTTTCGGGCTGCTATTGGTTTGGACCCTTTGCGATTACAGGAGCGTTATCTTCCGAATTGGAAGGTGTCCAATGGGTCCCTTCTTGATAGTCCCTCAGATTGTTGTGAAGTTGTTGACGGAGTTACCCCTCCCAGGCTTTTTTCTTCGCTCCGCGAAATGAGTTACGACCAGTTACTTTCAGAGTTTAATGTCTTGTCAGGTCGCCAGATGTGCTTTGGTTCTGAAGTTCGGATACGTGCGGAACATGATTTTCATGAGAGGGAGAGGTTGTCTGATAGGTGTAATCGTCAAGCTAACGTGATCTTTAGACTAGAGTCCATGTTATCTCTGACTGAATCTGAAGTTTCTGAGACGCTTTCTCTTCGCGATCGCGTATCCCTTCTTGAGGAAGCTGGGAAGGAGAATGAGACGTTTCTTGCTAGGGTCAAGGAACTTGAGTCCTGTATTTATGACAAGGATGATGAGTTTGGGCAACTATGGCGTGTAAACTCCTATCTGGAATCCCGTAATGTTGAACTTGTTAAGCAGGTTTGCCTCCCCCTTCTCTCTCTCTCTCTCTCTCTCTCTCTCTCTCTCTCTCTCTCTCTCTCTCTCTCTCTCTCTTTTTATATATGGTTATTTTTCTTCTAGGTGCAAACTTTGGAGAGTGAATTTTTGGACCTCCGTCCTCGCGTCTTAGAGCTAAACCGTTTGAGGGAGCTTTTCATTAAGGTTGCCTTTTATATGGAGGAAAAGCTCCACCCTTGTTTGCTTGCTGTTGTTTCAGTCCGTCGGTGGCTATTTTCTGAGGGTTTTAAACTTGCAGTGTCCAAGTGCTGGCATTCTCCAGATTATCTTGGGGCTTTAAGTGCAGCCATCAGTCGTGCTGTTGAAAACGGAATGCAAGATGGGCTTGTTGCCGGGCATTGCCATGACACGGATGATACATCTCTTTCTAGCATAGAAGCTTACAATTCTTCTGCCAAGGCTGATTATGAGAACGCTATTCAGGTGCTTCGTAATGTTCAATTTACTTTGTTGTCTTCATTGGAGGCTCTTAAGGATTCTAGCGTTGAAGATGTTACGAATTTACTTTGTCCTGAAGTGTCTGTTTCTGGTTCTTCTGTTGTTAACCCTCAGTTCTATTTGGAGCGGCTGACCGTTCCTGTTCATCCCTCCGGAAGCCCTGCTGTAGTAAGTGAGTCTTCTTTGTCTGCTTCCATTAATGATTGCTTTTAGAGAGCCGAAAAGGCAAGGGAGGGTTCTCTTCATGACTGGTTAGTGATAAGGATTTAAAACGTACGCTTTTAAGAGGTCATTTAAGCCCTAAATCGACGTATTTTATATTCGTTACTGCTTAAAATCGTTCCTTTTCACTTTTTAGGTCTTTTGGAAGCAAAATGCCTGAATGAAGCATATTTGGACGAAAAGGAGCGAAAACATGAAGAAAATGGCAAAGTCAAAATCGAAGACACTCAAAGCCTGATCATTACACCTGATGGCGTCCCATCCAAAGGGCGACGTCGTCCCTCTATGAATATTTGATCAAAAAGTGCAAGCGACGGCTCAGCGGAATTTCTGGTCCTAAAGCCTGACGGCGTCACGCCTTATTTCTGGAAGGCGTAACTCACAAAAACTACACCAAACGCCCAAGATCCAAGATTCAAAAGACGTGCTGCATGAAGACTGACGGCGTCACGCTTCTCAAATGACGCCGTCCCGGCGACGACTTGGCCCAAACAAAACCCTAATGACGGCGACCTGACGGCGTCGCTAGCAAAAGGCGACATCGTCGTGATTGTAAATCTATATATAGAATTCGATTTTTCTGTATTTGAAGAGGTAGAATTTCGGAGAGCAAACCCTAACTCAGTTGTAATCCGACTTGGACAGTATTCTAGGGTCCCATACCCTATTTTACACATCAAGATAAGTTTGTTATTCCAATTTATCATCATGTCTACCCCATGTTCAAGTGATTGTGTGTATGCTTGCTTGTTTAACATGTCTAGCTAAATTACTTGTGTGTTTGCTTAGATCTATGAAACCTAGTTATTGATTGTTGTTAGGTTGTCTCTTGTCTTAATTGATAGAAGCCTAGGGTGCAACTAGGCTATCGTTGTGTTTATTGCGTGAGTGTGCTTTAGGACAATAGGATATTCGGGGAAGATATTGTTAATACAAATAAGCCCTAAAAACCTTTATTTATATTTTACGATCTTCTAATGTTTTGTCGATAAAAAACGTAAAATCATTTTAAGGAAACAAATAAAATACGTAAATGGTTTGAGCCAATAGTTTACTAACACACTTACGTTTTCACATAAAACACTAAACAAGTAATAGTGATTTTATGATTTAGTAATACATATGTACAACAACTAGTGTTTACATATTGGGTAGATATATACATAATTAGTATGTATTATAATGGGTAGAAGTTTAAGCATTTGACCCATTGACCAAATACATTGAATGTAGTTGGGTATAACCTAAAGTCCATGACCCATACCCATGGAGCATAACCCATAACCCATTTGCATGACATCATGCATAAGTCATAATGGGTATTATCCATGACCCATTGAGCTAACCCATGACCCATGGACTAGATGCATTGCACTTACTAGATACATTGTATCTACTTGGATACCCATGGTCCAAAGTCTAGGACCCATGACCCAAAACCCATGGGCAAAGAGGAGCATCCCACGGTTCCCCCAGTTTACACTGGACGGATCCCTCAAGTAAGGGATCCGTGGAACAGTAGCTTAGTTTCTTCTATAAATAGTGAGCCATTTCCTCATTTTGGGTGACCACTTCTACACATACTTTCTCCTAGTATTATAAACCTTCTAACCTCTGATCCTAAGGATCTCTCTATGTATTTTGTATTTGTTTTTGAGTGATTCTCTAGGTTCCTCTTAAAGGCGAGATCACCACCTCTTGAAGTCAAGCAAGCTCAAGTCCATGAGTTGCCATGCTTCGTCATCATCAAGACTACTGAGGTTCTCTTGTTGATAGTTCTTTCCTCCTCCCTAGAAGTGTTGTGACAAAGGCATTAGTGAAGGATGCCGAAAGAGTCAAGACGAAGGCATTAGTGAAAGGTTCTTAACGTCCGCGTCAAAGGCATTAGTGAAGGATGCCAAAAGAGTCGAGATGAAGGCATTAGTGAAAGGTGCCGAACGTCCGTGTCAAAGGCATTAGTGAAGAATGCCAAGAGGGTCATGTCAAAGGCATTAGTGAAGGATGCTAAAGGTGTACAATCGATAAGGTGTATCGACGTACAAATAGAGATATGTTGTATCCAAGGACATTGATATCCTTGATGATGTTGTAGTAAGGAGTGGGTCTCCTTTTGGGATAGGTGTTGTGTAGTGTTGGGTAGTAGTTCCTCCTTTGTAATGGAACTTGGTATCTAGCCTTATATCGGATAAATTGTAGGCGACGTTGTGTTAGGTGTGGTTCTACCTTGTGGAAGAACCCGATGTCTATCCTAGTACTGGAAAAAGAGTAGGCGACGTTGTGAAGGCTTCTCCGCCACAAGGAGTTGGTTTAGTATAGTAATTACGAACTCTCGAGTAGGTAACTCGTGGAGTGGACTAGGGCAAGAAAGGTGTCCGTGTAGCCGAAACACTATAAACACTCGTGTCGTGGTTATGTGGTTCTTACTCTTTATCTTTCCATTACACATTTACATATCTATTTATCAATGTCCAACATACACATCCAAATAGATTGACATAAGTCGATCTAAATATATTAAAACGAAGTTTAAATCGGTAAACTATTTAACCCCCCTTTCTAGTTTTCCACAATTGGCATCAAAGCTTCGTTACCAAGTTTCTTAAGAGTATATTATACTTTTAAAAACTTAACACGATCAATGTATGTTTGAAGACTACAAGGAAGGAGCTTCCTTAAAACAAAAGGTCAAGTTTTAAAATCATCATATTTTATAATGTTGGACAATGATAGATCGTTCTAATATTTTTCTTGTTGAGAATTCTCCATATTTGGATTTGGGCATCCTAAGAAGATCATGAAGAATTTCTCTCTAAATACTTCTTTCCTTAAAAAGAATATTTAGCAAATGTACGATCTTTAATAAATTACAAATAAATCTTTTTCGTTTATATTTTCTTTCTAGATAAATTAATAAGGTCATTCTTTTTAATCATGATTAAGTTTTAGTAGTATCTTTACGCTCTCTTAATAATCACTAAAGTAGTTATCTATATTAAACTCATCATCAAGAATAATATTCTTCGTTGATCTCTATAGACAAAACTACAAACTAGTGATAATGATATCTCGGCTATTCGAGAGCCTTGATCATCACTCCTCACATAAGGATTATTGACATTTCATATATGTCAATAAGTATCCATGTGAAATTTCTCACATTATGATAAAATGGGATTTTATCATATTATTTGAAAACTTCCCAAAGAATTATGATCTATTCATAAAAAAAGAACCTCGTCAATAGGACTAGTATAACCCGTCAAAACCCTAAACCATAAGTTATAGAGCATAAACATCGACCCTAGGCAATTAAGAACTCCCGAACCAAAATTATCAAGGATCACTTAAGCTGTCAAATTGCTGATCTGCCGGATCCCTGTGCTTGAACTAGCCGGATCCCTCACTCAAGGGATCCGTGGGATCCGTGCAACAGAAGACAGCATAAGAAAGAAATGACCACTATGGAAGTTCCACTACCCACTTTACTCTATCAAAGACTCACGAACATAAACCTATTTACTGTTCACAGGAGCAAATTGATCATCTTCTTCAAGCAAAACAATCTCTTGTGTAAGTATAATCTTCACTACATTGTTATTTCCATTCCTTGATTCCTAGGATTACAATTTTCATATTTAGAAGTTGAGCTCAAATGGGTTTGTCACAATTTGTTACCACATTGTTTTCTAAGATAATCTAAATCAAAGAATTAACATTGTTAATACAAATTAAACTCATTCCTTGAATTCAATAAAGATGTTTTGAGCAAAATTGTGATCAATCCCATTAGGTTACTATTCGCACAATTAACACCACATTGTGGTTTTGTTGTATAGGAACAATCATGCCTAGTAACCGCCAACAAGATTACCATGATACCGCCCACTACATCTCAATGTACCATCGTAAGGAAGGCCTAAGCCCGGAGGATAGGAAAGCCTTCAAGATGTTAGAAAAGAGGCTCTTCCATGAAGGTCGTGTGGTTGAACCATCATTCCTCGCAAACACCAACATTCGACAAGTCTTTAGAGGAATTAACTTTGATTGCCTCTTGGACATTAATGAGCAAATTTTTCCGGTGTTCATGCTTGAGTTTTACAAGACAATGAGAATCGTTCAGAATGAAGACGGTACCATTTCAATTGCCTTCATCATCAATGAACATGAGTACACCATCACCCTTGTAGAATTTGGAAGGATACTCCGTGTCCCATGTCAAGGAGTGTGTATGTATTCCAACGAATGGTCTTTGGCGGAGCTACATGACATGGTAGATCATCTTGAAGCATACTTCACGGTCATCCTGGAAGAAACCACAGTAAGGGATACCGTCTTCATGGAAAGAGCATCTCCATAAAGGGTCACGAGAAACTCCAAGGTGATCTATATGGATCCATTTCAAATAGAGCTTTAAGAAATGTTCCCGTTGTACAAGAAATGGGAACTCGTGGTAAGGGAGAATGTGCTTTGCTTGGGAGGGAACAAAGATCATCCCAATGCGTGCTTGAGCTTCATGATTTATTGCCTTGTGACCGGCACTCACTTCAACCTCGCTTATTACATGGTAAAAAGAATGGCGAGTGTAGAAAGCATGGACAAGATGGTACTCCCTTATGCAATGCTCCTGACCCTTCTAGCAAACTTCGTCTTTGCTCTAGATCCTTCTCCTTATTCCTTTTACCATAGTTTTTGCAGAAGGTCATGGTGCCTCTATCCGATGGAAAGACTACAAGGATCATGGTGGATGGCAAGAGACCTCACCCACCAACGGATTCATCGGATGAAAGGGAAAGACAAAGAGAAGGAAAAGGAAGTAGGAACCCCCTTGGCAACACCGATCTCGACCCTTTAGATTACATCAATAAACTGCCGGATATTCCAAGCCCATCACAAGAGTGGCAACAAACTAAAGGGATATTCAAGTGTTTTGCTAACTTCTTGAAGAAGAAGAATTAGAGATGGTGGGGTGAAGAGTGAAGGGGATGAAGATGGAGATGAAGACGGAAGTGAAATGGAAGGAGGTATGGATGGAAGGTAAGGTCATAGGACTTTAATTTGTGAGAACAATTTCTAAAACAATGGTCTGCAAACATCTTAACAGTATTTATGTAGATTAGGATGTAGCTTGTAGGAGTTGCCATGATTTGGCATTAGACACTTTATCTTAGGAGCTAGTAAAATGAGATTTTACGACGACTTGATCTCATTCAAGTAGTCGTTGTCACTCATTTTTTATCACCTTTTAGTTCTCCCCACTTGCTATGCGTTATATGTGTTGTTTGCATGTGTTTACTGATTGTAGAAATGATTAGGATATGCATTTGCTAAGAGTGCAAAAATTGCACAATTGCTAAGAAGCTACTGGTCAGCAGTAGCCAGATCCCTGGGCTTTAACTAGCCGGATCCCTCAGATGAGGGAACCGTGGGATCCGGGCAAACAGATATCAGATATAGATTCATTTACATCAAATCAGTCCCCTAGATCACATCATACTAGCTAAACATGATTCTTTAAGATTACTTAAGTCTTCCTCAAGCTCAGTAGGTCTCACACTCACCCCGTAGCTAACTTAGGATCAAATTCAAAGTGTTTTTGATTTATCAAATTCACCAAAACTCACCATATTTCCGCTCCAATGCTCACACATTGTTCCTCACATCTCAAAATACTTAGCTTGATGTTCCTCTCAATTTTAGCAAATTGATTCTAGTCATCCTTACCTTAAAATAGGCTCAAAACTAGTTTTTCATTTATTTTTATTTCTTAGGAATTTTTTCAAATTTCTCTTAAGTCATCATCTGATCTCTAGGATCAATTGCCATCACTTGTCATTCTCAAATCAATGAGTATCATCTTTAAAAACTTAGTTACACTCTCAAAAAGTCCACTTTTCTACCTAATACCATCGCTAAGTATCCTCACTCCTTATGGTTGGACATTTAAGTCACCTATCACTTAAGACATCTAAGGAAAGTCAAACCCTCAAGATTTATAGGCACTAGACCTTACAAGAGAATAATCACCTCACCACTCTCCTGTCTCACAGACGGATCCCTGGTTTATAACCAGACGGATCCCTAGTGAGAGGGAACCGTGGGATCCGTGTCTACAGAAAGCCTCTAATCAACTTTTCTTTCAAAATTTAAACCATCTTTGGTAATCTAAACACTTTTAGTTACCATTTAATGATTCCCTAGAGCTGAACAACACCATAGTTGACCTTGGTGCATGCCAAATTCTCTTAGTGGTCATGAATTTAATTCTTTAACTCAAACTCATCCTTTATAAACCAAACACTCTTGAGAGTTTAAGTCACCACTCTTACCACAATCCTAAAAATTAGTAGTTAAAGACTTCTATTACATCCTCACCTTCACTATGACTAAAGCGTCTAGCAACAACTCTTCAACCAAAGGTTCATCCAAAAGGAATACTCATATGGTCCATGAGATATCATCCACCAAATCTTCACCCATAGGAGGTCAAAATGCTATAATCCCACCTCAACAATCTCAATCAACAATAGCCAAAAGAACCGCAAGAATTAGTATTAGACCTTTTGGGCTAGAAAAGGCTTCATCAAGCTCTAAACCAAACACACCTAGTTCTAGTAAAATGCCTAAGCCTTCATTCCTAGAACATGGACTACATTCCTTTACCGAACCTCTTTCTCATCCAAATCTCTACTCATTAGAGCACTCACCACCGAGAACTTCCCACTCACCAACCTTATCGTTAAATAGGGAACCACCTACATCACCAAATAGTCCACCTTTGGAGACAAGGAACCACCAAGGACCTAATCATATAGAGGAATTTCCATTACCACCATCTTCATTCTTAGAAGAACCTCATCCTACATTGCTCAATGTACCTCCACAATCATTTGTGGAGCCTCCTCAAAACAACCAATCTCCTCTGATTCCTAGTCATGACAATAATTGCTCTAATTGTCAAATCACCCAAGGACTTGTTCAAGAAGTACGAAATGAGTTGCATTTCATGTTTAATCATCTTCTTGAACGATTAGACCAAATAAACAAGTTTACTCATCCTTATACTCAAGCACATTGATGCTTTTTAAGCGTTTGGTCACTTATTAGAAGTAGTAAAAAAATGTATTACATGGTTTAATCATTCTCTTAGTTTTAGAGATTTGTAGATCATCTCTCGTATTTTATTGAATGAAATTACATGTTTTATGCCATATTGTCTTGAGTATATTTTTGGTGCAATATTACATATCTTATTTGATGTTAACATCGTTTGTTACAACACCATTGCTGTAATTTGCTTACAGTCAGACGGATCCCTCTATTTTGCCTAGACGGATCCCTCCAAGGAGGGAACCGTGGGATCCGTGCAATAGAAGACTTGTTTTCTACTAACTTGAGTCTTATTTGCAGGAAATTATGCATTATATACTTGTTTTCTAACCTTTGTTTTGTAGATTTTCAATATACACATGAAGACTTTGACACCCTAAGCTAGGGGGAGTTTCGTGTCAAAGAAGCACATTGCAAAATCATTTGCAATATATTTCACATTAGGATTACGTTACATGACGTCCCTTTGCAAAATTGCAAACATCAAGGGGGAGCATATTCGTCACAAAGACGAAACCATTTGCAAACATAGTTGCAATGCACTAGTTTAGTATGTTTTCTTACTTGATGCCCTCGCAAAGGTATGGACTCGTCAAGGAGGAGCTAAGACGAGAACACTTCCCGTCACTTGCTCTCTGTATTCTTATTTTCTTTCTTTTTACATGTTTTTCTTAAAACAAGGTGTTAGTTTCTTTTCGGTGCTCTTTTTGTTTCGACAAAAAGGGGGAGAAGAGAGTAAAAACTCTAATTCAAACTTTTACGAATTTTAGTTTTTCCTTAAAATAATCTTATGTTTAGTCATCAACAAAAAGGAGGAGATTGTTAATACAAATAAACCCTAAAAACCTTTATTTATATTTTACGATCTTCTAATGTTTTGTCGATAACAAACGTAAAATCATTTTAAGGAAACAAATAAAATACGTAAATGGTTTGAGCCAATAGTTTACTAACACACTTACGTTTTCACATAAAACACTAAACAAGTAATAGTGATTTTATGATTTAGTAATACATATGTACAACAACTAGTGTTTACATATTGGGTAGATATATACATAATTAGTATGTATTATAATGGGTAGAAGTTTAAGCATTTGACCCATTGACCAAATACATTGAATGTAGTTGGGTATAACCCAAATTCCATGACCCATACCCATGGAGCATAACCCATAACCCATTTGCATGGCATCATGCATAAGTTATAATGGGTATTATCCATGACCCATGAAGCTAACCCATGACCCATGGACTAGATGCATTGCACCTACTAGATACATTATATCTACTTGGATACCCATGGTCCAAAGTATAGGACCCATGACCCATAACCCATGACCCATGACCCAAAACCCATGGGCAAAGAGGAGCGTCCCACGGTTCCCCTAGTTTACACTGGACGGATCCCTCAAGTAGGGGATCCATGGGATCCGTGGAACAGTAGCTTAGTTTCTTCTATAAATAGTGAGCCATTTCCTCATTTTGGGTGACCACTTCTACACATACTTTCTCCTAGTATTATAAACCTTCTAACCTCTGATCCTAAGGATCTCTCTATGTAGTTTGTGTTTGTTTTTGTGTGATTCTCTAGGTTCCTCTTAAAGGCGAGATCACCACCTCTTGAAGTCAAGCAAGCTCAAGTCCATGAGTTGCCATGCTTCGTCATCATCAAGACTACTGAGGTTCTCTTGTTGATAGTTCTTCCCTCCTCCCTAGAAGTGTTGTGACAAAGGCATTAGTGAAGGATGCCGAAAGAGTCAAGATGAAGGCATTAGTGAAAGGTGCTTAACGTCCGTGTCAAAGGCATTAGTGAAGGATGCCAAAAGAGTCAATACGAAGGCATTAGTGAAAGGTGCCGAACATCCGTGTCAAAGGCATTAGTGAAGAATGCCAAGAGGGTCATGTCAAAGGCATTAGTGAAGGATGCCAAGGGTGTTCAATCGATAAGGTGTATCGATGTACAAATAGAGATAGGTTGTATCCAAGGACATTTATATCCTTGATGATGTTGTAATAAGGAGTGGGTCTCCTTTTGGGATAGGTGTTGTGTAGTGTTGGGTAGTAGTTCCTCCTTTGTAATGGAACTCGGTATCTAGCCTTGTACAGGATAAAGTGTAGGCGACGTTGTGTTAGGTGTGGTTCTACCTTGTGGAAGAACCCGGTGTCTAGCCTAATACTGGAAGAAGAGTAGGCGACGTTGTGAAGGCTTCTCCGCCACAAGGAGTTGGTGTCGTGTAGTGATTACGAACTCTCGAGTAGGTGACTCGGGAGTGGGGTAGGGCATGGAAGGTGTCCTTGTAGCCGAACCACTATAAACACTCGTGTCGTGGTTATGTGTTTCTTACTCTTTATCTTTCCATTAGATATTTACATATCTATCTATCAATGTCCAACATACACATCCAAATAGATTGACATAAGTCGATCTAAATATATTAAAACGAAGTTTAAATCGGTAAAACTATTCAACCTCCCCTTCTATTTTTCCACAGATAGTATTATACTTGTTGATCGCGTGTATTCTATAGGAGAGATACATTCATAGAACTAGGGAATACGCACCCCCTACGACTAATAGGAATACGACGCGTTAAGATAAAGGATGTGACAATTCAACCGATCAATAAAAGATAACTAGGGAGTAATAGTATCTAAGTGAACACATTTTTAATCACCATACGAGCACACCTCAATTAGCATAAACTATCCGTAGTAATTAGATAATTAGATAATTAGTAGAAGTAGTAAAATCGGTAGAAGTACCACCCCCCAATCATATACCCCGAGATATTTACCTTTACTTTCTAAAAACATAAAAAAGGAATAAAAAGAATCATCCTCAACCCCACCTTCTCGTCATAAATCTCTTTCTAGCATTCCTATTCCTCTAGAGAATATCAATCCCCGAGGCTTACCCCATACTACACTACAACGATTAGGTTCACTGCCTAGAGGGTTGAAAAACTTGCTCGTAGAAAAGGAGGTTTTTTCGAGCCTGAACGCTAACGCACATCAATTAGCTCTTGCGGATACATGGTATTCCTGGATTAGCCCGTTGTTTGTGGGAACTTTGGTGGGTACGGCTTGTGTGTCTGGTTCTGTAGCTACTGCCCTATTACATGGTCCTTCTTGTTCCGTCCCTTTTTCCGTATCTGACTATGAAGTGTCAAATATATTTGATCAGAGTGGTAATGCTGGCGACACATATGCGGATACTCTTAAGCAGTCTGGGGCGGACCCACTTTTGGACTCCACTGACCAAGTTTAATGTGGTCATTATTGTATTTTGCATAATGCTTTTTATTTTACCGGTTTTGTGGCCTGCCAAAGCATGACACTTTTGTTTGTAGACTGTCTATCATATGAACATTTTGTTGTTTGAAACTTTTTAGTTTTTGCTATTTTAATCCTCACACTTGTGTGCTTATTATAATAGTCTTAGTTGAATACTTGTGGGTTATTCTCCTGATACTGAACTTGCAACATCTCTTATGTATCTTGAGTTAATTTTGAGGTTACTCAACCTTTTGTTATTCGGAATAACATTATATGGGTCCTGCCCAAGTGTATGCGCGTCTTACTTACATGTGCCGAAAATTCTTTTATAGTAAATAATTAGAAGAATTTAAAGTAAAAGTTGGTGAAGGTAGCTAAGCTTCACCTTTTTTTCATTCAAGATAAAAATATTGCAATAGAGAAAGATAAATTCGATATCAACCCTCCTCTGCGGAGTCCGCATGAGGTGGGTTGCTTACACTTGATGTATGTAACATCTTTTAAGATTGTAGACATTCCATGTCCGTGGAATTGGGTTTCCTGTACGGTCCTTTAGCTTGTACGCGCCTTTTCCTAATGCTTCCGTGACCTCGTAAGGTCCTTCCCATTTAAGTCCCAATTTCCCTCCTTCTTCTGCATGGCTTGCGTCATTGTTGCGGTACACCAAGTCTTCTGGCTTGAAGCTTGTGTTGCGAACTCTTGAGTTATAATACTTTTCCATTTGTGGTTTGCTTTTTGTATTGCTGCTTGTTCCCTTCTTTATTCCAGGAGATCCAAATTCATTTCCAAGGCTTCATCATTTTCTTCTATGTTTGCTTCCACTGTCCTCCATGTGGGCATTCCTATCTCAGCTCGAATGACAGCTTCTGTTCCATATGTCAATGAGAATGGAGTGTCTCCGTTACTGGACTTTATCATTGTACGGTGTGCCCACAGAACGTGCGATAGCTCATCCAACCAGTTTTTGCTTCTTTCCTCCAACCGGGCTTTTATTCCTTCCCCTAGACTCATGTTTGCTCTTTTCACCTGTCTATTTGCTTGTGGATGTTTAACGGAAGCAAAGTGTTGTTTTATATTCATTTTTCGCACCAGTCTTTGAATGGGTTATCTCGGAATTGTTTTCCGTTGTCGGATATTATTTCTCCTGGGAGTCCGAATATGCACAAAATGTTTTCCCATACGAATTTTTTGACATGGTTTCCTGTAATAGTGGCAACCGGCTTTGCTTCTATCCATTTTGTGAAGTAGTTTATCGCCACTATGAGGAATCTGACTTGTCCAGGTCCTTCCGGAACGGGTCATGCGATGTCAATTCCCCATTTGTAGAATGGCCATAGGGAAGTGATTGGAGTTAACTTTTCTTGCGGATGTCTCGGGACTGGTCTGTGTACCTGAAAATCTTTGCATGCTTGGATTAGCTTTCGAGCATCTTCATGCATGGTAGGCCAATAATATCCAGTACGTAAGGCTCTGGCCACTACAGACCGTGTTATGGCGTGCATGCTGCAATATCCTTCGTGGATTTCTTTTAGCACGTAGTTTTCCTGGAGGGGTCCTACGCACCGTAACCACGGTTCAAGAAAAGACTTCTTGTAAAGTGTCCAGTTAATCACTGTAAACCTCTGCGACTTCCTCTTGATTTCTCTTACTTTCTTTTGTTCGGCTGGGAGTATTTCCTTGGCCAGGTACTCATATATTGGGGTCATCCATGTGTACCCCTCTTCTTCCACTATTGCTAGCACTACTACCTCTTCTATTGACTTTTGGTTGAGCTCTTCCACCAGCAATTGCTTTTTCAGATGTGCGAAGCTGGTAGATGCCATTTTACTCAGGGTGTCCACTTTCTTGTTTTCACTTCTAGGGACTTGTTTGATTGAGAACATTCGGAAGTTGCTTAAGAGTGTCTTTACCTTTTCCAGGTATTGAATCATCCCCGACTCTTTGGCTATATATGTTCCGTTAACTTGGTTGGCTACAAGTTTTGAGTCTACGTTTGCTTGTAAGTTCTTAACTCCCATTTGTTCTGCTATACTTAACCCAGCTATTAAGGCCTCATATTCAGCCTCATTATTTGTTGCTCCAAAGCGGAACCTTAAGGCATAAGTGAACTCCGTTCCCTGTGGGTCTGTCAGTATTAAGCCCGCGCCACAACCATCTATGCAGGATGAGCCGTCCGTGAACAAGATCCATGGTTGCGGGAGCTCCTCTTCTTCTTCCATTGAGTCGTCATCTTCATCATCTTTTGGAGGCTCCACTATGAAATCCGCCAAGATTTGTCCTTTGACTGATACCCTTGGCCTGTATTGTATGTCATATTCTCCTAACTCAATGCTCCATTTCTGCAGTCTGCCCACGACCTCTGGCTTTGACAATATTTACTTTATTGGCTGATCCGTGATAACTACAACTGTATGTGCTTGGAAGTATCTTTTCAGGCGTTTTGTAGCATGTACCAAGGATAATACTTGTTTTTCCATGGGTGGGTAGTTGATTTCCGGACCTCGCAGGGCTCGGCTTACAAAGTGTATTGGTGTTTGCTTGCCTTTCCTTTATGTCATTAAGACTGCACTGACTGCTTCCTTTACTGCCGCAAGATATATGATGAGTTCCTCTTTCTCCTGGGGTGTCGTGAGGGTCGGGAGGTTTGCTATCATTTTTTTTCATCTTCGTAAAAGCTTCATCCGCTTCTTTTGTCCACTGAAAATCACTCTTTTTTGTACACTTTTTGAGTGTTTTAAAGAAAGGTAGTGATTTTTCGGCGGATTTAGCCAGGAACCTATTTAAACTTGTCAGCTTCCCATTCAGTTTTTGAACGTCCTTAAGGCACTTTGGGGATGGGAGGTTTAGTACCGCTTCCGCTTTATTTGGGCATACATTGATTCCTTTAGTGTTCACGGTGTATCCTAGGAACATTCCTTCTTCCATTTCGAATGTGCATTTCTTAGGATTCAGCTTCATATTTATTTCTCTTAAGGTTTTAAATGTTTCCCCTATGTCCCTTAATATTTCTTCCTCCGAGCGGCTTTTGATTACCAGGTCATTAACATACACTTCTAGGTTTCTACCGATTTGCTTGTGGAAAGCCTTATCTACCAGTCGCTGGTATGTTGCCCCTGCATTCTTTAGTCCGAACGACAATTTGGTATAACATAATATTCCATGACTTGTAATGAATGATGTTTTTTCCTCATCTTCCTTTGCCATTTGTATATGATGATAGCCCTTATATGCGTCCATGAAGCATTTAAAGGGATATCCGCAGAGTGATTCAATTTTCCAATCTATTTCCGGCAATGGGTACCCATCCTTTGGGCACGCTTTGTTGAGGTCTTTGAAATCTACGCACATCCTCCAGCTTCCGTCATGCTTTGTTACCATCACAGGGTTGGCCAACCAGCTGTGGTAATGTACTTCTTTCATGATTCATGCATTCACGAGTTTTTCCACCTCCTCTTGGATCGCCTTATTTCTCTCTGGTGCTTGGCCTATTTTCTTTTGTCTTATTAGGGTGTATCCCTCACGTATATTTAAGTTGTGCTGTGCTATGTGCCTTGGAACACCAGTCATATCCGTTGGGCACCATGCGAATATGTCTAAGTTCTACTTCAGTAGGTTGCACAACTTCTTACGTCCTTCCATTGATAAGGTGGATCCAATGGCTATGGTTTGCTCTGGATGCTCCGGATGTATTGCTACGTGTATTCGTTGCTCTGCTGGTTGTTTTTCTGTTACGGCTTGCGGTACTGGTTCGAAAACCATAGTGCATTCTAATGAAACAATTCGGTTGCTTCGTAATGTGAGCACTCCTCCTTCTACCGGGATTTTTACCATTCCATGCGCTGTTGAAGGTACCGCTTGCAGTTTTTGAACCCCTGGCCTTCCTATGATTCCATTATATGGCGATTGGGATCTCACGATTACAAAGTTCATCGATGCTGATGCTGAGTGCTCGTCATCACCGACTTTAGTTAACAATGATATTTGTCCTATCGGCCATATTACCACTTCGCTGAACCCAATAAGGGGGGTTGTGGCGGGCACAATTTGCTTTCTTATTTTGGGCCGGAGCCTTTCAAAACAGTGTTTATATAGGATTTTCGAAGCGGAACCTCCGTCAATGTACATGCGGTGTATGAAGTGCCCCCTGATTTATGCTTCGATAATCATTGGCCCATCATTTCCTTCTTCTTCAGTTAGCGACGGGAATGAGATATTCAGGTTAGGGGAGAAGCTTTGTGTAACCCTTTGTCGCGTCACTCGTTACTGGGTTTGCACCATTAGGATTGAAGAGGTTTATCCTTTCCAGATGTTTCTCCTTTTTTTGGGCGTTTTGGATTGATCCTTTCCGCTGCTTTGTTTTAGTTCCTTTATCACGTTTGATAGCTTCCCATTTCTTAGCAATTCCTCTATTTGTCTTTTCAGATGCATGCACTCATCTGTATTGTGTCCCACCTCTCTGTGAAACTCACAATATTTGTTAGCGTTTCTTTTTTCGATTGGTGTGATAATTGGTGGAGGAGTTTTGAATTTCGCTTTTTCCAAAGCCAATATTTCCTTTGGTGTCTTGGAGAGCAGAGTGAACCTATCTTGCTTCCTCTCCTTCCTGAGCTGGTTTATGTATCCCTTTTTGAAGCCTTATTTCTGCCCAGGTTCGTGTGGTTTCCATGGCACTTGGGGAAGCAATCTCTTCTTTTCGTGGTTGCCTGCAGCCACTTCTCCTCGTAAGAAAGATGCGGTTAACCTCATCATTTCATCTACCAACTTGGGTATTTTATCATGCAAGCGCTTAATTAGCCCCGGGATTAGTAATCCCGTGCATGAAGCTGGAGATTTTCATGACTTTTGGGGCTCCTTTGACATCCCTTCTTTCTGCCTTGAATCTCTTCACGAAGTCTTCCGTAGTTTCTCCTTATTTCTGTTTGATGTGGTGAAGTTCTACATGATCTTTTATGCATTTCTTTTGCTGAAGGAAGTTCGCCAGAAAGACCTCTTTCAACTCGTCATAACTATCTACCGATTCTGGCGGAAGATCGTCAAACCACACCCTAGCGGATCCAGTAAGCGTGGAATTGAAAACATGGCACCAGGTTGGCATGGCCCAACATTCTACTTTGGGTGCTGCTTGAAAGATTTTTAGGTGATCTTCCGGGTCTTCACTTACGTCGTATGTCTTTACGTTAGTGGGCATTCGTGTTTTCTTGGGCATGTCGAAGTAACGAATGCGCGGAGTGAATAGGTCGGTCTCCTTGCACACCCATGGCCTGGTTAAGTCATCGTCATTGATGTCCGACTTTTGCCTTTTGGATCCGGACCTCCAATATTCACCTCCGCTGTCTTCACTTTCGGAAAGTTGACCAGTCCTCCGCGAGTATGCCCGGCTGTCTTCACGTCCCCCGGAATAAGGTTTTGTTCTCAGCGAGTATGAGTTATGGTAACCACTTTCCTCCTCTTTTTGAGATCCGCGACGACTGGGTTTCTTTGGATCTTTGGAGTACACGGAGACACTTTTTTCCTTATCTCCTAGCCTGTGAAACACGTCCTTGCGCAGTCTTTTGAACACCTCATCTCTTTCAACATTTTTTTGGTGACCTAGACCGACTACGCCTTGGCTCAGAGCCTTCTCGTGCGTTCCGGCGCTTTCGAGATTCGATCTTTTTCCTCAAATCTCTTCTTCTTGTCGGTCTTCCTGACTCGGAGTGTTGCGACGCGGAAGTCTAGCCGAGTTTTTAGTGCCTCTATAGCTTTGGCCCTTTCTTCTTGCTTCCAAACTTTCTCGGTCACGATCGGCATGATCTGGTCATAGTACTTGTCACAGTACTTCTTGACGGCTGCGTCGGACGCGGGCCCCACAAGTTCCACCAGAGCTGCATTATTTCCTTTTCCAGCCGTGTTCCGTACCGCGGATACGGGAGCGGGAGTTGGTTCAGACCGAGTGCCTACGATGAGCATTTTTCAAGAACGCAGTTGTGTACCGGGTCCTACGGATGGCGCCAACTTGTTAGTACAAAAAGTGTGACGGGTTGTGATGGGTGTTAGTATCACCTGTTGGACTGGGCTGATCTTGTACTAATCCAAGTAGTTTGATTGAATTCCATACACAAGAAAGAGTAAACCGTTAGCCTTACCGTGGGGACAGACCCCACGATTAGACTCCGACGTGAGAGTAAGTACTCATTCTTGTCAAAGAAATAAGAGTATGTGTGTGTTATTATGAGAGAGAAAGTTGTAACTTGTATGGGGAATAGAGCCCCTTTTATAGGCGAGGCTTACCACTAGGGTTTCCTGATTACTCACATATAAGAGTTTAGCTACCGGAGCCGGATCCTTGTCGGACAAGGTTCCAAGGTAATCGCGGATGCGGATACAGGATATCTTCCGCGGTTGGAGGTTCGGTCCACTGAGTATCCTGCGTGCGTTTTATAGTCTGGACTATAGCCAATTTCGTTATTGGGCTTACTGTTGGTCCAATGTTCATAGTTATTTCGTTGTTGGGTCTGAGCCCAGTATGTGTATAGCACGAATCAGACCCAGTAGACTTGCTATATGTGCTATACGTCATCAGGTCAGCTGTGAAGTATGCACTATCTGATTTGATGAATATTGTTCAACATGCTATACATCAGTCATTATTTTTTGAAAAATCAATTAGTTAGTAAAAAACTCTATATTTTTTGAACATGAATCCATATTTCGTTTCGGATAAAATCAAAACACAACATCACAATCATCCACCACTTTTCCACACCCTCTCTCCTCCACGTGTCAACCCCTCATTCATCAAACCCCATATTCTTCGCATTCCACTCTTTTTCTCACTACAACACGCCAAAATCCATCATTTTCCTTTTTTATTTTCCACCAAAGTATAGTAGTAACCATTTTGGGGTTTCGTTACATTTCAAAATTTTGTATGAAAAAATGGTGTTGGTAGATGTAAAAATGAGTGATGATTACGAGAATATTAACAATGACAATGAAGAAGAGTTGGGTGTACTGCCACGTCATACTAAGGTTGTCATAACTGGAAATAACCGTACAAAGTCGTGTTTTGTTGGTTTACAAGGTGTGGTCAAAATGTCTGGTGGTTATGGTGGTTGGCATTGGCTGGTAACTTTTTTTATTACTCCACTTTATTAACTTTTAACTGTTTTTTTTTATTCATATAATATAATGTTAGGTTTAGTTTTTGTTTATACCAATGTAGTACGGATTATTGTTGGAATAGGATTTTGTTGCAATATTAAATAACGATTGAGGGTTTGAAGTTGGTTAATGAAATGTTTTTTTTTTTTTTTTTTTTGGTAAACATGGTTTCGGCATTTTGGCCGACTAAACCACAAAATTTGAGTCTGTGGTAGACACAAACCGGGTAAAGCCCTACTTTTTTGGGGAAGTTGGCGTGGCCACATTATAGAGTTGTTCGCACGAACTTGAGACTTCAGAATTTAGTGATGATACTCATAAGCTTTTTGCTATTATATGTTTTTGTTTTTTCTATTACATGAGATATTGATGTTTCCTTAAATGTTTTTTGGTTTTAATGTTAGTATTTAGAATCTTTATTTTTTGTTTAGTTATGGTTTTCTTTTGTTGCTATTGATGGAATAACTCATTTTGTAGTTAGTGTGTCTTTATGTCGAGGGATTCAAGGGGGATGTTTAGGTTTATGTTTTTGAACCTAATACTGATTTATATGTTTGGATTAACAATTCTGCCTCTGATTATCTAATTCTTAATAGCCAAATGATTAGTTTTGTGCGTTTTGCTCATTCTTTAATCATAACTGAGGCTGGCTATGGGTGGTAATTTTTTTATTACTACATTAATTTTTTTGTTATTTTATTTGCATATATTTAAACTGCATACTGGTTTAAGGCTGTTTAGTGAAAGTCATTTATATGTTTTTGCTTACTAATTCGAACGTTTATCAATTATGTGTATTTTATGTTGGTTAGTTTGTGTGATATTAAGAATTTTAATTTTTGTAACTTTCTCATGAAGATTAGTTAAGAAAGCTCGTTAGGTTTGTTTGTTGCTAATGATTTAATAATGGAATGAGATGGAAAACGTTTGGATTTGTTTTTTTAACCTAGTACCGAATCTAATGTTCAGATAAACAAGTTCAGCCTTTGATCATAATTTAGAACAATTTTAGTGCATTATCCTTGGAAAGACGCTTACAGTTGTCGTTTTGACCATTTAATCTTTTTAAGTTCATCATTTCTCCTAGGACCCGTTTTATCACAAGTGATTATCTGATTATGGTTGTTCAATCCCACCCATAATCAGTTTCAAAACACATATCTAAACACTCCCATAAACGTGAAAAAGGACTAGTTATGAACTGAAGTAGTCGAATTTTGGTGAAGTCTCCTGATCAATACAAAGTATTGTTATTGATCGCGGATTTAGCTGATAACATATATAGAACTTGTTATGCAAGCTACATTCTGATCAAACGACTACTCTGAAAATCCTTGGTTTGTTTGAGTTATAACATTTGTGGGTTTAACAAAATGTAGGTTCTCAAAAACGGCATAGAAGTAAAGCTACAAAGGAATGCATTGAGTGTCATTGAAGCTCCTACTGGCGATGAGAAAGACGAAGATCTTGAGATTGAAGATTCAGAGGATTCAGAGTGGAACGTCTCTGACCTAGGTTTGTTTTGCTGGTTCTGTTTTTTTTTTTTTTTTTTTTTTTAGGTGTAAAGAAAAATGAACGTGTGATGGTTGTTAAGATTACCCTTGAAAGATGTGTTTTAAAAATATCTAAACTTTGTGGCCGAATTTGAATCTTTTACAAATTGAAGGGTAATCTCGACCACAATGCCTTTTAATGACGGTTATTAAAGGTGGCAATTTCGGTCCATTTACCCATTACCATGTCAATTTGGTTCATCTTTTATCTAAAACATGTCAAATTTCAAGGAAATCTAAAGGAATGAGTTAAAATGATCGAATGGGTCAAACGGATAGAAAGTCACACAAAGTCTAATCTTAATGGCTTAATTCATAGAACCTTCTTTCTTTTTCATTACAATTGACTAAGATTGTTATAACACGGCCTGTCAACCTGAACCATTGTTTACCCGTTACTCAATCCAACAAGTTAGCCATATTTCGCGTTTATTTTGGGTCAAAAAGGGTCACCGTTGATGATTCTCGCAAGTATGTTTTGTTTAGCCATGATTGTGTTGCATGATGCTATGTTTTTCAGTCTTTGATGATCGTCACAAGTCTCATAGATCAAGGCATCATGCACTTAAACCAACAGGGTCAGCTGATAAAACCGTTAGACAGTCTCTCTCTTGTGACTCACAGTTGAAGAGTGCGGTTCCAATTTCTCATGGATCCACGGTATGCAAACCGTTATCATATTATTAAAACATATTACCAAGTATTTCCGATTACGTATTTTTTTTTTTGTTGTTGCTGACATGATCCTTTCCAGATGGTGGTGGAAGAAGTAACAATGGATTATAGTAATGGTGGTGGTGGTTGTGAAGGAGAAGATGAGACAGGCATACTGCCACGTCGTACTAAGGTAGTTATAACCGGAAACAACCGTACAAAGTCTCTGCTTGTTGGACTAAAAGGTGTTGTTAAAATGGCTGCTGGACGAGGCTGGCATTGGCTGGTAATTTTTACTACTTAATTATTTTCTAAATGTTATTCTATTTATAAAGTGGATTTAGTTTGGTTACTTAATGTAGTATCGATTGTTAGTAGGGTTTGATTACAGTTTGATTTAATCTCGGACATGGTGAGATTATTAAGTTGGAATTATTAATTACGAATCAAACTGAGTGACATTATGATAAAAACAATCACACTGCAATCCTTGTTTTGTTTAATGCATAATATTTGGTTTTACCAAATTATAGGCTCTCTCGAATGGCATGGAGGTTAAATTACAAAGGAGTGCATTAAGTGTGATTGCAGCTCCTACAGGTGATGAGAAAGACGAGGATCTTGAGCTTGAAAATTCCCAGCAGAACATCTCTGATCTGGGTTAGTTTTGCTGGTTATGTTATATAATTTGAAAAAAAAAAAAAAAAAAAAAAAACAAAGGTGTGATGGTGGCCAAGATTACCCTTGAAGGGCCTAACTGAAAGTTATTCAAACTTTAATGGCTAAATTTTAATTTTTACAGATTCAAGGGTAATCCTGACCACAATGGCTTTTCAATGGCCCAATGGCGTTTGTTAGAGGTGGAAATTTCGATTTGTTACTTATTAGCGTGTCAATTTGGTTTGTCGTTTACTTTTTTACATTTCAAATTATAAGTTTAGCTAAAAGGGGGTGAGTCAAATGCGTTGAATGGATCAAGAGTCGCACAAAGTCTATTTTTAATTTATACATCCTCCTTGCTTGTTATATTAGAAGTTAAAGATTATGATTGTAATTATACCGTCTTTGCAGTTCTGATTAACACGTTAAGTTATTACAAATATTTTTTGAACAGTGGACAAAACATGGGTTGGTGCTTCAATCCAACCTTACCCTCTCTGTTTTGACCCTTATTTAAACATGGCTCAGTCAACCTGAACCATGTTGGCTCGTTACCCGACCTGCCCTTTAGCCATATTTAGTGTCTTTTATGAGGAGGAAGTGTTTGCATCACCTTACTGAGAGATTGTGTTGCATGATGTTATGTTTTCCAGCGTTTGATGACGAGTCTCACAAATCAAGGCATCACGCAGCTAAACCAACAGTGTCAGCTCATAAGACCATTAGTCAGTCTCTTTCTCATGACTCACTGTTGAAGAGTGTGGTTACAATTCCTCATGAATCCACGGTATGCAAACCGTCATCATATTCTTACTAATAAAATAACCAAGTTTTCGGAATGTATCTTTTGTCGTTGACATGTATCCTTTCCAGATGGTGGCGGAAGAAGTAACAATGGATGATAGTGATGGTGGTGGTGGTTGTGAAGAAGAGCTAGGTGTACTGCCACCTCATACTAAGGTAGTTGTGACCGGAAACAACCGTACGAAATCGCTGTTTGTTGGATTACAAGGTGTTGTCAAAACGTCTGGTGGTCTTGGAGGCTGGCATTGGCTGGTAATCTTTTATTTCTAAATAAATTTATAAATGTCATCTTATTTAAAAAGCGAATCCAGTTGATAACAGAGTTTAAACTTGATATGCATGTGACATTATGATCACGAAATCTTGTTTTGTTTGAGTTATATGTTTTTTGGGTTTAACAAACTGTAGGTTCTCTCAAATGGAATGGAGATAAAATTACAAAGGAATGCATTAAGTGTGATTGAAGCTCCTACTGGTGATGAGAATGATGAGGATCTTGAGGTTGAAAATTCGCAGTGGGACGTCTCTGATCTGGGTTAGTTTTGTGGGTTCTGTTTATATCATGTGATGAAAAATGATGGACTGATGTTGACCATGACTACCCTGGAAAGGCCTCATTCAAAATTATGCCAACTTTCATGGTCAAATTTAATTTTTACTAACTGAAGTGTAATCTTGTCATTTTGGCCACAATGTTTTTCCAATGGCCTTGTGTTCAAATCAGTGGCGTTAGGTGACAATTTCAATTATTCACGTATTAGGAGGTCAAATTGGTTTGTTAAAAACATTTTAGAATAAGTATTATTATCTCCAAGGAGATGAGTCGAACAGGTCAAATGGGCACAAAAGTCTTCTTTTGAAATGCTTACGACCTTGTAAAAATATATTACTATAGGTCTTTGGTTATCATTGTAATAATATTGTTTTTGTGATTAAAAGTGACATATATACATATACTTATTATATATAAAAGAAATTAATAAGGGAACAAAATGGGTTTATGGGTTAATCCAACCTGACCCGCTCTGTTTCAACCTGTACTATAACATGACCTTGTCTTTTTGGGTAAAGGGTTTTAACCATGGGTCCATTTAGCCATCTTAAACATCTTTGTGTAAAAAGCGGCGACATCGCCTTACCAAATGATTGTGTTGCATGATATTATGTTTTGCAGCGTTTGATGATGGCTGCAAGTCTCACAGACTAAGGCATCGAGCACTTAAACCAACAGGTTCATCTCATAAGACCATTAGCAGGACTCTCTCTTGTGACACACAGTTGAAGGATTCAGTCGCTACTTCCTATGGGTCCATGGTCATGGAAGACATTACAATGGAGGATAATGATGAAGGGTGTGAAGAAAACGAGCTAACTGAACTGCCACCTAATACTAGGGTTGTTATTACTGGAAACAACCGTACAAAGTCAGTGCTTGTTGGACTAGAAGGTGTTGTTAAAATGGCTGTTGGTCAGGGAGGTTGGCATTGGCTGGTAAATTATATTACTTTATTAATTCTTTGATATTCTGAGTTATAAATTAATTGAAATTTGGTTATCCAATGTAGTTTTGTTGAAATAGGATTTTGGATCCAGTTTGTTTTTTAAAGATTTCAAATTTTATTAATGGTTCTCTAATAACCCATTTTGTTATAACTGATTTCGTGTTGTTTTCATCTTAAGTAATAACTTTCATAATGCATATCTAACTAACTACTATAGGCAAGCATTGACATGTGATGTTCAAGTTATGAATTAATCGATCGAGTAGTGTAATGGCAAGTATTTAATGTTCCACAAATCCAATCCATACATAGTGATGATATGCGAAAGTGGATTTAGTTCATAGAAATCTCAAACTTCATATGACCTATTTTGTGGATCTGACCAATTGTATGTTGCAAAATGGTATGTATAAATTATGATTTTTGTGGGTTTAACAAATTGTAGGTTCTCAAGAATGGCATGGAGGTTAACTTACAAAGGAATGCATTAACTGTGATTAAAGCTCCTAGTGGTAATGAGAACGACAAGGATCTTGAGATTGAAAATTCGCAGTGGAACGTCTCTGATCACGGTTAGTTTTGTGGGTTCTGTTTATAGTGTTAAGAAAACCAAAGGTGTGTTGGTGGTCAAAACTACCCTCAAATGGCGTAATTTAATATTCTGCGAACTTTTTATGGCCAAATTTTAATCTTTGACAGATTACACTGGGTAATGTTGACCATGATAAGTTTTCAATGTATGCACTTTCATTCAACATAGGTGGCAATTCGATCCATTACTTATTACCGTCTTTTACTAGTTTATATCAAACATGTCGAATCAAGATAATTAGCTAAAATGGGCAGAGTCAAATGGGTCAAACACCCAAATGCCCCGAAAGTCACCCAAAGTATACTTTAAATGCATACAACTTCCTTTTTTTTTTAACTAAAAGAATTTTTTTGTAAGTATACTAACTATAGAAGTACTTTGAAAAGTTGTCAAAAAAAGTATATGGGTCAATCCAACCTGACCCACTCTGCTTCAACCCATACTAAAACATGACAGTTTAACCCAAAACTTTGCTGACCTCTCCTATTACCGAACCCGCCCATCTAGACATCCTTAGCATTCTTTTTTTCGGGGTAAAGGGTTGTCATCACCTTACCAAATGATTGTATTGCACGATGTTATGTTTCCCAGCCTCTGATGATGGGCGCAAGTCTGACAGATCAAGGCATCGTGCACTTAAACCAACAGGGTCAGTTCATAAGACCATTAGTAGGTCTGTCTCTTGTGATTTACTGCTGAAGAGATCGGTTACAACTCGTCATGGGTCCATGGTATGCAAACTGTTGTCAAATACTAATAATTATGAGCAATTGTTCTTGGGTTAGATCAAACTGACCTTTCTATTGACATGTATCATTTCCAGAAGGTTGATCTTGGCAAACTTGAGATGACAGCCTTACAAAGATATTGGCGCCATTTTAACCTCGTGAGTGTATTGATATAAACAGCTTTTGAATAACTTACTGGTGATTATATACAAATATTCATTTCAATCTTTTCCCTTATTTTCAGATGGATGGAAGGCCCAACCCATCCAGGGAGCAGCTTCTTGATGTTGTCCAAAAGCATTTTATGTCAGAGGTAGGCACAAACTTGTTTGTTTTGTTATTTTATATAACGGGTTATAACCAGCAGTTTGATTCTCCGTAATGAGAGCGACTAGGTGGTATTTGTATTTATGTTTAGGATTGATTTATTGGATCAATGAGATGTGAGGTTTCTATAATCAGGTTTTGATGTTTGGATAAACAAGTTCTGCTCTAGATATCTTATTTATAGGGTCAAATAAACAGTTTTGGATCGATAATAGCTTTTTTTTTATTTATTTTTTTATTATTTTTTTTTTATAAATTAATTAATTAATTTATTTTTTTAATCAAACTAGCGCATGATCATCTCAACTAAGATACTACTAACATATCCTTTAACCTAATTTTAGATACTTCTATTTGCATTTCACGTCTCCAGTCTCCACGATTTCAGAAATGTCCTATTTGATCATTATTTTTATTTTTAAATAGTCCTTATCTGGATGAACACATTCAAACTTGTAAAATTTTCTACATACCCACAGACTGTGCAGTAATCTTATTCTGTACCCCTAGTTTTAATGAAAAGACTCATGGACATTTTTGTTGTAGAAACTTGATGAGTTACAAGTGATCGCGGGTTTCGTGCAAGCTGCTAAGAAGTTGAAGGCAATGTACAAATGACCAACAACGTCTGCATTTCAGTGTGGACTTCAATTACTAACGGATACAAGATAGCTGTAAAGTCAATTACTTCTTCCACACCTCTTTATTCTGCAATCTTTAACATGTTCTTATCCCAAGGAGCATTGGTGCACACCAGGGTCGGCTAGCTTAGTTTAGATAGGTTGCTATTGTATAGCTCTTTTGGTAGCAGTTGTATATACATGTAAATAGAAACTTTGCAAACACATTTGCAAGAAGCTCCTAACAATTTATCACGAATGCATGGGAAACCGTTTTGTTAAGGTTGTTTTGGTTCTCCGTTTTCTTTTCACAGAACATGTTTGCTTTTCCAAATTGACAAGGTTTATTCTGCTAATATGATTCAGGAATTTTATGTCATTGATGTTCTTTCTTTAATATTTTTCTAAATATGGTACAGACGTATGTTGGGCTAGTTCATGGACAAATCTTGGTTCCCTTTTGGGCTATTTTATAAACAATTAGACCATACAATGTGGCAGCAAAACAATAATTCAGGTGTTTTTTTAATGGTTACTTTCAGATTTACCTAACTTAAGTATCAAACAACGATGTATTATAACTACCTCGCCTTTGCATCTTTCATTTAGAAACCCATATATAATGCTGCATTGTCCAAAATTGCCTCTATTTCTCCTTTGAAACAAAAAGGGGCGAGGTGCAGATTATTTTTTTTGCCAATAACTGTATTTTTTCCAATTATACGGTGACTAATCCCTCCAATCTCGTAATATTTTCCTAATTTGTGATTGCATTTAGGTTGTTGAAATTACACCCTTTCCGTTTTAACTTTATGTTCTTGATCATGATCATGCTATGATGTTAGATTGAAGAAATTATGTTTTTGTTTTAAATGTTTCTTTTGTGAATACTTTTTTGTTATATATTTCTAAGTTGGGCAGAAAATTGATCCAATGATGCAGAAAATAAGCAGTTTTTAGGGTGAATGGGGTTGCTTTATCGGATTATATATTTATATCCAAAAGCATAAGCAGTTTGGCAATTCCAAACTGTTTATCTGATTACATCCAAAAGCATAAGCAATCCCAAACACCACCGTAGTTCATGATGTGGCATTGCGTTCTGAAATGATATGTTGTTGCTTTCTAAAATAGATTATAAGATTATTGCTTTTTCCAACATGAGGGATTCGGTATTGTTGATGTTGCTGCTAATAAAAGATTATCATTTTTTAGTCTTTGGATGGAGCACTCTAATTTTAATTGAGCAATGATATAGAGACCTAAAAATTAAGCCTAATTTCATGCCTAACCAATTAATCAATTGACACATCACATTCATATTTTCTCACTCCTAATACTCACTATTGATTTCGACACATGTTTTGATCTCATTATTAGGCATATCATTAGGCATAAAGTTTAGTCATGAGTATCATTTTCCTTTTGATTAATATATATATAATATTTATAATTTGCATAATCCAAATACGCCCTTATGTCGGATCCTTCTTGACATTTATGTTCTAGTCATTTAATCCAGATCACAAATCTGTTCATTTTGGCCTCAAATTATGATTATTGTTTGTATGATTCACAGGGTACTTGATAGTACTTGTTGGAGATGTCCGGTGGGTTTGGGGAAGCGGCAAGCAGGCCTACCCAAAGCTCATCGTTCTCAAATAATAATGGTTCAAGCAATAGTGATGGTGGAAACTTCGAATGCAGCATTTGCTTGGATTTAGCTCAGGATCCAATCGTTACTTTGTGCGGTCACCTCTTTTGTTGGCCATGCATTTACAAATGGCTTCATATGCACTCACATTCACACGAATGCCCTATTTGTAAGGCCTTCATAGTAGAGCGTAAATTAGTCCCCTTATATGGCAGAGGAAAGTATATATCAGACACAAATTCTAAACCTGTTCATGGTGTTAATATACCAAATCGTCCAGCTGGACGCAGACCACAATCTCGCCTGCAACAAGATAGGAGGAATGCATTTATGCAAAATGGGTCTGGATATGTAGGTGGTTTTGGGCCTGCCATTAGTGCAAGTTTTGGGAACTTTACGTTGTCATTTGGTGGTTTTATTCCATCAATTTTCAATGTTCAGATGCATACATTAAACTACGGAGGTGGTCATCATGGATATGAGGTCCGTCCACAAAGAGATCACCGTCATGAAGTATCGCCGCTTTTGATAATTGGTCTCATTTTCCTCTTTGCTCTATTTTGGGAGTGAGGTAAATTAGCTATGAGTGACCAAATTAATGTTGTTCTTTTTGTTGTCCAGGTATGTATATATTGTGTATTATCAGTTGTCAATAGCTCCGGTGCAAGAATATATAGAGTGTTCATGATTGAGGAATTGTATATAAGATACCTTAAATATTTTTCGCTCTCATAAAACATATAGTTATGAAACATATTATCTAAATTAAGGTATAAGTATACAGTTTGACATCTTTTAAAGATATTGCATTGAGTAATGGCTGTTTATGTGTTGTATGGTTTCGTAAAGTATTTTATGGAGTGGTTTGCTAAGTAAACGGCTGGTCGTCCCCAAGCAGAAAATATGCTCGTAATTTTTTCCAAGTGGCTAAGAACTACGTGCACATCATTCCAGATTTTTCAGATTCTGGCAGAGATTGTGCCCCACTCTTTTGTTATATGTGTGTGTATTGTTGGCCATATAGGACCTTGTAGGTCACCGCATATTTAGCATGTCCGTGGGAGTAGCAGGCAATTTGGTGTTGGCCTGTTGGAGACGCAAGACCAAGTGCATATTCTGTTAGACAGCTAGTTCTCCCATATCATCTTGTGACACCAATAAGCTCAATTGACCCAGTAAGCTCGAAAGTAAACTTAACATGGTGAAACTTATTAGCACCCACGGGTTACAAGCTATATCATGACTATCATCCATGATGCTTAGAAAAGTGGTGGTGGAGCCAAATACGCGTTGCTGATTCAATCAAATGTTCGTGTCATCTACTAGTCACTTATGAAATTTTCACAACTCTACAATCTGCATGTTGATTAGTATAACAAGTATAGATTCGATACCTCAATATATTTGTTCTTTTACTCGCTTTTTTAACAAATATATAGCAAATGACAGAACACGAGTAAACAAATATATATGCTCTTTGTTTTTGTTCTTCTACTAATCAGAGAGTTAGAGGTCGAACCAAATCTACAATTTTTCTGATTGTGGAGATTATATTGGCACATTTGGTGCTGTTAGGCCAAAGAACTCCATTGTCCTTTTTAGTTAGAGCTAGAATATGTACATGACATATACATGCAAGTTTGTTTTACAAAAGTATTTTTACTTTGTTCACATATAAGGGGATAAGCATATTGTTTTTTCTACTTTCTGGAAACTATCATTTTAACTTTTTATCTGGTTTCAAGTGGCAGCTGAGATTCTATATCGTATATGACTAGCTAGGTGATTGATGGAATTTTGCATATTTGTCTTTGTCTTTGTGGCAATATATATTTATGGGTGCAGATTCTTGTGCCTTGTCTTACTTCCTGGACAAATTATAATCAAGTGTAAATCTCGTTTACAGCTTTTATACAAAATGTGTTTTTTAAACATGGCCCGGAAACTTGAGTCATTCTTACCAACGGATAGCAATCAACTTATCCATTTCTTAGTTGCCACAAGTAATTAATTTCTGTTAGACGTATTCGGTTGGCCAAAGGCCGTGTATGGGATTTGGGACAAGCTAGCAGAGTTTATTATTTGTAATTTAAATATCCGATGATTAAACATTATATCTTACGAGGTTTCTGATGTTCAGTAATTTCTTGATTCATGTGGTCAGATATGACATATAACAACATTTTTTAATCTATTATGAGCATCTCCAATGTACATAAGCGCTAAGAGTTTTCAGCCCATTATCAACTTATAACTCTAATGGTAGAATCATTTTTAAGTCATGTTCAACCTATATTTTTATATATACAAACAATTTCTCAATAGGTTAAGCAATAGTTTGATGTATATTACCCTATTGCTCAAATAAAAGATGTATGTTATTTACGAGTTTTAATTATAAAACCTTAGAGCATGTCCATTGATAACGGCTTAACGCCGTTTTTGCCTTTAATAACGCCGTTAGTGGCGTTAATCCATTGGAGGTTGCGCGTTATTGCAGCGTTAGTCCCTGCATGTTATTGCCCTAACGGGCGTTAAACGTAAAAAAAAATATATATATATAAAAAAAAAAAATCAATTTTAGTTGTGGGTGTTATTGTTGTGGGTGTTTTTTGGGGATGTTAATGTGAAATGTTAGACTTTAACTTAGGATGTTATTGATGTGGGTGTTTTTTGGGGATGTTAAGGTGAAATGTTAAAGCTGATGTGGCGCTGACGTGGACGATGTTAAACTTTAACCCAAGTTATTGATGTACATGCTCTTACATAAGTCAAAAACTCACATAACCCTCTCAGAAAAGTTTGTTTCGACTTCAATTTTGTGTCATTTACATTTACTTTTACATATATGATCATGTACACATAAGAGCACTCCCAATCCTAACACTATAACACCAATAACACCATCCACGTCAGCGTCACATTAGCTTTAACATTTAACATTAACATCCCAAAAAACACCACAACCATAACATTCCAATAACATCAATAACATTTCATATTTTCAATTTTAACCCCTAAACTAAAACAAACACTTCATTTATTAAACGTTAACTAATATTTCGTTTATTAAATTAATATACAAATAACATTTTTATATTATTAAAAAAAATTATAAAACAAAAAAAAAAAGAAAAAAAGAAAAAAAAGAGGAATATGGATGCATGTAGCATACTGTTAAGCTAACAAATGGAATATGGGTCCACAAACACAAACCTCCACACGCAAACCTCCCATCTTTCTTCTTCATCTTCTTAAACGCAAACCTCCACACACACACACACAACTGTTAAGCTAAAAAAAAAAAAAGAAAAAAAATATATATACAAACCATCATCATCTTCTTCGTCTTCTCTGCACACACGAGGAGCTGAATTTGAAACTTTTTTATGCCAATAACGGGCGTTAGCCCAGTAACGCGCAGGGTAATAACGGGCGTTAAAGCCATGCCTCCAACGTTCAACGCCACTAACGGGCGTTATTTTCCCCTTCAACGCCGTTGGTGCGTTAGGGTTGGGAATGCTCTAAAGAGAAACACATTTGCTTAAAGCTTAAAACTTAAAAAATGAGTAATGTTGTTAAACTAAATTAACTTTACTTATAAAAGACAATGCAATATATTAAATATTTTAATATTTAATTACAAACAACTTTATTCACTCTCACTTACTTTACACATACATAAAAAAAAAAAAAAAAAAAAAAAAAAAAACCTAATTCTACTATACACTGTCGCCACAAGTTGTGGGTAATCGTCTATACGATATAAAGCATTTACAACATTGTTGAAAGTTAAAAAAATTAAGCAGAGTAAAAATTGAAAAATTACCCTTCATAATAAAAAAATTAAAAGGAACTTATGGCTCATATTTGATCAGACCTTCTATTTCTAACATAAACCATTAGGGCTGTAAATGAACCGGACGAATGCAAACGGAGTTTTGTTCATATTCGTTCATTTACTTTTAACCGGACAAATAAACGGACACGAACGCTTAAACGGACGAATTTTTTTGTTTATGTTCGTTTATTAAGAAAATGAGTTGTTCATATTCGTTCATTAAGATACTAAACGAACATAAACGATCGAATATAAATGAAATAAACAAACAAACATAATTTTTTTTAAATTATGCAAATATATTATTTTATAAATGTTGTTTTGTTTAAACAAACCATTTTAAAATTATATAATTAAAAGATGTGATAATATGAACATAAATAAATAAATGAACATAAACGAACGTTAACGAACCCATAATTGGACGTTCACGAACATAAATGAACGGACACGACTTTTGTTCATGTTCGTTCATTTAACTAAACGAACCTAAAATATTGTTCATGTTTGTTCATTTAATAAATAAACGAATACAAATGAACTTTTTACCGAACGGTTCATAAAATGTTCATTGAACGTTCAGTTTGTTTACAGCCCTATAAACCACATTATATATAGATCACCAGTCAACTTATTTCATGTTCAAAAGTTCGTAAATTGGTTAATTGCTTAAATAAAAAAGATAGTCTTTATAAATTTTTAAGCTAGCCCCAGTAAGGAACCCCAATCCTTTTCATTTTCCCTGCCACGTCAGCTTTCTCTCTCCAGCGACCTTCAGGCGATTAGGTGCCCCAGTAAAGGCGACCTTTAATAAAATTAATTAAGAAAGACGAGTGTGGTTTTTATGTGTGTTTGTTTCGAGCGTACACACGATCGACTTAAACAAAAACTCACTCGATCGACATGTCCCACAGCAAGGTGATCGATCGACATTTTCCAAAAAGTAGCACTCGATCGATTGAAATCGACTCCACTGGGGCTAGCCTTATATGCTTACGAACTGAAGTTTAAATTTTCCGTGGACATTAAGTTTACCAACCGAAAATTCTCGCAAGTACAAATTATTATACCGGATAAAGTGTGATGAAGTTTCGCATCTTATCAACCACTTTCACAATCTATTGTCACAATATTACAGCCCAACACATCTATGTTGTCGCAACATTGAGTTGGTACCCTACTAATTTTAAAATAATTTGTCATTGCTATTTGCTAACGGTTAGTCTTACTCATGCTGATTGTCATCCATAAAATTATTGTTAAAGAAAATTTAAATTGCAAAAACAGTTCTCACCAAAAATTTTAATTACAAGATACCTAAGGATGTTCAAATTTTTGTAACACAAAATTGCAACTTTTTTAGAAGAGATGGAATATTAGTATATCTCTAGTCTCTACTACTAGAAATGCTACTAACGCCAACGGTCTTTTACTGACAAGAACAAAACACTTTGGTAATTTCTTGTAGTGATATCAAGAACAATTTCTACTCGTAACATCTTGCATTTTTAAACAATATTAAGGCTTTCTCGTTCTACGTGCATGGTTTATCATTCATGTAGTGGACAGGGACGGAACCAGAGGTTTTCACGGGTGCCCGGGACCTTTATGAATTTTTTCGATTTAGTGTTAATTTTTGAAATAAACATCAATTTTTTTTAAATGAATCTTAAATGGACCTGGTTCATCGAAATGTGTTCTATATTCCACTTTCGAGAAATTTGTGCACCCAGGCTATTAGGCTATAGATCATAGATAAATCATGCAAACGGTGAAAGAATCTAAGAAACTTTCCCATAACAGAATATACATGTGGTCATTTCATAAAATCGCTCCATACAATGATCGTACTTGTTTCACACATAATATGTTGCACACTCTTTAATTAGAACTTTTTAGACTCAATTGTTGCATACTTGCATACTTACATTCAGAGGGGTCTCGGATGAGTGTGCAACAGGTGCCGTCGCACATGGCCTTCATTTAAACGGGGCCACATTTTTATTAGTTTTGAATATAAGTACACATAATATTAAACATATATTATTCATATAGTTCAAGTTTATATGCAATTTTTATTTAGGTTACCAGTGTAACAGGACCACTTTATTGTTGTTGACTAAGGCCACCGAAATGTATGAGACGGCCCTGCTTAAATTGGATCACCTTGTGCATCATGATATGTAGGGATGGCAAAAAAACCCAAACCCGACGGGGAAACCCGAAACCCGAACTTATTGGGGCGGGGCGGGGCATGCTTATCGGGTTTCGGGGCGGGTTTTGGGGCCTTAACGGGGATTCTTATCGGGTTTGGGGCGGGGACGGGGCACACCATCCCCGCCCCGCCCCGCCCCGAAATATATACATATACATATACATATACATATACATAAAATATTCTGTTAGTATTTACGTACTAAATATAATTCTCTATTTTTGTTAGTTTTTATCTTTGTGATTTAT
The DNA here is from genome assembly GCA_019973895.1 of Chrysanthemum seticuspe. Taxonomy (NCBI): domain Eukaryota; kingdom Viridiplantae; phylum Streptophyta; class Magnoliopsida; order Asterales; family Asteraceae; genus Chrysanthemum; species Chrysanthemum seticuspe. The sequence goes on along the minus strand of BPTQ01000008.1, from coordinate 275,707,277 downwards.
TCTCTAGTTTTTATCTTGTTTTGTGTCATATTATTCTATAAAGTTGTGATTTATTCCAATGATTAATATATTACTAATGGTTTCTCGATTATCCAAGCTATTCCATAAAATAACATTGTTAATAGTGTAGAAATAAGAATAAACGGGGAGCGACACGAGTATGATGGAGTATCGCGCTCAAAAAAGACAACCCGATAAGACCCCAATGGGGAATGGGGCGGGTTTGGGGGAGTATCTCGCCCCAATGGGGCGCCCCGATAAGATCCCCAATGGGGATTGGGGCGGGTTTGGGGATGGTTTTTGTTATCGGGTTTGGGGATGGGGATTGCCAAACCCGCCCCAAACCCGCCCCATTGCCATTCCTAATGATATGTTGAAAGTGCTGGAATACAATGCCCATTTTGGGAATTGTATTTTGTACTTTTGTTGGAGGTATGTTCATTTATAATTAGAAGTAGATATTTTCATAAAGGACCACCACCTTTAATAATTTCAAAAACGTTGAATTTTGATTTCATGATCATGAGAGTGTTTTGAACTTTATAGAGAGAAAGGCTGCCATGTGCTAGCTGTATCCAGTTACATACTATTACACCAGTTATCCTTCTTTGTATTCATACTATTTAATCACTAACATATGAAGTGTATATATGGATATGACCGTAATGGAAATTTATGTGTATAATTATCAAAAGAATATTTGTCCATAAAAACCTTGAATCATGTTCATGCACTTTCTGATTCTAATATTCTGATCCCGCAATGCTTATGATTTACACTAATTAAATCTGTGATCGAATAATCCAACTCAAGTTTTTAGGCACAAAGCTACAGAAAAAAAGAATATGGTATGTTTGGCGCAAGGGGTTGGGGCTAGAGGTGGGGTTGGGGCTTATATTATAAGCCGAAACTAGAATTTTTACTTTCATAAACTTGTTTGGAAAATTAGTTAAAGTTTGGGCTTATTATTGTAAAATTATTAAAAAAGACATATAATTAAATTAACATATGTATATATTAGATATTTTTGTGGATATTAAGTAAGTTGATACCAACGAGACTTATATTTGATGCTTATAAAAAATTTATTTTTATTTTTGGGGTTGGGGCTTATGGCTGGGGCTTGGGCTTATTATTTCAAAAGCCTTCCTATAAGCTTCTACGCCAAACGAGGCTTATAAGAAGGCTTTTGAAATCTAAACCCCATAAACCTCATAAGCCCTTTAGCCAAACACAACCATAATACAAACTTCATTATGTGTTAGTGTGTTTTCCTAAGATGAAATATCATTGTTATACGATACAAATAGTTAAGAAGTCGTTTTTAGCAAAGCAAAAGCGGTTGGTGAGACTATGGTTGTCAATCGTTAGACTGGTCGACAAAGTTAGGTATATCGTATGCCGAAGAAGTTACCTACCATGTATATATGTTTAGGTTAGAGGCCCTATTCTGAGAGTCTGAGACCTTGTCGGGCACTAGCTACTCCTTGATAAAAACCTATAGTAAAGACATTGCACCTTCTTTACAATGTGACAAGACGAAGAGCATATGCGCATGGGGATCGTTACGATTGTATATACATCAAGTTAATTGTGGAAGCTAACATGCGTAAAGACGATCTAGTTCTTGCTAGCCACGTACTCACATGGCTTTTATTGACATTTTGGTCCTTGCTTCCCTATTTAGTATTTATCATTAACCTATGAATCTTCATCCTTATTTTTCATTTCCATTCAATTAGAGCTAATAGAACAATGTGTATAACATGACAATCATATATAAAACACATAGAACATCAAAGAAACATGCGAAAGCGTGTAAGAACGTATAATAAATAATTAACTAACGTAAACATAAAGTATGCGTACCTTTTTTATTCTAGCCGAACAAGAATCAATATCACAAAACTAGCAAGTGATGAACCCTAATCAGGGTTTATAGGATTATAAGAATTACCCCTTACCGTTTTGTAATTCAATCCAAGATACCAACAAAAGTATGTTAGTACCACGTTCTTGTACACACGTACTAAATCAAATTAAAGTAATGCTAGTTTTAATAACACAAAATAATTTGTTTTGGAAAAACAAGGTGATGGACACCCTTGAGGAGTGGTCGACCGACTGGAACAAGGAAAATACACAAAACACTTTTTAGGTATTAGATTGTGAGTACAAGAGATAAAAAAAACTAAGACCCTAGGCCTTGTATTTATACCCAAAGTAACTTGGTGAACAAGTTAGCAATGGATTGGGCTTTTGGAATACCCTTGGCTGATCGGTTGGCTATCCCAAGGGGTTTCCGGAAGCTTCCCAATCTCTATTTTATTTTCTAGTCCTTCCAATCAACATTTAACGATCGTTAGTCCATCACACTTAATTAACTTAACGTCCGTTATATATTTCGTGTAATTAATAAATAAATATAACATTTACATTTAATTATTAACTTTAATTCTTATACGTAAAGCGTGCAATCCCGTGGTCTCGAGTTCGATCCTAACTCACGACTACTAATTTATATCCATAAAACTAACAGCTCCCACTTGGATATATCTTAATAGAGTGATCACATCGGTTAGTGTCTAGCAACACTTCGATGCCTCTAGTACAACTCGAGCAAGGCTCTTGGAAAACCTTTTAATGATTTCTCATTATTATTATCCTTTTGTTTCTAATACCATGTTAAATAAAGATATGGAATTAAGTCATTCTTTATTCAACTATTCTGTTTCTCGTTTTAAGTGATTGACCAAGATTACCAAATCTTCTTAACATATTCAAGGGAGATTTTGGGTGCGGCCGCACAAACATCTTGTCAACCCTACGAGGGGCCCAGCAGTATTAAACTCCAAATAAATTTGAATGAACAAATTCTATCTTGACTACGAGACTAACCCACAAACTTTGCAACACTTCTGGAAACAACCCTTATGACTACCAGTTACGTATAGCGTTAAGTTGCCCCACAGAAATGCACTACATTTATGACACTTATCTGGTATCTCAAGTCCGAGGATAACTATTCACAATTTACTTATAACAATATCCACAAAGTGAATTATGTAGTTGGGATAAGTCCTATATTCAATTCATTGAATATCATCTGAAATTGGTATGCTTTCTCATCAATATAATCTTAAGTATATTCTACCACATCTCTCATATTTATCTTAGTTTTAATGATACTCCCATATCATTAATCGACAACGGACAATTTAGAATAACTTAGTTATTCATGGATTAAACATGCAAATATAGGACAAAAATATTATAAATAAAAATAAACATGATCAAAATTTTATTTCATCAAAATAATAAATGTTTACAATATCCTTTATCCAAACACTAATCACAGTTTTGCATGAAACTATTAGCCAAAGAAAGTCCAATGCCATTGGCAAGTCCAATAAGCTTTTCTCTAGGTAAATCCTTAGTGAATGATCAACTAAGTTGTCATATGTGTGAACTTTCAATAGATTAATTTCACCTTCGCGGACTTGTTCCCGAACATAGTGATACTTCCGTAGAAAATGCCTGGTGCCCTTAATGACTTCAGGTTCATTGGCAAATATGATTGCATCAGAATTGTCACAATACATATCAATAGGCGATTCAATTGAAGGCATAACACCAAACCCCGAAATGAATTTCCTAATCCAAACAGCCTCCATTGCAGCTTCCGAAGCAGCTATGTATTCGGCCTCTGTCGCAGACATCGCAATCGTGCTCTGCTTCTTGCTCTTCCAGTCAACTGCTCTTCCATTGATGACAAAGACATAATGTAACACCCCCAAATTTGTTTAGCAGAAGCATACGTGTTATTCGGGAGCGTTACGGAGTTGGTGAATCATAACACAAGTAATAAAGAACGGAATACATACTCCGTTTGATTTCATAAAATATTTTTAAGACGCTGTCTTACAACATAATTTAAATAAATGGGTAAATCCCATTTGATTTAGTGGTCCCAAAGTAAAAACATCATTTTTGTGTAAAAACACTTCTTTAATATTACTACGACCATACTTCTGCTTCTTGCCTTGCCTTCATGAACAAATCTTAAACACCTGAGAAAATATGCTAAAAGGTCAGCTAAAAGCTGGTGAGTTCATAGGTTTAAATTAAGATAGTAAACTCGGACCATTAGCAAAGTCATATAATCATTACAACGAATATAATGTTATATGGATGAAAGTCTATTACGTTAGCTCTAAGTTCATGCAACCGATACTACGACAGTTTCTGTATGCTAAAAGATGTCATACAATATAGGGGCCCATAGCAAGTGTTTTGTCCCTCAACACTTGGTTCCGACATGGTATACGTTTCGCTTTGGCCTAAGCATGGCCAACCGAACGGAGGAGTCACCCTCAATAGATCTATTTATAACATTCGCGTTTCCCAATGGGGAATTGACGGTTCATGAAAAGGGCATTCTCTAGGGACATAAGGGCTTAGGCTAAACCACGTAATAGTAATCATGTAATAGTTTTGGTCCATAAAATGTTTTGCATATTTCTCACCCCAAAATGTATAAAACAATTTATCAAGTAAAAGTGGGGCTATGAAACTCACCTTAGCAAATGTGAAATCCAAATGTGGGATTAGTGATGGTTGTGGAGCGGCACCGACACGCGACCTAGATAAGGAGGGCAATGTTTTAGTTCATTGTTTTTAAGTATCACTTACTTAAAATAGTTCAACTTATATTGTTTTTGTATAATGGTATTAAAACTAAACTTTGGTTTGTAAAATTGGTTAAAATGGTTTTCTAGTAAGTATACGAAAATATACATACTTTTCATGTTGATACTATAACAATATTAAAATTCAAAGTTTGGTTTGAAAATATTTACGTCATTCGTTTAGTAAGTATATAATGTGTATATACTTATTTAAGTTGACACATGATGGTAGCGTCAAAATTTCATGTTGGTTTATTTATTTTCTAATTGTATTTAGAAAATATTTGAGTTAAATTTGAAGACTTTCAATTTGATTGGTGAAAAGGATAATATAGTGATCCTAGTTTATTTACCAAAAATTGATCTTAATATATATATAGTCCTAATGAGAAGTTTAATTGACACTTATCCATTTACACTTTGACGCTAGATTTGATGCAATTATTACTATATGAATTATGTTTTGAAACACTCGTTGATTATGACAATCTTTCATACATTTTTCGTCAAATTATAACTAGTGTACGTATTAAATGTTGAGACGATATGTGCAATAAGTATATATGGAGGCGGGTTTTAAATGTTTATAGCACTAATAACTTTTCCGATTTTCATTTCATGCGAATCACTTATGGATCTTTGGAACATCTATGGGCTGTGGCCCGATGATGCTAGTGGTATGATACTTGAGTTGGGCCTGGGCCCGAAATGGTTTCTGAATGCAAAAAGGGGTGCGGCCCAAGAGTAGTTTTGGCAAGGAGCTTGGATTTGAACTCATGTGACCTTTGCAAAAATAGAACCAAGATGTTGGTGACATAAAAACATCAAATTGTAGACACCATAATGCTTTTACAAGACTTGACTTAGCTTTTTTTTTTTTTTTGTTTCCCTTTATCTCGACAGGAAGACCAAAGGCTGAAATAAACCACACTTAACCAAAACAACAAACAACTCTATGTAGGTTCTTTTGCTCCAGGAGCACCCAAAATCAAGACGAGATAGACACGCTCAGACCTGACACCCTCTAGTGTTTTGTTTGACGTGGTTCGACTGGAACCAAACCACGACTCCACTGTTGGAGTTGGCTCCAACAATCCCTCGACACACACACACAAAGCAATTGCAAATATGCCAAAGTAGAACCAGGACACTAAACCCATTAATCCACGAATAAAACGAATAAGCTCCTTATTAAGACTAAAACCAAATAAGCCAAAATCACATAAGCCGAAACCCAATAAGAAATGTTTAAATTCGAAACTTATTAAGCTAGCACATGATACGCTTGATTGATCAAAGATATTAACACATCCCAAAAAAATCATAACCTCGCAAGATTAACAAGATGTTCGAATAAAAAAATAAATAACAAGGTTCTTACTTTATACAAATTTTTCCCAAGCTTAACATCATAAGAAAAATAACATAAAAACATAACAACAAAAGAGGGGATAACCTCAAATCCGAAAGTGGCGTGCAAAAGAACGAATGGCTGATTCTTGGTTTCGGACCAATTAAGACTCGAATTAGCTTCTACTCCCCTCCAATTGCAAAACCCCCAATTCAATTTTTGAAAACCCTAACTTTCACAAACCCTAATTTTTGATAAGATTTGGTGAGAGACTGAGTTTGGGGCTTTTGCAATTTGGATGAACATATAGAAGTAATTTGAGAAGGTCTTGGGATAACTTTCTCATTTGACCATTTGGGTTGAAGCCGAAAATGGCTAGCCTCCAAAATACCAAACGAATCTTAGGATGGATTTGAAGAGATTTGGCTTCCTTGAGATTCGATTTGCTTTTTCTTTTCTTGGATTCTTTGTAGCCGTGACTTGGAGATTTTGGGAAGGAGATGAAATCTTTCATGAAATGAGTAAGAGAGAAGAAGAATCTTAGGATTAGAGATGTTTGCTTACCCATTTTAGAGAGAGAGAGGCGTTTAGGAGATGTGTTTTTGGATTGACTGGATATTAGAGAGATGCATATGGAAGAAACCTCCCTGGTTTTCTTGATTACACGCTAGAGAGAGAGAGAAGAGTAATATCTTGACCAAAACTCTATTTCCAAAGTTGATAAGAGGCGTGGGGGGGGGGGTAAGAATAAGACAAAAGGATGGTGCATTAACTTACAATTAATACAAATTGCATGCTTAAGTAAAAGAAAAATATTTAAAGTGGTTTTAATTAGTGTGTAAGTTTTGGGAAAGGTAAATGTATTCATTTACTTATTTAAGTTGCTTACTTATAATAGTCATTGTTCGAGTAAAAGCGTTTTGAATATTTGGTGTCTCATGACTTTACGTCGTGACAAGGGTATCGTTATTTGATAATTCTTTACGCGTAGTATTTATTGTTACGCCTCTGAATTATTTTTATCTTTTTAATATTCCATATCACGGACCTTTGACATTTGTTTTATCGAGTCCTTATCATAGTGTCGGTACGCGTGCAGTGTCGGTCGCTGAGGAAAACGAGATAACCTCTCGTCTTACAATTTAAATCATAAGACAAAATAAAATATTCATAAAATGATATGAATGCAAAAGTAGTGCAGTTACCTACTGTATGCGAGTTAGCTACTCAAATGATCAGGCAAAGCTTATGCATGCTTAATAAATTTGGCTTAGTAAAATGAATTACTAATTATCAGTTAAATTTTTGTGAAAATTTACCGTGTGTCACATCCTCCCCGTCTTGGAAGAGAAAACCGTCCTCGGTTTTCAGTTAGGATTGCTTTGTGAAGTAGAGAAAAGGTGTGGGTACTTGCGTTTGAATTGGTCTTCGCGTTCCCACGTGTATTCTGGACCTCTTTGAGAGTTCCAACGGACCTTGACGATCGGGATGCGGCTTTGCTTAAGCCGTTTGATTTCCCTATCCATGATCTCAATGGGTTCCTCGACAAAATTTAATCTTTCGTCGACTTGGATTTCTTCCAAAGGAATAGCAAGAGTTTCGTCGGAAAGACATTTCTTTAAGTTGCACACGTGAAACACGTTGTGCACAGAGCTGAGTTCTTGTGGTAATTCAAGGCGGTATGCTACCGGTCCGATCTTAGCAAGAATTTTGAAAGGTCCAATATAACGAGGATTTAGCTTTCCACGTTTACCGAAACGGATTACGCCCTTCCATGGCGCAACTTTGAGCATAACTTTATCTCCCACTTGGAACTCAAGTGGTTTCCTCCTTTTATCCGCGTAGCTCTTTTGGCGGTCACGAGCTGCTTGTAGTCGGCTTTTGATTTGTACAATTTTCTCGGTAGTTTCTTGGATTAACTCCGGTCCAGTAAGCTGACTTTCTCCAACTTCGGCCCAGCACACAGGTGATCTACACTTCCGACCATAGAGTGCTTCATATGGTGCGGCTTTGATACTTGTGTGATAGCTGTTATTGTAAGAAAACTCGGCTAATGGCAAGTGTTTATCCCAGCCATTTCCAAAGTCTATCACACATGCTCTTAGCATATCCTCTAGTGTTTGGATTGTTCTCTCGCTTTGTCCATCAGTCTGCGGATGGTAAGCGGTGCTCATGTCGAGGTTAGATCCTAAAGCATCTTGAAGTGATTTCCAGAAGTTTGAGGTGAAACGGCTATCTCTGTCCGAAATGATGGAAATTGGTACACCATGGCGTGCGATGATTTCCTTCAGGTATAATTGAGCTAGTTTTTCCATTCCATCACTTTCCTTCATCGGTAGAAAATGTGCTGACTTGGTGAGACGGTCAACTATTACCCAAATAGTGTCGTAGCCTTTAGAGGTTTTAGGTAACTTAGTGATAAAGTCCATTGTTATGCGTTCCCATTTCCACTCGGGGATTTCGGGTTGTACTAGTAGACCTGAGGGTCTCTGATGTTCAGCTTTAACCTTTGAACAAGTTAAACATCGGCTGACATATGTTGCAATGTCGGCCTTCATGTTGGGCCACCAGTACAATTTCTTCAAATCAAGGTACATCTTGTCGGATCCTGGGTGGATGGAGTATTTAGACTTGTGGGATTCATGCATAATGACGTCGCGAATTCCTCCGTAGAGTGGTATCCAACTTCGCTCTTTGAAACACAAGATTCCGTCCGACCTTTTCACGAATCCATTTTCACTTTCTGGCATTCCGTAAAGGTTCTCATTTGGACGATTTTCCTCTTTGAGTGCTTCCAATTGAGCCTCGAGAATTTTGGTTGGAAGAGGTGAACTAATTGTCATACCCAGAGATCTGACTCTAAGAGGTTTTGGTCGCTCTTTCCTACTGAGAGCATCAGCAACTACGTTCGCTTTACCCGGATGGTAACGAATTTCGCAGTCGTAATCATTGAGTAATTCCAACCATCGGCGTTGTCTCATGTTCAGTTCTTTCTGATCCAAGATGTGTTGTAGGCTTTTGTGATCGGTGTATACGACACACTTCGTGCCATACAAGTAGTGTCTCCAAATTCTGAGTGCGAACACAACTGCTCCTAACTCCAAATCGTGTGTCGTGTAGTTCTTCTCATGTGTTTTCAATTGGCGAGAGGCGTATGCTATCACCTTCTCCCTTTGCATTAGTACTGCTCCGAGCCCCTTATGTGAAGCGTCGTAATATACGACAAAGTCTTCACTACCTTCTGGTAAGGCCAGAACAGGTGCACTACACAACTTTTCTTTAAGGAGTTGAAAAGCTTCTTCTTCTTTCTCTCCCCAGTCAAACTTAGCGTTTTTCTGGGTTAGCTTGGTTAAAGATTTGGCAATCTTTGAGAAACCGTCAATAAATCTCCTGTAGTACCCAGCAAGTCCTAAGAATTGGCGTATTTCAGTAGGAGTTGTGGGTGTCGCCCAATCCTTTATTGATTCGATCTTAGCGGGGTCTACATGTATGCCTTGACTGTCGATTACATGACCTAAGAATTGCACAGTAGGTATCCAAAATTCACACTTCGAGAATTTCGCATACAGTTCTTCCTTCTTCAACAATTCTAAGATTAACCTAAGGTGCTCTTCGTGTTCTTTCGCACTCTTGGAATAAATTAGGATGTCGTCGATGAATACGATCACGAATTTATCCAAGTAGGGTTTACACACTCGGTTCATGAGGTCCATGAACACAGCTGGTGCGTTGGTTAATCCAAAAGGCATGACTTGGAACTCGTAATTTCCATAACGAGTTCTGAAGGCGGTTTTGGGAATATCTTCTTCTCGAACTCTTAGTTGATGGTATCCAGACCTTAAGTCGATTTTTGAATAAACACTCGAACCTTGAAGTTGATCGAATAAGTCATCGATTCTCGGGAGTGGGTAACGGTTCTTAATAGTTAGTTTATTCAACTCACGATAGTCAATGCACATCCTGAAGGTTCCGTCTTTCTTCTTGACGAACAGGACTGGTGCTCCCCATGGTGACGAGCTTGGTCTGATGAATCCTTTTTCCGCAAGTTCCGACAACTGGTTTGATAACTCCTGGAGTTCCGTTGGAGCTAATCGATAAGGTGCTCTTGCCACTGGTGCGGCACCAGGCACTAAATCGATCTGAAATTCAACCTGTCGGGTCGGCGGAAGTCCTGGCAAGTCTTCGGGAAAGACTTCAGGGAATTCTCTTACTATTGGCACGTCCTCCAGACGTTTTTCCTCCCCTTCTTTTTCGTCCTCTCCGGTGACTTGTGCTAGGAAGATATGACATCCTTCCTCGATACACCTTAACACCTTGGTACAGGAAATGACATGCAATCTTGAAGCATTTCTTCTGTCACTTCTGTCTCCTTCTATAGTTAGGACTTCGTCTCCATAGGGTACTTGAACGAGTTTCTCGTCGCAAATGATGGCAGCATGATATTTTGCTAACCAATCCATTCCGACAATGACATCGAAACTACCCAATGCTACTGGTATCAAATCGATATTGAATGGGTGGTTTAACAGGTTAAGGGTGCAACCTCTTATGATGGTATCTACCCTTTCTATGTTACCGTTAGCTAGTTCCACGTTGTATGCATTTCCTAATGCGTTTGGGGCAATATCGAGTAGTGGACTAAACGTATTAGAAACAAAACTCCTATCGGCCCCCGTATCAAACAATATGGATGCATAACGGTTATTTATAAGGAACGTACCCGTCACAACATTCGGGTCTTCCTGAGCTTCCACTTTGGTTACCGCATAGACTCTCCCACGAGCTCCTTCTCCATTTCCCTGATTACTCGTCTGCCCAACATTCCCCTGAATCCTACCATTCCCATGGCTTCCTGGATTTCCTCGGTTTCCTTGGCTTCCTCCATTGCCTTGGTTCCTGGTCTTTCGGCATTCATTCTTATAATGCCCTTTTTCACCACAACCAAAGCAAGTTATATTAGCTTTTGGGTCCTGAGCTGGGGCCGTTTGAACTGTCGCCAATGTTTTGGACCTGCAGTTTCTGGTTAAGTGTCCGATCTTCTGACAATTACGGCACTTAACGGTACACTGCCCCTTGTGATGCAGTGTGCATCGATTACACAATGGTGCAGTCCCTGAATACGGTTTTCTTTCTCCGACATTCACTACATAAGCTCTAGTAACATTTTGCCTTTTGTTTTGGTTGTTGTGGTTGTTCCTATTGTTGTTACCACGGTATTCATAGTTGGTGTAACCTTGAGAATGGTCATCCCATTTCCTCTTACTGTCAACCACTTTTTCCATGGAATCCTCAATCACTTGGTCCATGAGTTTGTTGGCTACCTCGATGGTTTCATGGAGATCAATAGCCTTAGAAGTGGTTACATTGCCCTTGATAGGTTGAGGCAATCCTCCGATGTATCTCTCCAACAATCGGGTCTCAGTGGGAACCATTTCAGGACACAACAAAGCTAGCTCTTGAAATCGCTGATTATAAGCAGCCATATTGGTACCTTGAACCTTTAGGTTCCAAAACTCATGCTCGAGTTTCTTGATCTCATTACGAGGACAGTACTTTCGAAGTACCATTTCCTTGAAGTTCTCCCATGGCATGGCATAGGCAACATCGATACTAGCTGATTTCAGAAAATTGTTCCACCAGGTCAAAGCAGCATCCGTGAAAGTGAATGATGCATACTTAACCTTAGAATCTTCTTCACAGTTGCAGATTCGGAACACAGTCTCGAGCTTTTCGATCCACCTAGTTAGACCGACAGCTCCTTCAGTTCCACTAAAGCTTCCAGTCATGGTTTTACGAAAGTCTTGATAAGTACAAGTGCGGTTGTGAGTGGGTGGTCTTGAAGTTCCAGCATTGGTAGACGAGTGATTTGCTGCAGCTAAAGCGGCGTTCACCCGCTCATTGACCAGTTGGTCGATCATGGCTTGATTCATGATGGGTTGGATTGGAGTAGCCCTAGCAGGAGTAGTGGCTTCAGCAGTCTGATCGGGTGTGACTCTGTTTGGAATAGCAGCATTTGCAGCTTGGTTGCGAGTGACTCTCGCTGGGATGGGAGCATTGGAGGCTCCTCCAGGGTTGGTGCGTTTTGATCTTCGTTTTGGCGGCATTTCTGCAGTAAGAAAGGTGATGAGATATAGGACCTTTGAAACAAGGTAAGTGTCACGTAATAGTGTGGTTGTTGTAGATAGATCATATGTGCAATCTATAAACGTAAAGACAATTGGATAGGAAAATAAGTTTGTCATAGATAAAATTTCGGTTACAAGGTTCCTACGGTACATGATGAGATACTAGCTGGAGTACAACCGAAATACAACGGAATATAAAGGAAGTACAATGGAAAATACAACTGAAATACGATGATAATGACTAACACTAACTGTTATAGCTCAGTTTAGTGCACTACAATCATGCAATGGAATCTAAGGATGATCGGTACGTAATCGCTCTATGGTAGCAATCAGCTCCCTCTGTGTATCCTCCAATCTCTCGATACGTCTCATCTGTGCTGCCAACATAGACTCTAAACCAGTAGTCCTCTGCCATCCCTCTCTGACAGTATCTCTCGCAATCCACTGGACGCTCTCTAGCTCCTCTAGTCGTCCGTGTATCTGAGTCTGACCTCTACCCAAAGCTCGTACTCTGCTGTCCAACTCTCTGACGTCCTCAACCTGAGTCTCAACCCTAAAATCCAGTCGTATCCTCTCGTGTCTCTCGAGTCCCATGCTCTCAAATAACACATCAGTAACTCGGTCTAAACCCTCAACACGCTGCTCGCAAGCTTGCAAGCGTGTTGGATCGATCCTCTCTAGCTGATCAGAATGGACTCCTAGCAATGTCTCATGAGATTCCAACTGAATGAGTATCCTCTCAGTGAGGGTCAGATCATCTTCTGGAGATCCTGACGAGTCTGGCTCGGTCTGTGCCTCAACTGGTGCAGCTTCCTCAATGGTCTCAAGCTGTCTAGTGGTGCGCTCAAGGCGCTCCATGTCTGCTGCAGATGGTACAAACGAAGGCGATGACGGGCTATAGCTCGTACTAGTGACAAGTGGTACTGAACTGATCAAGCAATCAATATCCCTCCAATCAATCTCACTACTCTCCTCCTGACTGTGGAGAAAAGCGGCTCTCTGCCCTAATCCAAATGGTGCATCAATATCCATGTCATCGTCTAATCTCTGAGCCATCCTGGAGCTCTGTCCTAGCTCCTGTATGCTCTGAACAATCTCCAAACCCTGTGTACTCACATCTGCTGCTATGCTAACATAGCTAGGGACACTCTCAGTCGGTATGGGCTCTGGTAATTCCTCCTCAGGATCCTCTTCCGGATCTTCTTCTGGATCTTCCTCAGAGTAAGAATCAGTAGATCTCCTAAGTCTCTGATGAGGTGGTGACTCAGTGGGTGATGGTGTCGGTGACTCTGAAGTAGTAGAAGGACCCATGTAAGCAGCGCGGGTCATCCGAGAAGCTAGTGCAGGCACATATGAATACCGCTCTCGATATCCAGGTACTCTCACAATCATACGGGGCTTTTGCCTGCGTGTCAACAGGGCTGATGGAGTGGTGGTGAGGGTAGGTATAAGTGGAGTAGGTGTAATAGCTGGCTGGACTGTTAGTGTGGCCTGTACGTATGGATCAGCGGTTGAGTGTGCAAGCTGGCGGATGGTCGGTGAGTGAGCTAATAGGATGTCCTCCTGAACATCGTGAGGAAAGGCTGGGGAAGGCATAGTCTGTGACAAGACGGTGCATATGTGTAAGTATGTGGAGAAAATATGCTCATGATGGATATGAAATAGTGTATAAGTAAATAGGAAATAAAACATGTAATCCTATTAAATGAACTTTAAGTAAAATGGCAAGTAAGGTAAGCGACAATCGGCGGTCGTAGTATGATGTTTTTGGTGAAAAGTAGTTATAGTTTAGGGTTTATATGTACCTAGTTCTCTATAACTTAGGCTCTGATGCCAATCTGTAACACCCCCAAATTTGTTTAGCGGAAGCATACGTGTTATTCGGGAGCGTTACAGAGTTGGTGAATCATAACACAAGTAATAAAGAACGGAATACATACTCCGTTTGATTTCATAAAATAGTTTTAAGACGCTGTCTTACAACATAATTTAAATAAATGGGTAAATCCCATTTGATTTAGTGGTCCCAAAGTAAAAACATCATTTTTGTGTAAAAACACTTCTTTAATATTACTACGACCATACTTCTGCTTCTTGCCTTGCCTTCATGAACAAATCTTAAACACCTGAGAAAATATGCTAAAAGGTCAGCTAAAAGCTGGTGAGTTCATAGGTTTAAATTAAGATAGTAAACTCGGACCATTAGCAAAGTCATATAATCATTACAACGAATATAATGTTATATGGATGAAAGTCTATTACGTTAGCTCTAAGTTCATGCAACCGATACTACGACAGTTTCTGTATGCTAAAAGATGTCATACAATATAGGGGCCCATAGCAAGTGTTTTGTCCCTCAACACTTGGTTCCGACATGGTATACGTTTCGCTTTGGCCTAAGCATGGCCAACCGAACGGAGGAGTCACCCTCAATAGATCTATTTATAACATTCGCGTTTCCCAATGGGGAATTGACGGTTCATGAAAAGGGCATTCTCTAGGGACATAAGGGCTTAGGCTAAACCACGTAATAGTAATCATGTAATAGTTTTGGTCCATAAAATGTTTTGCATATTTCTCACCCCAAAATGTATAAAACAATTTATCAAGTAAAAGTGGGGCTATGAAACTCACCTTAGCAAATGTGAAATCCAAATGTGGGATTAGTGATGGTTGTGGAGCGGCACCGACACGCGACCTAGATAAGGAGGGCAATGTTTTAGTTCATTGTTTTTAAGTATCACTTACTTAAAATAGTTCAACTTATATTGTTTTTGTATAATGGTATTAAAACTAAACTTTGGTTTGTAAAATTGGTTAAAATGGTTTTCTAGTAAGTATACGAAAATATACATACTTTTCATGTTGATACTATAACAATATTAAAATTCAAAGTTTGGTTTGAAAATATTTACGTCATTCTTTTAGTAAGTATATAATGTGTATATACTTATTTAAGTTGACACATGATGGTAGCGTCAAAATTTCATGTTGGTTTATTTATTTTCTAATTGTATTTAGAAAATATTTGAGTTAAATTTGAAGACTTTCAATTTGATTGGTGAAAAGGATAATATAGTGATCCTAGTTTATTTACCAAAAATTGATCTTAATATATATATAGTCCTAATGAGAAGTTTAATTGACACTTATCCATTTACACTTTGACGCTAGATTTGATGCAATTATTACTATATGAATTATGTTTTGAAACACTCGTTGATTATGACAATCTTTCATACATTTTTCGTCAAATTATAACTAGTGTACGTATTAAATGTTGAGACGATATGTGCAATAAGTATATATGGAGGCGGGTTTTAAATGTTTATAGCACTAATAACTTTTCCGATTTTCATTTCATGCGAATCACTTATGGATCTTTGGAACATCTATGGGCTGTGGCCCGATGATGCTAGTGGTATGATACTTGAGTTGGGCCTGGGCCCGAAATGGTTTCTGAATGCAAAAAGGGGTGCGGCCCAAGAGTAGTTTTGGCAAGGAGCTTGGATTTGAACTCATGTGACCTTTGCAAAAATAGAACCAAGATGTTGGTGACATAAAAACATCAAATTGTAGACACCATAATGCTTTTACAAGACTTGACTTAGCTTTTTTTTTTTTTTTGTTTCCCTTTATCTCGACAGGAAGACCAAAGGCTGAAATAAACCACACTTAACCAAAACAACAAACAACTCTATGTAGGTTCTTTTGCTCCAGGAGCACCCAAAATCAAGACGAGATAGACACGCTCAGACCTGACACCCTCTAGTGTTTTGTTTGACGTGGTTCGACTGGAACCAAACCACGACTCCACTGTTGGAGTTGGCTCCAACAATCCCTCGACACACACACACAAAGCAATTGCAAATATGCCAAAGTAGAACCAGGACACTAAACCCATTAATCCACGAATAAAACGAATAAGCTCCTTATTAAGACTAAAACCAAATAAGCCAAAATCACATAAGCCGAAACCCAATAAGAAATGTTTAAATTCGAAACTTATTAAGCTAGCACATGATACGCTTGATTGATCAAAGATATTAACACATCCCAAAAAAATCATAACCTCGCAAGATTAACAAGATGTTCGAATAAAAAAATAAATAACAAGGTTCTTACTTTATACAAATTTTTCCCAAGCTTAACATCATAAGAAAAATAACATAAAAACATAACAACAAAAGAGGGGATAACCTCAAATCCGAAAGTGGCGTGCAAAAGAACGAATGGCTGATTCTTGGTTTCGGACCAATTAAGACTCGAATTAGCTTCTACTCCCCTCCAATTGCAAAACCCCCAATTCAATTTTTGAAAACCCTAACTTTCACAAACCCTAATTTTTGATAAGATTTGGTGAGAGACTGAGTTTGGGGCTTTTGCAATTTGGATGAACATATAGAAGTAATTTGAGAAGGTCTTGGGATAACTTTCTCATTTGACCATTTGGGTTGAAGCCGAAAATGGCTAGCCTCCAAAATACCAAACGAATCTTAGGATGGATTTGAAGAGATTTGGCTTCCTTGAGATTCGATTTGCTTTTTCTTTTCTTGGATTCTTTGTAGCCGTGACTTGGAGATTTTGGGAAGGAGATGAAATCTTTCATGAAATGAGTAAGAGAGAAAAAGAATCTTAGGATTAGAGATGTTTGCTTACCCATTTTAGAGAGAGAGAGGCGTTTAGGAGATGTGTTTTTGGATTGACTGGATATTAGAGAGATGCATATGGAAGAAACCTCCCTGGTTTTCTTGATTACACGCTAGAGAGAGAGAGAAGAGTAATATCTTGACCAAAACTCTATTTCCAAAGTTGATAAGAGGCGTGGGGGGGGGGGGGGTAAGAATAAGACAAAAGGATGGTGCATTAACTTACAATTAATACAAATTGCATGCTTAAGTAAAAGAAAAATATTTAAAGTGGTTTTAATTAGTGTGTAAGTTTTGGGAAAGGTAAATGTATTCATTTACTTATTTAAGTTGCTTACTTATAATAGTCATTGTTCGAGTAAAAGCGTTTTGAATATTTGGTGTCTCGTGACTTTACGTCGTGACAAGGGTATCGTTATTTGATAATTCTTTACGCGTAGTATTTATTGTTACGCCTCTGAATTATTTTTATCTTTTTAATATTCCATATCACGGACCTTTGACATTTGTTTTATCGAGTTCTTATCATAGTGTCGGTACGCGTGCAGTGTCGGTCGCTGAGGAAAACGAGATAACCTCTCGTCTTACAATTTAAATCATAAGACAAAATAAAATATTCATAAAATGATATGAATGCAAAAGTAGTGCAGTTACCTACTGTATGCGAGTTAGCTACTCAAATGATCAGGCAAAGCTTATGCATGCTTAATAAATTTGGCTTAGTAAAATGAATTATTAATTATCAGTTAAATTTTTGTGAAAATTTACCGTGTGTCACACATAACCCGTCTGAGACTTCGTATCATCTTTATCACACTGCCAGGACGCATCACAGAAATCTGTTACACCAAGCTCTGTGTCTGGATTTCCACCATACACTAAAAACATATCTTTCGTATTTCTAAGATACTTTAGAATATGTTTAACAGCAGTCCAGTGAAGTTCACATGGATTCTGTTGATATTGATTGGTCATGTTTTGAGCGAACGCCACAGGCTGTGTGCATCTCACATCATACATAGTAGATCCTACTGCCGAAGCATAAGAAACTTTCTGCATACGTGCCACTTCAGCAGGTGTTGAAACACACATATCGCTGCATAAGCCATGTTTTACTTCCATCGGCAAATATCCTTTCTTGGAATTTTTCATACTGAATCTCTTCAATATTTTATCAATGTAAACGCTTTGACTTAAACCAATTAACCGCTTTGATCTATCTCGGTAGATCTTGATTCCCAGAATGTATGCAGCTTCTCCTAAATCCTTCATGGAAAAATATTGTCCAAGATATGCCTTAACACTTTGCAAACTTAGAATGTCTTTTCCCATAATTAACATGTCATCGACATAAAGGATAAGGAAAATTACATCACTCCCACTAACTTTGTGATATACACATGGCTCATCAAGATTTTGAATAAATCCATACCTTTTGATTTCTTCATCAAATCTCTTATTCCATTGCCTCGATGCTTGCTTCAATCCATAAATGGACCTTTGAAGTTTGCATACACGGTTTGGAAATTGTGGATTCACGAACCCCTCAGGTTGCTTCATACAGATGTCTTCATCTAAGCGACCATTCAAGAAGGCGGTTTTGACATCCATATCCCATATCTCATAGTCATAGTACGCTGCTATAGCTGTGATAATTCTAATAGCTCTAATGTCTGCTATAGGAGAAAAGGTTTCCTCGTAATCTATGCCAAAAGTTTGAGTAAAACCTTGCGCAACTAGACAAGCTTTATAGATGTGTACATTGCCATCCATGTCAGTCTTTATTTTATAGAGCCACTTACTTTCAACCACCGTAGCATTTGGAGGTAAGTCAACCTCTTCCCATACTTCATTATCTTTCATGGATTGCATTTTCCCATTCATTGCAGCTTGCCATTTGTCCTTTTCAGGACTTGCCATGGCAGCTCTATAATTAGTATGCTCTCCAAGATCTCCTAATATAGTTTCCTCAACTTCTACGTTAAGACATAGACGTTCAGGTGCACGCGTATTCCTTACAGATCTACGAACGGGAATCACTTCAACTTCTGGTGGAGGACCCAGACTATCAGGTTCTACCGGAAGTACGTTAGTGTTTTCAGAAGGTAATGTATCTTCATGATCATCTTCCAGATCATATACTCTCCCAATGAATTCTTGAGATACGAGATCCTTTTCAAAAAAATCTCCATACCTAGCAACAATTACTTTATTTTCAGTTGGATAGTAAAAGTAGTAACCCATAGTTTCCTTAGGGTATCCTATAAAGATACACTTTACAGATCTTTGCTGGAGTCTATCTGCTGAGTCACGTCTAACATACGCCCCGCAACCCAGACCTTTAAATAAGACAAGTTAGGAGCTTTACCATGCCATATTTCATATGGTGTCTTATCAACCTTCTTTGTAGGAACCATATTCAGAATGTGAACAACATATTCTAAAGCATAATCCCAAAAGGATAAAGGTAGAGTAGTAAGATTAAACATTGATCGCACCATGTCTAACAATGTATGATTTCTTCTATCAGATACACCATTTTATTGTGGTTTATATGGAGATGTGAGATTCTGGACAATTCCATTCTCAGCTAAGTAATCCTTAAACTCTTGGCTTAGATACTCACCGCCTCTATCGGATCGAAGAGCTTTAATCTTATTTCCCAATTGCAGCTCTACTTCTGCTTTGAAAACCTTGAATGTGTCAAACACCTCATGTTTATGCTTAAGTAAATAAACATAACCATAACGGCTGAAATCATCAGTAAAGGTTAAGAAGTAGCTAGCACCTCTCTTTGACACATGTCTAAGTGGTCCACACACATTAGTATGAATAAGACCAAGTAGATCAGACGCCCTCTCCATATTGCTATGAAAAGGTTTCTTCGTCATCTTTCCAGATATGCATGACTCACATTTATCAAATGATTCATCATTGATATTTTGCAAAAGCCCTTCACGTTGTAGCTTTTGTATGCGAGTCTTGCCTATATGAGCAAGTCTACAATGCCAAAGATAAGAAGAATTCAAGTCTAACTTCATTTTCTTATTGATGCTAAACATCGAATTATTATAGTTGTTAGATTCATTTCCAATCATATCAATTTCAAACACACCATTCATAGTAATCACATTAAAATAAAATACACCATTTAAAGAAACAGAAATTCCATTACGTGAAATAGTATGAGTAAAACCAAAATCCAACAATACTGAAAAGGAAACAACACCTCTAAATATAGAAGGTGCATAATAACAATTGTTTATTAACAGTACTAAGCCCGAAGGCAATACTAAACTAAACACTCCTATGGCTTCAACAGCTGCAGGTGCCCCATTGCCCACATGCAGATATTGCTCCCCATAGGCCAGCTTCCTCTCCACTCTAAACCCCTGCAGTGTATTACAAATGTGAATACCACATCCAGTATCATATACCAGGAATTTTTATGATTTAGAGTAAATAATTCAATCCTAAATAAGTTACCTGAAGAACCGGCGCCCGATGACCCAGCATACTTCAACTTATTTTTTCGCAATTCATCAAGATAGAAAGCACAGTTTCTCTTCCAATGCCCAACAACTTTGCAGTGGTGGCA
Source organism: Chrysanthemum seticuspe (assembly GCA_019973895.1). Lineage (NCBI taxonomy): Eukaryota > Viridiplantae > Streptophyta > Magnoliopsida > Asterales > Asteraceae > Chrysanthemum > Chrysanthemum seticuspe. The sequence continues at coordinate 275,686,863 of BPTQ01000008.1, read as the reverse complement.
TGCTTGATCGTTTTTAGGATTTTCCTTCCTTTGAGTAGGGTTCTTCTTCAGTTCTGGTTGATAGGCCATAACTTGTTTACCCTTGTCAACCTTCCCTTTCCCCTTACCCTTCTTGTTGTTCGCACAATGCGGTTTTGGCTTATTAATCCTTCCACCCTGAATAGCAAGTACTTGGGGAGTAGGAGCCTTTTGAGGTAACCCTTTTTCATAATCAATTATCAATGTGTGTAGGCCAGTAATTGTCTTCCCTACGCAGTGCATATTGAAGTTCCTAACAAAACCATTGAAATCCTTGTTAAGGGATCTGTTGATAAAGTTCACAGCAATGTCATTTTCATAAACTTTGCCAAGTGCTTGTAATTGGTCCATGTATCATTTCATCTCCAATACATGAGCACTTACGGGCTTACCCTCTCCCTGCTTGCAGTTGTGAAGTGCATCAATCAAATCATATATTTCTACAGCCGCAGGTTTCTCAAACATAGTTCTGAGTTCATTAAGCATGTTGTATGGGAAGTAATTTTCAAACTGCTTTTGGAGAGCAGATTCCATCGTTCCCAACATCAAGCAAGCCACATCATTATGACGCTTATACTCAGTCTTCCACGCAGCCTTTACCTCGTCAGAGGCATCAGCTAGTGGCAGGGCAAGGCGTGTACAGATAATCCAACCGATCAGCAACTCTACAGACAATTCTCAAAGAGTGGTACCAATCATTGAAATTCTTAGAGCCAGTCAACTTTTCTCGATCAAAATTTTTTTGAATGCAGAACTTATTGCAGTGTTATCGTTGTTTTGAGCCATTTCTACATAAAAACTTCAAGTATTAGTATTTTCGATAATACAATTTTTCAAGAAAATAAAATATACCCAAGGTAATATAAACATATAACCATATAATTTTCTCGAAAACTAGGATCCAAATTATCATAGGTTCATTACATCAGTTTATCTGCTAGTAATGAAAACATATAATAAGGTAATCTGTCGAACAATAATTGGCAAACATTTTCCAATTCCTAGATCATTATGCGATTTATATTTTCCAACGCTATTGCAAATATAAACATGTTTTATCCCCATCTTGTGCCTTGAGTCCATGTCTCACTTATTACTCAATTTAAGTCGTCTAACTTAAAGAACTGCAAATATGTTCATGCAAGGTCTGAATTTACATAAAGATTTACTTTTCCATCACAATTTCGCCAAGTTCCCACATGACGTAAATTGCAACTTCAAGTGTTCCTTTAACTAGATGGCACACTCTTAATTTTTATAAAGGGTACTGGTTTTGATTTATGGTGTCAAATCAAATATGTACAAAGATGTCATGCATTCATCTTATAGCATAGATTTTAATACAAAACTTTTTATTAACCAATTCATAAAGATCAAATTATCAAAGTTTTGATTGAGGTATTTGTTTGCCAATCAAGGAATTTACCTTTAATTATCGTCCATTATATCGTACTTTTGCATAAGTCTAAAGACTTAGTGTTTCGGATAATTACCACAAAAGTGGTGCATGAAATTAAAGCTAATTCGCCCTTAAGAAGATTTTGTACATTATAGCCTACTTGGTAACTCCAATTTGACTAGCAAAGAAGCGGAGAATTTGGTCAGTGCTGAAGCAATAACCTCCTTATTTTGGGTCACAATTTAATGCGCTCCCCTCCTTGTACCCCTCTTTTAGTCCATCAAAATTGGGTGAGCCGTTCTCACTATTTGTACCAAAATTATCAATCAATTAAACTTATTGAAAATTTAACTCTTCAAAAACAAATCAAATTTCACCATTGTTTAGTCCAATTTATTTTTCTATTCAAAATTACCATTTGCTTAAAACTTGTCACACATAATAAACAAACAAGTAACAATAAAAAATAAACAACTAAAACAATGCGCACATAACTAACAATTAATACGTGTAAACAAGTAGCCACATGCAACTTATTTGATAAAACCTATTAATAATCAATATATATGTTAATTAACGTATATATTAACTAGGGTTTTCACTCGCACAATTGAAAGTGAGCCACATAAATCGATGAATCGATTGCGTAAGCCATAATTAAAATATACCAAATTGCACATAATTGATTCATTAATATATTATTAGAGTCTTCCCCAATTCAAGATTTATCAAAACAAACATGTGATAAAATAACTTAACAATTGAAAATTCAAGCAACCATCCATGACAAACATGCATGTATCATCATGGATATAACATAACAATTATTCAATTAAGTCACAAGATCGCATACAATTCCATGTCACATAACAATTTATTCATGAATATATCACGTAACAAATATATATTAATTCTAGGTTTCGATGTAGTTAACATAACAATTAATATATAAACCCTAAAAAAATTTTAAATAAAAATCGGCTAAAATTTTTTTTGGGAATCGACCCATAAAAAAATTTTGGACGATCCTATAAAAAATTTTAAAAAATTAGGGCAAAAGCCCTAACCCTAAAACAAGGGTTTACATAATCATAACCAAAACCATAGAACAATCATATCAAACAACATACAATATTTGTTTTTTACGTGTTTAGTAATTAATTACTCATTAAACCAATGACTCGTGATGCCACTGTTGGAATTATATAACATGAAAATCATATATAAAACACATAGAACATCAAAGATACATGCGGAAGCATATAATGAATAATTAACTAACGTAAACATAAAGTATGCGTACCTTTTTGATTATAGCCGAACAAGAATCAATTCCACAAAACTAGCAAGTGATGAACCCTTGATAACATCAAATAGTCCTGAATATTAAGTGTCAATTTCCCCCAATAATGCTCATATTTTATATCGTTTATATGGATTTACGCTTGTTTTCCTCTATATATCACTTTCAGGTAAATTACGAGCATTGGAGCTCAAGAGACGCGGATTTGGAGAATTTATTAAAGATATATCATAATATGCTCATTTTGAAGAAGTTACGGCATAACTCCTCTCTCACATTACGCCGTAACTGAAGCGTCAGAAAACCAACTCAACTGAAGATTACAGCGTAACTCTCCCTAAGATTACAACGTAACCAACTAGGTCAAATGAGGTTCCGCGCCGCTGTAAGCTACGCCGTAACTATTGTCTCAATTACGGCGTAACCAGGATTTATTGAAGATACGACGTAACTCCTTCCAGATGTTACGCCGTAACCAGCATTTTCAGTGCAAAATACGAAGAATTGGATGTTACGGCGTAACTCTTAACATTAGTTACGCCGTAACCAGATCTGGCTTATAAATACCCCTCGAATTCCAGCATTTCAAAACATCCCATTTCACACACAACACCAAGTGAACGTGAGTAGAAATCGAAGGCAGATCTAGAGGAGCATACGGAGCTATCTCCAAGGGAGAAATCACTCCCCTACGATAAGCATTAGCATTTTATCTTTTCTTTACTTTCAATTCATGTATTTCGTAATGGTAAACATTGAATCGATTGTTTTAGTTAATATGAGCGGCTAAGCACCTCTGGTGCTGGCCTAGTTATGATTCATTAATTGTTTTGTTTATGTTTACATTGCTTACGTATAATCTATACTACTTTATAAAGGGTTTGGGACATTCTAAATATAGTAGTCTTAAAATTTTTAAGACCCAAAACATTTCCATTAAAAGAAAGTAACTTTTGCTAAGCATAATAATTAAGCATACATATAAATTCAAAGAATAATTAATGTCTTAAATTCTCGTATTTGTAACATCCTCCAATATTGATGCATCTCATTTAAACCATATGAAGAGATGTAAAAAAATGTAATAAATTAAAATACGTAGTTCAACTGAAATTAAAATACGTAAAGTTATTGCTAGAAAAAACATATATATATAAAAAACATTTGCTCACCACAAAAAAAGTTACCGGGTACCCGCCGCCGCATTGCGCGGGTAGCCTTCTAGTTATTTCTAAGTGTATGCATGCATAGTTTGTTGGTAGCTACCATTGCAACTTTGACCTTAATTATTTTTTTTCGTATGACATAATACTTGATTCAAAATATATATTGAATTATGTTTTTAATGTATTTTAATTGTTATAATTTTCATCAAGTATTATATAACATGAAAATATATAATTAAGGTCAAGTTCAAAAATAAAAGTCAAAATGGACTGAAGTTTGAAACGGATGAAATATCAAATAGTCAAATTTATTACTGAAACGAACAACATATTCCTTTTTTTCACCATTATCTTTGCAACTTCATCCTCCACGCACATTGAACCATTATTAGTTATTATTCCGTAATAAAGAGAATTCATAACCACTTAAGGGTGGCCTAGTGGTAAAAGGGATTGTGACTATCACTCTAAAATGTGTGAGGTCTCAAGTTCAATTCTTGCTAGGTGCAAACAACTTTAAGTGGCCACGCCAACCTCCTGAAAAGGGATGGCTTTACTTGGTTTGAATTTGTGTGGCGGTGGGTTCAAACCCCGTGGATTAGTCGGCCAAAAGGTCGGATATCACGGTTACCAAAAAAAAGAAAAAATAAATAAAAGAGAATTGACACAAATTATGATGCATGCATCAAAACATGTGATGCCGAGTGTCACCCTCTATTAATAAATCACAAAATGAAGGTCAAATGCCCTAATTCTTGGAAAATTTAGTGTACTTGTGGGATTAGTTCACACCTGGTAATGGGTCAGGAGGTATGAAGTATACACCCATTAGGTCCCTGAACACCCTGACTCAAATAGTGGTTTGTACAGGTAGTGTTTCCACTGCTAGTGCGAAGTTAGCATTGATAGGTAGTGTTTCCACTGCTAGTGCTAAGTTAGCACTGATAGGTAGTGTTTCCACTGCTAGTGCTAAGTTAGCACTGATAGGCAGTGTTACCACTGCTAGTGTTATGAAAGTACTGCTAGTACTGAAATTAACTTGTAACAGGCATTGACCTATTCAAGTGGCAGTTACAACTGCATAATGACCACGTTTAATTGGTCATGTAACCACTAACGGCTATAATGGGGATAATTATGAGACGATTAATGGGGCGATTAATTCTCATAATTCCATTTGACTAGCTAAGAGTAATCTCCTATAAATAGGATATCTGATTATGCATGATATACACAGAAAAACAATAAACACTTATAAGCGCAAGGGTTATTGATTTGTGCCTAATTCAATAACAAACATTTGGTCTTATCCCAAGTAGATATTCGTGTAACCCAGGTATTAGGGTCGAATAGTTTACTTTGGAAAGTGATCACACGATTCCAAGTGATATCCGGTAACCACCTAGTGGTATAGCTATTGTCTTTGATTATCTAACCCTGTTCTGGGAGAATTATACACCAACAATCAAAGTAAACTATTTGTGATAATCAATGGCTGCTGCTGCAATGAAACACATGACTTCAAACTTTGCCAAGCTTGATAAGTTTGAAGGGGTGGACTTTAGGAGATGGCAGAAGAAGATGCACTTCTTGCTGTCAAGCATGAGTGTGGTGTATTTGCTAACCACTCATATTCCTGATGATGGGGATGATGGTACGGTTGAGCAGATCATGAGAAGGAGCAAATGAGAGAATGATGACTACATATGCAGAAGTCTTATTCTCAATGGTATGTCTGATGCTCTGTTTGATTTATCAGAACTTTGAATCTTCCAAAGAACTGTGGGATTCCTTAGATGCCAAATATATGGTTGAGGATGCATCAAGTAAGAAGTTCCTTGTTAGTAATTTCACAAATTACAAAATGACTGATTCAAGACCAGTTATGGAACAATACAATGAATTTTTTGGTATACTTGAAAGGTTTACACAACACAAAATGCACATGGATGAGGCTATTTCAGTCTCTTGTGTCATTGACAAACTCCCTCCTTCTTGGAAAGATTTCAAGCATACCTTGAAACATAAGAAGGAGGAGTTAACTCTGGTTGAGTTGGGCAGTGATCTGCGCATTGAGGAATCTCTCAAAGTGCAGGATAATGACAAGTCAAGGAACAACAATGCTGCTGGTGCATCTGTTGTCAATATGGTGGAGCATAACAACTCCACCAGGTACAATGACAACAAAGGCAAACGCAAATATCATGATAACACAAGGGAAGATCTTAACAAGAAGGCAACACCTACTTGTTGGAAATATGGCAAGACTGGTCACATTAAAAGGGACTGCAAAGGTGTTAAAATTGGTGGTAAAGCCAATGGATCAGGCACTAATGGTTCAGGGAGTGGTGGTTCAGCCAACTCACTGAAAGGTCAGAATATGTTTAATAAGTCTTTTCAGATTTATTATGTTACATATGTATCTGAATCTTTTTATGTGCAGGATGATGATGTTGCGTGGTGGGTTGACTCTGGTGCAATAGTTCATGTGTGCAAAGATAGAAGCTGGTTCAAGACTTATGAGTCACTGAATGATGGTTCTGTTCTTCACATGGGAAATGAGCCAACAACCTTGGTGCATGGTCGTGGTTGTGTAGACCTTAGATTTAGTTCTGGAAAGATTGTAACTTTGTTTGATGTTATTCATGTTCCTGATATTAGGAAGAACTTGGTTTCAAGTAGTATTTTGAATAATCATGGATATAAACAAGTTATTGAATATGATAAATTTGTTCTTTCTAAGAATGGTGTTTTTATTGGTTTTGGTTATTTATGTAATCAAATGTTCATGCTTAATATTGCCACTGATAGTGTTAATTCAGCCTTTGTGACCACCACTGACCAGACTGACTCTACCCTTTGGCATGCTAGACTTGGCCATGTTCATTATAAAAGGATGCAAGATATGTCTAAGGATGGTTTAATCCCAGCATTTGACATGGACACTGAAAAGTGTAAAACTTGCATGTTGACCAAGATAACCAAGAAACATTTTCAGGGTGTTAGTCGTGAGACTAAGCTCTTGGATCTTATACACAGTGACCTGTGTGATTTGCATGCCATTCCCTCCTTGGGGAATAAGAAGTACTTTGTGTGACAACTGGCAAATTTAGGGAGTTTATTTTAGGTAACCGCATTACGTTAAACTAAACCGAGCTTTTGCCTTTATCACTATTTTTATAAACCATGACTTGATTTTATATCGTCTATTGGTTTTTACGAGTTATTTCATTATTAAATGAGTTATCGTATGAGTTTTAACTCTATTTGGTAGGCACTATTCGATTCGGCACTAGAAAAGCTTAAAACAAGAATTATTGTAACTTGTAGACCGTAACTCGAAAATTGACAAATAAATAGTCAAAACTCATGGAAAAACGTAAATAACGATGTTAGAAAGTTGAATAAACATTGAGGGACACTCGGGGGACAATATGTGAGCTCGGAAATGGGTAAACGGGATAGTCACGAAAAATTACAACTCCGACCCCCCTATTTCTTCCCTAGCCGGCGCCCCACCCCCCCTCCATATTTATTTATTTTTGAGTCCCTAGTGTCCATGTATATAAGGGACCATCCACCCTCATTCAAATCTTTTATTTATCTCTCTAAAACACACACACCACTCTCCTTTCTCTCTCTAACCTCTCACTAAAAACCCTAGCCACCACCTTGTGGCCGCCGGCCACTATTCCGGCCACCACCGCCACACGGCGGCGCGTCACCCCCCACCTCTACCACCATATTGAAGCTCTCTTTCTCCTCTTTCCAACCATATATTACACGCTCCATTTTGACTTCAATAACACCTTCAAATTCAAGGATTAAGATTCGTACTTTTAGGGTTTCAAGTGGGTTTTGCAATTGGTGATTAGATAAGGTAAATGGAACAAGGTTTGAGCATGTTAGGGCAATAAAAAGCCACGAATTGAAAATTAGGGTTTCGACCCTATGAACAAATTTAGGGCTTTTGGGTGGAACATGAAATTAAAGCTAATTAGTGACTAAATAAACAAGTAATTAGTGTTTGGTAAGTGTGTGGTGTATTAATTTGATGGGTTTGTGCATTTTAGGGTTTAGTTGCATATTTTTGGTTAAGATAGATGATGGGTTTTGTGTTTGGTTAGTGATTGAAGCTTGAATGATTGGATTTGGGTGTTGTGGAATTGATTTGGTTGTGTTTGGTTGTGACATATGGGACGTACGAACCACCATGGCCACGTACGTGGTTCATGGGTTGGTGTACGTGACCCACTTGGGCCACGGGTCCGGGTCGGGTCGAGTTGGTAGCTTGTTGGTTGATGTAGTTGAGGTTTGGGTGAGACGCGTGGAGCCGAAAAGCTTCTAGAGCCTGTTCGGTTCACGTGGTCTTGACCGCGACCGTATCATGACCATTAGGGTCATAACATTGGTTTCAAGTACTTTTGGTTGATTGATTGGTTGGCGAGATTGTTTTGAGTTGGTTTGGGATTGAATTGCGATATTGTGACATTTAATTTGGACTTGATATATATATATTGTTGACTTTGAGCTACGTCGGCGTTACTTTGACTTTTTAGTCAATAGTTGACTCCGACAAAGCCGTAACATGGACTTTAGTATAATTTGGACTATTGATTGATTAAAAGCCGAGAAGTTATTACTCGTGCTTGTGGACTCGAAACGAATAACGATATGAGATTAATAAAGGAATTTGACGAAATATATATATATATATATATATATATATATATATATATATATATATATATATATATATATATATATATATATATATATATATATATATATATATATATATATATGAAAATGCTAATAGAACTATGAAATGTACATAATAATGGGCTTTCGTACCAAAAATATCGATAACAAGATTTATCTTGTTACTTACTATTTTTAAATGGAAACTAACGACTAAATTGGAAATGTTTTGTAATAAATAAGTAATTAATGTTTCAAGTACACGTTTATCAATAAATGTCAATTGTGGACATTTAATATTGGTTTAAGTATTTAATTGCTTACGTTGTGTGCATGGGTTACGGATAACCTAGCATTAATATTGTTGATCCACGTGGGTAGCAGACTTATTAGGTTGACGAATCTAATTAGAGCCCGCTAGGTACGTTGGGTAACCTTATTAATGGGTAAATTATCCTTATGACTCTTTAGGATACGATTGATTTATGAGATAATAAGCGACACGAATAAATAAATGAGTTTATCGAGTTGACGAATTCGATAAGGTCTACTATTTATTCCGAAACTTATTGGACTATGGAGCTTATCGTTTAGAGGTCTCATTGTGTCGCATTGAGTTATATATTGGTTGTTTGAGAGCATTCATAACATCATATTGAGTCGATACACCCACACGAGGAATACCAAACACTAGGATTAAATGGTGAAACGAGACGTTTTTGGAAATAAAGTAATGGAACATATTGGGGTAGATAACATTTATTTGAGGAATATATATATTAAAGTTGTTCTACATTAATAGGTTGTGCCGAGTCGATAGTTGCTGTGTTGTGATACCGTTATCTTCTGCTAGTGTTTATTTGTGCGTTGATTGCTTGCGTTGATTGCTTGAGGTGAGTTTCATAGCCTCACTTTTATATACGTTTTAACTACGTTTTGAACTATTTTGGGGTGAGAATCATACTACTGTTTTTGGACCGTTTAAACTCTTTGGATTTGCTTATATGCTCGACTGTTTAGATAGATGTGCAGTAGTTGTTGCCTTAGTCTAGGTTTAACTGTGCCTAACTAAGAATAGACTTCTACCTCGACCTAGTCCGGGGTTGGCAACTGTTCTAGAGGTTGCCACGACAGTGCTGGACTAGAGTCGCGGGGCCCGAGTAATCCCTGGATACGGGATGTGATTACATGCGTTATGATTGGTGATCCGGGTAGGATCGGTGTGAAACGGTATTTATCTATCTTAGGTCTTGCATAGCAAATCAACTCTTACAGGTCCACTTTGATTTTGTTCAACTTAAACCTATGAACTCACCAGCGTAAGCTGACCTTTTAGCATGATTTCTCAGGTATTTGAGAGATGTTTGGATTACTTGATCGGTGGAAGCTTGGCAAGAAGGCGGGGTTAAACTATGTTTTGGGCCTAATAATTACTCTTTTGGATTAAATGTTTGGATTAACTAAATTGGGATTGGTTTTGAATGTTAAATGACTATCTTTTTGCAATACTTGTGTGCGATACCAATCCAATAGTAACGCCTCGAAAACTTGATTAAGTCTTTCGCTGTACCGAGATTTGGGAGTGTTACACTTTGTGACATTTATTGATGATGCTTATAGGTTTTGTTATGTCTATCTGTTACATACTAAGGATGAAGCATTAGATAAATTCAAAGTGTTTAAAACTGAAGTTGAATTACAACTTGGGTCCCTGATCAAAAGATTAAGGACTGATAGGGGATGTGAGTACATGGATACTTTGTATTTTCAGTCTGTTGGAATTATCCATGAAACGACTGCCCCTTATACTCCTCAGCAAAATGGCATTTCTGAAAGGAAAAACAGGGTGCTGAAGGAGATGGTTAATTCCATGTTGTCCTATTCAGGACTGAGTCAAGGGTTCTGGGGTGAAGCTATGTTAACAGCTTGCTATTTATTAAATAGGGTTCCCAACAAAAGGAACAAGGTTACCCCTTATGAACTCTGGACTAAAAGGAAACCCAACCTGAACTATCTCAGGGTCTGGGGTTGTAGGGCTGTTGTAAGACTCCCTGATCCAAAGCTGAAGACTTTGGGTGAAAGAGGCATTGACTGCATCTTTGTTTGATATGCTGAGCATTCCAAGGCTTTTAGGTTCTATGTTATTGAACCTAATGAATATGTTTCAGTTAACTCAATAATTGAATCAAGGGATGCAAAATTTGATGAGAATAGATTCTCATCAGTCCCTAGACCAAGTCAGAGGATTTATAATGGAACTCATGACACTGGTGTATCAGAGGTCCCTGATGATGAACCATCAGTGGTCCCTGATGAGGTTATGGTTCAACAACCTGAACCTATGCTTAGAAAGAGCAAAAGGGTCAGGACTCCAAAGTCATTTGGACCTGAGTTTCAACTATATTTAGTTGAAGGAGCACGGGATGAGGTCTCAGACCAATACTCCTATTGCTTCATTGTTGAGGATGATCCCAAGACATTTGAAGAAGCAATGAAGTCCCAGGATATTGCTTTCTAGAAAGAAGCAATCAATGATGAGATGGATTCCATCATGGGCAACAACACTTGGGTGTTGGTTTATCTACCACCAGGTTGCAAACCTCTAGGTTGCAAATGGATTTTCAAAAGAAAAATGAAGGTAGATGGAACTATTGAAAAGTTCAAGGCTAGACTAGTCATTCAGGGCTTTAAACAAAAATCAGGGATAGACTATTTTGATACTTATGCCCCTGTGGCTCGTATCAGTACCATAAGACTGTTGATTGCTATGACATCTATTCACAATCTGATTATTCATCAGATGGATGTGAAAACAGCTTTCTTGAATGGTGAATTGGATGATGAGGTTTATATGAACCAACCTCAGGGCTTCATCATGCCTGGCAATGAAAACAAGGTGTGTAAACTGATTAAGTCTCTTTATGGACTAAAGCAGGCACCTAAGCAATGGCATCAAAAATTTGATGAAGTGGTTTTGTCTAGTGGTTATGCTCTTAACCAAGCTGACAAATGTGTATATAGCAAATTAGATGAATCTGGTAAAGGATTCATCATTTGTCTATATGTTGATGACATGTTGATCTTTGGCACTGACCAAAATCAGGTTGACTTGACAAAGGAATTTTTGTCATCAAGGTTCTCCATGAAGGACATGGGGGAGGCTGATGTTATCCTTGGTATAAGGATTAAACATGAAAGTAAAAGAATTTCTATCTCTCAGTCTCACTATATTGAGAAGGTGTTGAGGAAATTCAATTACTTTGATTATACTCCAGTGAGTACACCTATGGATACTTGTGAGAAGCTGATGCCTAATAATGGCAAGGCTGTATCTCAACTTGAGTATTCTAGGGTAATTGGCTGCTTGATGTATGCCATGACTTGTACAAGACCTGATATTGGTTTTGTAGTGGGAAAATTGAGCAGGTATACTAGTAATCCTAGTGCTCATCACTGGCAAGCAGTTCAGAGGGTACTGAAGTATTTGAAGAGAACTATGGATTATAGTCTCTCATATACTGGTTACCCATCAGTGTTGGAAGGATACACTGATGCAAGTTGGATCAGTAACACTGGAGACAATTCGTCTACCAGTGGCTGGGTATTCCTACTTGGTGGAGGTGCAATTTCTTGGGAATTCAAGAAGCAAACTTGCATCACCAGCTCAACAATGGAATATGAATTTGTGGCCTTGGCAGCTGCTGGTAAAGAAGTTGAATGGTTGAAAAAATTTCTTCTTGAGATTCCATTGTGGCCTAAACCTATAGCACCTATTTCTATCCGTTGTGATAGTGCAGCTACATTAGCAAAGGCTTATAGCCAGATGTACAATGGGAAGTCTAGACACTTAGGTGTCAGGCATAGCATGATTCGTGAGCTTATCATGAATGGGGTGGTATCTATAGAGTTTGTTAGATCTCAACATAACTTAGCTGATCACTTGACGAAGGGATTAGCTAGAGACTTGGTTATAAAGTCTGCTAAAGGGATGGGTTTAAGTCCAACTTAGTCACTGAATGCTAGGACACCCAACTCCCTCCTGAGGAAACTTGGGAGCTGAGTTCAATGTGGAAAGCTGAACATTCAGTGGACTGGAGCACATATTTTATATACATCCCAAGGTTGTGCTCAGAACCTGCTGATAAGGAGGATGAAGTCTTTACTTCTTAATGGTTAAATTTTCTTTGGAAAAGTGCTTGGTAGGAGCATGAATAAAGAGGAACCACCTATGTGAATATTGAAGTTTTGCCGCTTCAGGGAGCTTTGGGCTTTTGGCTCTTACAACATTCATGAATTTGGATATGGACACATGGCTTGTATAGTGTCAAGAGCTGTTAAATGTTTGTGTGTATTTTATCTTCAGGTATTCAAATGGGTTGAAGGGTTCAATTCTTAGAACACCCTGATTCTCGAATATTTGAACGCGTAATTTACTAAGATGGAAATTCAATCCTCAGGATATTTTCGTTTATGCACATGTTTTGTTTGATGTTTGTTTTTCCATGCAAAGAAAGTGAACTAAATTTCGGGAGGATTGTTGGAAAATTTAGTGCACTTGTGGGATTAGTTTACACCTGGTAATGGGTCAGGAGGTATGAAGTATACACCCATTAGGTCCCTGAACACCCTGACTCAAATAGTGGTTTGTACAGGTAGTGTTTTCACTGCTAGTGCGAAGTTAGCACTGATAGGTAGTGTTTCCACTGCTAGTGCTAAGTTAGCACTGATAGGTAGTGTTTCCACTGCTAGTGCTAAGTTAGCACTGATAGGCAGTGTTACCACTGCTAGTGTTATGAAAGTACTGCTAGTACTGAAATTAACTTGTAACAGGCATTGACCTATTCAAGTGGCAGTTACAACTGCATAATGACCACGTTTAATTGGTCATGTAACCACTAACGGCTATAATAGGGATAATTATGAGGCGATTAATGGGGCGATTAATTCTCATAATTCCATTTGACTAGCTAAGAGTAATCTCCTATAAATAGGATATCTGATTATGCATGATATACACAGAAAAACAATAAACACTTATAAGCGTAAGGGTTATTGATTTGTGCCTAATTCAATAACAAACATTTGGTCTTATCCCAAGTAGATATTCGTGTAACCCAGACATTAGGGTCGAATAGTTTACTTTGAAAAGTGATCACACGATTCCAAGTGATATCCGGTAACCACCTAGTGGTATAGCTATTGTCTTTGATTATCTAACCCTGTTCTGGGAGAATTATACACCAACACTCATCGCACCCATTAATACAATCTCTAGAGACTATTGTTACGTAGAGTAAAAAATTGCGAGAACAACATGCTGAACTATAGACTATGCCTATGTAGGATATGGATCGATAGATGAAATTTAAGCCTAAAGACTATGCCTATCTAGGATATGGATCGATAGATGAAATCTACTTGTTTATTGTAAGTTTGTGCATGGATTTTGCATTGTATCCAAAGTAAGTTGGTTGTAAATGAGACGTCATAGTGACTATAGCCACTTGTCATAGCCCCTAGTTACCTAAATGGGATAGGTAATGGTCATATTTGGATTTAACAGTCAAGTTCATTGGATGTGGCCTGTGGGAGAATTGTTTGTGGATCATTTGAATTAGGGAGATGATCTGCGCGTAGATAAAGGGTTTTGATTTGCGCACTTAAATGTATATACAATTAGATAAAGCAAAATATATAAATAATACTCCATCCGTCTTAAATTATAAGTTTATTTTTTATTTTTTAAAGTCTTTTTCTTTCGATTTTGACCTTAATTATTTCTTTTCATATTATATAATACTTGATGAAAATTATACCAATAAAAATGTATTTAAATCACATATCCATTTATATATTTTACATCAAGTATTATATAACGCTAAAAGAAATAATTAAAGTCAAAGTTGAAATAAAATGATTTAAAAAAAGTCAAAATGGACTTATAATTTGAGGACAGATGGAGTATAATTGTTTAATGCACAAATTAAAATGTAACAATTAGAAAGTTGAGTGAGTAAATAATTTTTTTTTAAATTATTTAAAACAAATTAGGCATGGTATAGTAGTGTTAGAGCATCTCCAATGTATGCATCAAATGTACTTTTTGCACTAAATTAGTGCAAAAGTACACAAAAACTTCTCCAATGTAAGCACTAAAGCTTTGCACTATTTTGGTGCAATGAATAATAATCCTCAAAATGCACTAAATATACTGCAATACTATTCATTGCACTAAAACTAAAAACATTTCACTTTTGACATTAGAATTTATTCATAGTTCTAACTTTTGTCCGTGTGTGACTTAAGAAAATAATATAACAGTTACAAGGGAAAATTTACATAAAAAAACATACGATGACACTTTTTTTTTTATGATATGTTAACAAATAGAGAAAATATTATTTTACTCTTTTCACTTACTTATCATGTCAGCATATATGTATTATTAGATAATAGATTTGTAGTAACAACTTACACAAATATACGAGGAATCATAATCAACCCGATGATTGAGCATTATTATTTTGTGTGTGTAATTTAAAATATTGTGATCAAATATATATCATTTATTAATTCATTCACGGAATACTGGATCATCCAACGAATCCAAAATTATATGTAAACTTTTATTATCTTTCGTTTGTTGTTTAAACTTTAACTATTTTTTTTCTAGGTATTCAATTTTTTTCCGTAATAGCTCGATTTGATACGAAGGTCATGCTTTTTTAATATCTTATGTCACGAACACTAAAATAATATTGAAAATTATAGTATAAAGATAAAGTGCAATAAGAACTAGTTAAAGATTTAGTGTAAACTTTAGTGTAATACATTGGAGTAACTTTTTTTTAGTGCAAGTATATTCCTTAATTATTCCTTTTTAGCACTATAATAGTGTAAATTTTTAGTGATCACATTGGAGATGCTCTTATGGGGGATATAAATTGGTGGCCATATCTCTAAGTTTATGTAACATGCACATGGATTGCCATGCAACACTAATTTGGGCAAATACATTGGCAACCGCATGGGCAAGCACAACCACATTAATATTACGAATTTCACCATACACCTATTTGGTAAAATGTGCAAAATTTTATATTCTGAAGTTATAGTTCTAACTTAAACGAATAACTAGTTGCTTACGATTTGAGTTATAAATAGATAACTAAGGAATTTAATAAAGAATTATTGTCCACAAGTAAAGCATAATATTTGATTTTGACAACCCACAATCGTAAATTTTCATACACGAATTTCAAAATTTTCTAATATAAGTTTAATAACACGTGAAATTAACAAAAATTGTAAAACAATATGTCGTGTTTGTTGACATTGCACATATATAGAAGTTGAAATGTTGCTTTTGCTTAGAGTAGTCGCTCATGTACCCCTTTCACCAAAATTGGCATGTCAACATTTGACAAAGATGGTGAAGAACACACAAACATATTGAAAAGACACTACTACCCACCTTTGTCTTCAAATCAAACATTTTAATAATGAACATCTGAAAATATAGCAATTCTTTTAATATAGAAACACATGGTCAAATACATTATTAATAGAAAAAATTACACGTTTGGTCCTTATGGTTTGCCCAAAATAACAACTTTAGTCCCTAAGTCGTTTTTATTACACCAGCAGTATCTAATTTTGAAACTATGCACGCTTTTGATCCCTATTTTGGATGGGCGTTAGTTAAGTCCATTAAGTATTTTGCGTTGTTAGTCTTTCGTTAATAATTTTTGCACCGTTAGTCCTTATTTTATAAAATATAGTTTTCCCCAGTTAGTCCCTCCATTAATAATAGTTATCGTCCGTTTTTGTCCTTTTTTATCCGTTTTCGTTCGTTTTTATCCGTTTTCCCCATTTTTTTTTCGTTTTTCGTCCGTTTTTATCCCTTTTCGTCTGTTTTTATATGTTTTCGTTCGTTTTCTAACGTTTTTGTCTGTTTTTATCCCTTTTTGTCAGTTTTTTATCCGTTTTCGACTGTTTTTTTACGTTTTAATCCGTTTCCGTCCGTTTTTTACGTTTTCGCCCATTTTTTTTTTACGTTTTTGTCTGTTTTTATCCGTTTTCGTTCGTTGTTTATTCGTTTTCGCCAGTTTTTTTTAATAAAAAATTCAAAAAAAAAATTGGAATTTTTTCACAAATTTGAAAAAAAAAATTCAAATAAAAATTTGAAAAAATAAATTGGGAAAAAAATATTTTCGAAAAAAGGGACAAAAACGTAAAAAAAAAACTGGCGAAAACGAATAAACAACGAACGAAAACGGATAAAAACAGACAAAAACGTAAAAAATGGGCGAAAACGTAAAAAAGCGGACGAAAACGGATTAAGACGTAAAAAACAGTCGAAAACGGATAAAAAACTGACAAAAACGGACGAAAACATATAAAAACAAACGAAAAGGGATAAAAACGTAAAAAACGGACGAAAAACGAAAAAAACCCGGGGGAAAACGGATAAAAACGAACGAAAACGGATAAAAACGGACAAAAACGTAAAAAAAAGGGCGATAACTATTATTAACGGAGGGACTAACTGAGGAAAACTATATTTTAAAAAATAATGACTAACGGTGCAAAAATTATTAACGAATGACTAACAACGCAAAATACTTAACGGACTTAACTAACGCCCATCCAAAATAGGGACCAAAAGCGTGCATAGTTTCAAAATTAGATACTGCTGGTGTAATAAAAACGACTTAGGGACTAAAGTTGTTATTTTGGGCAAACCATAGGGACCAAACGTGTAATTTTTTCTTATTAATAAAAACAAAATATAATTTATACTTGTTTAGTTGTTTGTACTCATTTAAAAAAGGCAAAATTGCATGAAAATGCATCATACTTGACACTCTTTGTCATTATGTGTAAAGTATGATGCATTTTCATGCAATTTTGCCTTTTTTAAAAACAGACGAAAAGGACTAACGGTGCAATAAAAAACAGACGAAAAAGACTAACGGTGCAATAAAAAAATTAACGGTCGTTAACATGACCGGCTCCAACAGGTTAAACAAGTCACCGATACACACAATAGCACGATCTAAAAAGGTTTGTGTCACAATAAGAAAAAAAATAGTTCGCTACACACAATGACAAAGAGTGTCAAGTATGATGCATTTTCATGCAATTTTCCCTTAAAAAAAAATAGATAATCGTAACTAGAGTCCATTTATATCATGGTTTCGACATTTTGGTCGACTAATCTATATAATTTGACCCTACAATATTGATCCGCTCACAAACTATAGTCATGATTTGTTCGATAAATAATCCTAACTAGAGTCCATTTTGAACTCGATTGATTATTCTTTAAGGATTACACTTGTTAAACGTTTTTTTTTTTCGTAAGGCTTTTTATAGAATTTAAGCCATTAAATTAAATAGCAATAATGTTTTTTTCAATATCCCGTTTTGATACGTGAACCACAAATTGTTAAACTTTTAAAAAGTATATCAACACGCACATTTAATTATTTATACTTAATTATTAATAGGAATTATATCTATTAACTAAAAGGCGGGGATCGCATGTGGTCATGCCATGTGTCCCCGCATTTATTGCAAAGTTTTGCGACTTGGCAAGAATGGCCCCTCAGGTTTAAGTGTCGCTGCAAACTAAGTCCAAACATTAAATGCAAAGTTTCACAACTTGGCAAAAACAATCCCTGAGGTTTAAGTATCGTTGCAAAGTAAGTCCGAACATTAAATGCAAAGTTTCACAAGCCCCTGAAGTTTAAGTGTCGCTACAAAATAAGTCCTTAGAAGCCAATCCCGCTGCATCGCGCGGGTTTCTACACTCGTTTCAAACCAGTCGGCTAGTTTCCAAATAGTATAAGAAAACACATTTGCTTCAAAGCCAATCCACACCTTCATTTAAATACAACAAACACCTCTACAACTTCACAATTAATATCACCATGATCATACTCATCTCCCTCCTCCTCCTCTTCCATTCTTCCTCCGCCGTAACCACGACCACCACGACCGTCTCCATCTCGCAACAATTCAAAGAAGCCCCACAATTCTACAACTCCCCAAAATGCCCAAAAATCGCCCCAACCCGTACATTAACCTCCACAAACGACCCATCCGTCCATGTAGCCATGACACTTGACTTGGCCTATATCCGCGGCTCAATGGCCGCGATCCTATCCGTCGTCCAACACTCCTTATGCCCCGAAAACATAATCTTCCACTTTGTAACCTCAAAGTCATCCAACACGCCACTTTTACGTACCACGATAACCAACTCATTTCCTTACCTTAATTTCCGTGTATACTCTTTTAATGATTCTCATGTGTCAGGACTAATATCAACCTCGATACGCGCAGCACTAGACTGTCCATTAAACTACGCGCGTAGCTATTTAGCTAACATACTCCCTGTCCACGTCAGCAAAGTTGTCTACCTAGACTCTGACCTAGTACTAGTTGATGACATTGCTAAACTAGCTGCTACTCCATTAGGAGACTCTATTTTAGCTGCACCTGAATATTGCAATGCCAACTTCACGTTCTATTTTACGCCCACTTTCTGGTCAAACCCGTCGTTGTCCTCGACTTTTAAAGGTCGAAAACCGTGCTATTTTAATACCGGGGTCATGGTTATGGACTTAGATAGATGGCGTGCAGGCGGGTACACGAAAAAGATAGAAGAATGGATGGAGTTGCAAAAAAGAATGAGGATATATGAACTAGGTTCTTTGCCACCTTTTTTGCTTGTTTTTGCGGGAAAGATAGCTCCTGTGAATCATAGGTGGAACCAGCATGGGCTCGGAGGGGATAATTTTCGCGGTCTTTGTCGCGATTTGCATCCGGGCCCGGTTAGTTTGTTGCATTGGAGTGGGAAGAGTAAACCATGGGTGAGGCTAGATGCTGAGAGACCATGTCCTTTAGATGCTCTTTGGGCGCCATATGATCTTTTGAAACCTTTGTTTTCGTTTGATTCTTGAACCCGCAACCTCTCGGTTAAACACACATCAGACAAATATTGGACGAACCATGGTCGTCATCCGAGGTCAAATTAAGGATAAAGCGCGAAAGATTGATATGTTGTTAACGTGACCAATTGTTGTTTGTCATGCATGTATAATATGAAGATTAATATTTTGTACATAAGAATACAAATGGTTAATTTGTTGGATCATACTTTTAGATGCATGAAGTCGAATAATGAGTTGTAAACTCATGATTTTGTCGTTGGGTAAATAAGAACGTAGATTTTTCATTTCACTATTCTTTCATTATTATTATTATCTTCTTAGAAAACCATGTGCACACCTGCAAATAATGTTTTTTTTAATGTCCATTGATGAATTTGACATTTGGTGTTAAAGAGAATGTCAACCTGAATCGGTCCTTATTACTTAAATAAACCTGAGAGAATTTTGACATTTGGCCAACTCATCAAATTTTTGTTTGCATGGATTACAATAGAATTGCAATTCAGTTTCTTATAATACTTGGAATTGGAATATTAATGTGTCAAAATTTTCATAACACCCTTGTTTAAATCTTATGTTATTTTTATCTTTGTTGTTTTAAGTACGGGTAGTATAGTCCCACACCCCTTTTACCAATTTTAATGTTTAGCGAGATTGACTAATGATGTTAAAAATTACTAAAATAGGTATGCCTATTACAAAAGCAATGAGCATGCCAACCAAAAAGTGTACTCCAATCCATCAGATTATTTCTCAATTGAATTTCTTTAACAAAAATTCATTCATTCAAAATATTAGGTAAAATCTACCCAACACCCCTAAGAAATGAAAGTATACAACGGATTGATGAATCATATGAAATCCTTTTACCATACAACCCCCTATTAAACCGGTTAAAAAGATGATAAACATGGTTTAAAGTTGAAGCCGGACTTTAGTTTGACATGGAGATGACATGCCACTATACTTTGTTCCAAAGGTGGAAGGATATAAAAACGACGCTAAAAATCTTACAAGAACCAAAGGAAATCCTTATAGCATACACACATCAAGAAGTTCATAGACGACTTGAAACAGACAAGAGATCACTTCTATAAAGTCTTCTTACTCTTTGAAGGAAAATAATAATAATAATAAAAAAAAATAGACGACTTTAGTCCATGGAGCTCATGAAGTGACTGAATGATAGAAACAACATGAATGATCGAACCTGATGGACCACTGTCTATACTCTATACAACACCTAGAGTATTACTAAAAGAAGAAAATGCATAATTGTCACAAAAAGCCTCCATTCATATTAGCCTAGAAATAACTTTCAGCGAGAAAATAAAGTCTAGCAATCAACATTCAAAACGATAGTAAGAGAAGAAAAAACTGACTCGTTATCTATTTTCAATCTATAGTAAGTGACAGACTATTTAAAAGAAAATTGATCTATTCCATAAAAAAGCTAACTGACAGAAGTGTTCAAAACTGTAAAGTTGGAATGAAATTAATGAAAAACATGTGGATGAAACTTGTCATATTCATTGTCAAGTAGCAAATTTGAAACTCCAAGCATGTTAGGGGTATGCATGGGTTTTAATGAATGGTGATCCACTCAAAGTTATCATGAGCATGCACCGCCATCACATGGGTGGTTCTGCACACATAGAACCTTAATGTTCAACATAAGAAGTAATATGATCTTTCATTTCTGTAGAACAGTTTTGCTTTCGTTAGTTATAACGAGTGTGGAAACCCGCGCGATGCAGCGGGATTGGCTTCAAAGGACCTACTGTGTAACGACACTTAAACCTTAGGGACTATTTTTGCTAAATTGCTACAGATAGTTATTAATTCTACAGGACTTACTTTGCAACGACACTTAAACCTTAAGGACTATTTTTGTCAAATTGCTATAGATAGCAATTAATGCTAAAGGACTTACTTTGCAACGACACTTGAACCTCAGGGGCTGTTTTTGCCAAGTTGGCAAAGTTTGCATTTAATGCTCTAATGTTTTGCTTGTTGTGCAAAACTTATGTACGATAAATAGTATATAGATACAACAATACTTAACAAATGTCCTACTTGTAAGTATCCATACACCCATCATATATCGACATATTGTCCATACTGAGCACTAAGTGGCTAAAACATAAGCATCTCAAGGGGACTACGAGACCATTAAAAGAATGAGTTTGAGCTGAATGATTGAAAAACATTTACCTGCATAAATAGTGCATCCATAAGCAGACGATCCATGATAGTTTAGTCGCTCCCTACCTGGCCTCAGCAGTAACATTGTTAGCTGAAAGGAACGCAAAAAATTATACCCAAGCTAGATAAACGGAGATTTCAATCAAGTGTTACAAACCAAAAAAGAATTCGTAATTTTATTAATATAGAGGATAAATCCACAAGTACCTTACAAATGTAGTTTCAATAGTGGTATGTTTTCTATAAATCTTTACAAAAAATATTCAAAATGCTATACCTCGCTATGAAAAAATAAGGAAACAAAAAAATCTTCCAAATTTAAAAAGGAAAGCTCCCTGTCAATCGGATATGTTCCAAGGTACTAGGAAGTCCGTATTTAAGTACTGCCTGATTCCCGGCTCTGAAACCATTTCCATAAACGGGTGACATGTCGGATTCAATCTGATGTTTAAAGAACTCTGCAAGCTTCTTGTCAAATGGAGATCGTTTTTCTTGCCTTGATGACGAGGCAGATGACGAGGATGGCGTTTTCTTACCTGCTATCAAACCTATTTGGGTTCTTAACCACATGTGTGCTAAAACTTGACATATTCCTTCTTCAACATCTTGACTAAGTGTTCGATAGCCTTAAGAGTAAGAAAAGAGAAAATAAACAAAATTAATTGTAAGTTTAATAATTCATTTATTCATGAAATGATGCTTTATGAATTGAGGTTGAATACAAGAAATGCACAAGCTGCACGTTTATAAGTGTGAAAGTTCCATCACCACTTTATCTAATTTTGCTATCAAAGCATATTTAATTGTGCTAAGGAACAGTGGGAAACCTTGAAGTCTCAGCCACGCGTGCATCATTTCATGAGCTAAGATTGATCCTGTCAACAACCTGCACGCAGAAAAGTTATTTAGTGTTAAATAATTAGGTCAAACCCAGATGCCATAAACATAGCAAAGTTGGTGAAGCTGGTTATATAAATACAAGTATACGAAGTAACTCATATATGGCATTCTAGTGAAACTTTTTTATTATTAAATCAAGTCCCAAGAGATATTTAGTGTTGGAACAATACACACAATGTCAATTACCATAGACGAACCCCTATTAAAACCACTATGATTTGTGCTACTATAAAAATGCAGTTGCAAACTTAAAGTTAAAATATATACCTAGGAAGGCCATATAAAATGAGAATCGCTGTAACCTCACAGCGGCGTGTCAACTTATAAGGTTCTGTTCTCATGTCCGGGACCCGACTTCCCATACCCATTTTTGGTCGTCTTAAAACCTGCAAACACATAAGAAAGATCAACCTTTGAGAAAAATCATTCCTAGAGATACATAAAAGAAACAGCTAACAATACATACTGTGCTGATAGTTTGCTCCTCGGAAAGGCAAAGTCCTCGTGTCTCAGGCATATGGTAATGGCCCTGCCCACAAAAATTAGTTAAAAAAAAACAAAAAGACCCATCAAACTTCTGCTTCAAGATGCATACAGACCTTAAGGTGGGAAAACAGGCTAGTCACGCGAGGGTTGATAATGGGTCATAACATGTTAACTTGTAACTAGCAAATTTTATTTACATGTCAAAATGGACCATGTCGAATTAAGAATGAACCACAAATACTTTCTTGTCCATTTTAATAGATTGCAGAAAGCTATTGTATTATTCATGTTTACATATCTTTGTCCCTTTTATCTAATTTTCAGAAGTTTTCCCATTTGACCCGTTTGAGATAAAACACTGCCTAAAAATAGATGGGTTAAGAATATTTACACAATGATGCTAAAAAGAATTACTTACATTCCTCTCGCCATCCATGGCTTCATTAAGTGCTTGTCTTTCAACTAAAAGTAAAGGAATTATCTGTTCCACCTTCATATTTATACTTTCATAAAATGCTTGTATATCACGATATAGTGGTTGACATTCACTTGTATCCATAACTGACGAGTCTAGACACTCTAGGCAAAGTTTCCGACCATCATTAAGAGCTGCATAGCTAGTCTCACGTGGCTGCAAATAATTGGCAATTATTTCTTGTATACGAATTTAAAACTAGATGAAGTTTTTAATTTATGCATTCAGTAAAATGTACCTCCATTCGTTCACAGCTACAACATCTAGGAGTCCCATCATGCTCATGAAATGGGCAATATTTTTGGGCCCAGAAAGGATGTGCCCTGTATTCAATAAGACCAGCAGCGTTCGTGGGAATCTGTAAAACAGATGTATACACTTCAGACCACAAATGGAAGCGCCAACAATAAAATGCAATTTCAAAGAAAATTTTAACTTTTACTAATCCAAATGTGAGATAAAGGTGGTAACTGTAAGTTTTAGTGTCCTACATCTACATTTAAAACTAAAGCATTAAAATTGTAATACGTAAGAAATAGAGTACCGGAAGACTCTTATTATATACAATGAGAAGGTAAAAGTAACGCCCAATGCCGTCTTCCACGGGTTATGGGTACCCAATACCGTTTCCGGTGTGTGGGGGAGGTTAAGATGTAGACAGCCTTACCCCTACCTAAGGTAGAGAGGCTGCTTCCAGTTCTACCAAAGGTAGAAAGGACCTCCGGCCTTTTGTAGGGAGTGAGGATCGAACCCCTGACCTCTCGGTTGAGAGGCAAGGGGTTTTCCAACTGATCCAACCCTACTTGTTATATACAATGAGAAGGTGTTTTATGATAAATGAAACTTACAAAGTGCTGGCAAACATCACACTTCGGATGATAGTGCTCCTTGTAGCATGTCTTGTGATATGGATAATTTCCCGACATAGAAAACTACATGAAAAATTATATAATGATTACTGAGCCAAGGTTAAGTTGTCAACATGAATCGACGACTTAAAATACAATTAAGCTCAACATAGCATGTACGGAAGTAATATATATGAATTCAATACCTCATAATCCGCAATTGGTTGGTTACATGCATGACATCTAAAACATTCTGGATGCCAAACTGCACCCATGCAGCTTAAGAATCTTCCATGACCAATTTCATAATTACAACCAGCACATATCCTATCACAAAGAAAAAAGGTACAAAGTCATAAGAAAATTTTACGCAGAAACTTTTCTAGTCTAGGAATCCCTGAACCTCAAGAACTGGAATAAACACAAACGACTAAGGGTCCATACAGCATTACAGCGTATGCCTGACCTCCCCAGTTTCAGATTATCAAGTTGGCTACTAAAACTCAGAGACGTAATCAACATATCATCTTTTAAAGAAATCATGACTCTGAAAACCTGTGAAGCAGATGCTATATGTCTAACGGTGTTCGGTCAATATGTTGAAGAAAAGATATGTCAGGTTTTAGCTCACATCTGCTTAATCCCAAATAGCTTGCATATTAAGCAGAAACTCAACATCTTGTCATCTGCCAAGTGCCATGTCATCACTGCAAAGCAGATAATCTTCATTTGACAAGAAGCATGTCAAGTTCTTCAAACATTATATCCAATCTGACAGGTCAGCGTTTTATGAAGATCGTCTGGAACTGGCAATCAGGCAGTACTTATATAAGGACATCGGACAACCTAAGAGGTTGGTAAACATGTGATTGACAGTGAACTTTCCTTTATAATGTTGAATCATTTTTATTTTCATACTTTAATATTTTATTCATACCACGGTCTAACCTCTATAATTCTTTTGTAAAGATTACAATAAGTACTCCCTTATCAAAACTACAACTGTATTCTATGCATAGACTGTAGAGTTAATCCTTATTATAATAGAACACAGCAGATAAAGAGAACTATAAATCTAAACTGTAGTGGTATGTTGAAACTAAAACTTGAGCAGAGTGTTGACGAAGAAAATAGTACATATCATGCTTTCACCTCTGTAATAAGTTTCCTTGGGGTTAGGCCTCCCAAGGATAGAGGCTAATGGGATTAAATTAGCAGTGTACCTTAAACTTTAAAATCTACACTTTGAACCATCTTATAAGCCACACGACCCATATCAATGTTGAAATACAAATATGTACAGGAGAACAATTCTTCTAAGCAACTAACTAACAGATTTAAGCACGTGCATACAATAAAGAAAAACATGAAATTACCTGAATCCAGTCGAGTATGGGAATGGTATAGGTTGATACATATTTCCATTTCCATTTCCACTTCCACTTCCATGTACATTTCCATGTCCATGTCCATGTCCATTGCTGTGTCCATTTCCATTTCCTTGTCCATGTCCATTAACATTTACATTTTTATTTCTATTTCTATTCCTGGGTGGAGACTCAGTTTTCAGACTTTCTTGTAAAGCCCTTGCAAGCTGCTCATCTTCTTCCAGTTGAGAATCATCTCCTAACAGACGGATTTCAAAAACAACATACTAGTTTAAGCACATATTTGAGTTACAAATGATACTATGTAATACTAATACCCTTTCACAAGTAGTCTAATGCTGTTCATTAGGGATTACCAACATGTTGCACACAATATTATATCCTTATTACAGAATCAGGATCGAGTGAGAAATGTTTTAGTGTGAGAAATGTAAGAAATACTCTCGGCCTTCTATCTCATGAACTAAGAAAAAGGGTAAGATAGGTAGTTCACTTATTATTTAATTCTGTAATATCTTGACAAGCTTTCTCCAATGAAGAAGAAATCTTTTTATTCTATTATATCTTTTCAAGAAAAAGGGTAAGAAAGGTCCTTCAAAGATCCAGTTTAAAGCATTTTACCGCAACATCAAATTTATGAAATCATCAAGTGATTTGTGCTCAAAATATATTTATTATTTGGAAAAGTAATCTTGTGCAATTGTTGTTGATTCAATAGTATTGCAAACTGATAATCCTAATTGTCGATTCACACTTTCGTCTCATTGCTTTTATATTACGATTCACTTTCGGTTATTTTATGTAACGATTCCTAATTTCATCAATTATATAATGATTCAATAGTCATTATAATATCGATTCACTCTTTTAATTCTACAATTTGCTATTTAACACTTTATGATTTAGTATTACACCATTATCCTTGCAAAATTTCTAATTACATCAATATCCTTTCAAATCGTAAAAATACTCACATATGTCCAAATAGATAATTTAAATAGAACTGGCAGGGTACCCGCGCGATGCGGCAGCGGGTACCCTGTAATTTAATTTTTTCGGCCAATAATTTGTTTCATTAATACGTTTTTGACAATAGCTTTACCGATTAGTTTGTTTGTTTAGGGATTAGAAGCAATGGGAAAAGTTTGGCGGAGCTTTGCTTAGTTTGTATTATTTTGTTTGTTTGTTTTTTGTGTTTAGTAGCTTGCTTGGTTTGTACAATGGGTTTTTTTTTAATTGTATTGTGAGCTTAAGGCCTTATGGGGTAAATTATTGGATTGTGTTTTGGAGATTTTCGATCAAGAAGCAACTACAGCAAGGTCAAAGGTTTTATAAACTGGAATGAGTATTTTATGAGGGAAATAGAATCCTTCTTTTAGGATGAACAAGTTCCTTTTATCATTATTTAATCAAATTCAATTGATTGTCAATAACATCTTTTCGTAGTGTTCTTTTCTACGATGATCCACAAAATAATGAGTTCGTGTTGCTGATCTGTGAGTTTGAATAAATAGGAAAGAAAGTTAAAATGGTAATATAAATTATTAATTAATTTCAAAACAATAAAATTTGATTAATATGTTGACTTGGATAAACATGAGCATTTTTAAGTTTGGAAGGATATTGATGTAATATTGAAATTTGTAAGAATATTGAAGGGATTCTAAAGTTCTTCAATGATATAGGTGAAATTCTCCCTAACTTTTATTTTAGTCTTTGCGAAAATCAGTCCAACCGGAAATGAAAAACGCCCGGAGGATTGAATGGAATCAAATCCCATTGAAATTAATCCACTATTGATTAATTTGAATTTTACATAATGTTTAATGATTCATTTAAGATGTGTGGTCACGATTATTTCTCACATTTCTCACGTTAGATTATTTCTCGCCGGAACCAGATTCCCATATTACATTTAGAGTAACTCCATATTTGTTGTGAAGCTGTATCCCACAAATGTGTGTTAAAACTTATTCAATGGCTGGTTGCTTCTGCGTGGCACCTCTTTCTAGAATCTTAGAGAAGAATGAGTATCAGTATCTAGCTGTTTTTCCTATAGTACAAATTTTTTATGCTCTTTTATACCATTTTATGAAAATGTTTCTTGATAAAAATACCTATGATTATAAAGGAAGACAGATATCTCGGCTAAACGTATGGACGTCTATAGTAACATCTACTTGAGCAAGTGTGCACGCAATTAAGAACACAACCTAATGCAAGGTGATTCTATTCGTAGATTGCATATTTATTCAGTAGTTATTCAGGACTAACTGCATGCTATGAAACATGATATTAACACGAAATATCTGACTATATACTTGATCAAATATTAACTATCAAATGACACATTATTAGCAGATAGTCACATCACTTACTAATCACAGGTTTCGCTCTCCCGTCTTCTTCTGCAAGTGATATTGCGATCGCGCGGTCAATGTCTTCTATCTCAGACTGTGGATCCTGCTAAAGTTTATATAAGTATTTAAGTAAGATTAACTATCGACAGGTTAAATTTGACAAGGTCAAACAAAACAAACATCATTATGAAACTAGGTAAAAACACCCTTAAATTTAAGATATACTTATTCCAAATTCTGATATCTCATTAAATAAGTAAACATTTACCCATGATGTAGAAGGATAATTTCCAGTTGACACAGTATTATCTTCGTATCTCCAGTTATAGTCCCCTTCTGAAACTTCATGGTTGGAGCCTTTAAAAATTCTGCTAAGCCAACCCATAAAAGGGAACTACTATCTGTACAAGTTTAAATAAGAAAATTACCTGCAAAAAAGACATTGTATGATAGTTGGCACTTGGAACTAAAGAAAAACATACAGGATAGGTAAAAAAAAATACAGTCATTCATTTGGTTCCTAATTAGTAAAGTTTGCGTTGTGTGTGCTGGTACTACAATGGCTCTTCACTTATATCTACTTGCCTTGAAAAAGGTTCTGTAATCAAAAGGCCAGTTTACAAGAGTAGATATCCAGTGCAAATCCCATTTTATTAGTTAAGCCCATGTACTTAAGATTGTTTAAATACCAGACAAGGTCAACGTGGACAGTAAATAGACTTTATTAGGCAATCTTCTTTCACTAACTAATAGAAATAAACAAAGTAAACCATTCTTCACCTACCAAAGAAAAATTTGGAACAAAATTAATGATTGACGAATCTACTAGATCTTCATAGACTGTAACAAGCCTAAGGATCATATCATACTAGCATACAGAAACACAAAGGGTATACATAGAAATATCACACAATTAAGTAACTCCAATGACAACTCCTTCCACCATCACAAAGCCTTAATTTTCCCTAACCCGTTCATCTTTTACCAATATGACTTCTACATACTAATACACAGAACTGATCATAATGCAAACAGAATCCGATGGCCAACGAGGTACTCGTAGCTTAAATAACAAGACACAATTTAGTGAAGTTAAGGTATCAAATAATCAAATACCATAATCCAAAGCTACCTAACAGCAATTCATAAACACAAACAGTTGTGATTAAAAAAAAAAAAAAAAAAAAAAAAAAAAAAAAAAAACTCAATTAGAGTAAAGGGTAATCATATATACACTTACAAATAAAAATCCTTGATCTTCAACCAAAACCCAAATTACAAAAAACAAAAAAAAAACAAGATTTCAAGATTAATTCTTGATGAAATGAAAGAAGTGATGAAAAGGGTTCGTGATTCTTGTAAAAAAAAGAAGCGAGATTTGAATTGACCTTTTTAAAGAAGAAGATTTTAAGAATCACGAACCCAACACGGCATTCATTTGCTTTTTGTTTTGGTTTTTCTGTTTTGAGTTTTTAAGAAGAAAAGTCAAAAACATGACTTAACATTTATACACACGCGTTTACTAACAAGAAATTCAACACATAATTAGTGGTATTATGGGTTTTAATATTTAATAATGAAAGACTAGTATAGTACTAATAGACTCTTTTTATACGTAATATTTCGTATGTTTGGTTTTATGATTTTTTTAAAGAAGTATAAGACTTTCAAAGCAAAGCAACACGTAGTAGGTGAAAACGTAAAGATTGTGACAAGGTATTTGAGCGGTTCAAAAAACTAGAATACCAAAAGGAGGATGATTTTTAAGACAATTTTTTATGATTATTAAAGTATGAGTGCGGTTAGGGATGAAGTCAGTACCAAATATGATTTGGTGTATAAATTTTTTTGAATTGTAATATTGGAAACATATTTCGAATGACCAGGTGCATTAGGTAGCTTCACGTACCTAACGGATTTCGTGATTATGGAAGATATTAGTATGACTATAGATCCTAGCTTGTCCCATGTAGTTCTAGGAAAGTCTTTCATTGATAGCTACGGGATGGCTTATGATCCATAGTTAGATTCAAGGATGAAAATGAGGGCATTGCCTACCAAATGCCATTTAAGATTAAGCAATTCTCATCACTATCCAATAATGAGAAGGAACTTAAGCTATCGGTCTACTATAGGAATGAGGAGGATAAGCGGAGAGGACCAGACTATGTGATGAGTAAGATATTCTATAAAGAATGTATGAAATTAGGGCCGGAATATAGAACCAAATGGGGGCAAGATGACTTCTTAGAAAGATACACAATAGGGCATAACTATGCTATGGAAAACCTTAATAGAGATCGTCATGAGAAAGAAGATGACGGTAATGAAGTCACATAGGAGCACGACTTCGAGTCTAGCTACAAGACTCATAAATAAAGAAAAGTACTTCGTGGGAGGCAACACATGCTTAATTGTTTGCTTGTTTTGTTTTTCAATTTTGTTTGTGTGTTTATATATCTTTTTCATTATTGTTTATTCTCATGTTAGACTTTGTGAAAATGCTTTATTTTATTTTTAATCTCGTTTTAATTGCATATAAAAGTATTTTACAAAAAGATAAGTGTAGGGAAGATCACATAAGTTTTTAAGAACATGAACATGAGATTAACAATAACTGAAATTGATATATATTTGTATGTTTGTTAGAGTCAAATGCTTGTATCGAGTCATAATGGATGTTTTGCAAAAAAAATTTCCAGGTTTTAATGAGGTAATTTTTTCAGAAAAACGCAGCAGGCCACTTTTTGTCAGGACAACCTGACGGCGTCAGGATTAACACCTGACGACGTCAGGCAATGTGGAAACAGAATATCATTTTAGTTTTCTGTGTAACTTGTAATGTTAGGAAATTCCCAATTCTTAATTTTCCCAAAAAACTGCAAGCATCCATTCCACAAGCATTATATGTTACTCGCTTTCTAGTGTAGTTGTGTGTCATATATAGTTTTACCGCCGATTTTACGCGAATGTTTCGTTTGTTTTCTAATAAGTATGCAGGTTATATTGGACAAGAAGAAGAAACACATATTGGAAGAAGCTTATTACTTATTCATTCTTCTTGGAGGAGGATTTAACCGCAACTTCACACATATCCTACCGAACTAATCAGGGGAGTATTAGTTTCTTTCTCTTTTACTTACCTTCCTTCATCATAACTTTGATACTTTCGGGGAATATTAGGGACAATGTTCAGTTTAAGTGTAGGGAGGGAGAATAAAACAGGAACTTAGAAACTATTCACTCACTTGATTATTGTTTTGTCCTTGGTAATTTGTGTAATAAACCATAAGAAATATTTGTTAGGGCCATTTTAGCACCAAATTTAATTTTTTTTATGACATTTACGAGTTAAACTTTAGTCTTAATAAAGCGTTTTATGGATAGGAATTATATAACTAGCACAAAAACTGTATACCACTCAAATTACACCCCAAAGATGTAAGGTTCGCCCATATATCTTTAGGAATAAAAGCATTCACCTTTAATGCTTAGTGAGTGTGCCGATAGTATAATAGATTCTAGAACTTGTTTTGTGATGCATTCCAAGATCGCTAGTGAGACTACACTTGTGTAGTTAGGAATAACTAAATGATAAGAGGCATTAGGATAACCCTTTTTTTAAACCTATAATATAATTACTTCTTCCACATAGGTTGAGTAATTTTCCCAACACCCTTGCGATGTACTCATTTTTAGTACACGATACCCCTAGTTAACCCCTCAGAGCCTATCCTTTTCGCGGTTCTCGTAATGTTTCGGTTTTCTGGAATATCAATGAAGAGCATTGTTTACAATCAACCCCCAAATGTTACACCCAAATTGCCTTAGCCTACCTTGTATGCACTCATCTTTAGTGCATTATTATTATCATTATTAAACCCTTAGGTCAATTATCTAGTTACTTTCATGGTTTCTAAGTCGAGTCATATCTTTTGTATACAGTTTTGGGACAATTGGGACTCATGAGTTAAAGTAATATTTTATGGAGTAACGGGAAAGAACGATAAATTCAAATTTCCTTTGTCTACGTAATTAAATACTCCAAGTGTTTTGATCTTTTCAAATCGGGTAAATTAGTTTTAGTTAAATAAAATTAGGGATGCTCCTATAAATCCCTTTATTTTGATGTTATCATAGAGGATGCTAGAGTAAAAAGGTATGAAAAAAAAATCGAAAAAAATGAGAAAAATAGTTGTTGAAAAAAAAAAACGGGCTACCATCCTATATCTATTTTTATGTTTGTGTTTTTAAGTTTATGTTTGTGTTTTGTTTCAAGTTATCTAGTGTTAGTGAGTCGAGTTTTGGCTTAGCAACGCCACGCTTTACATGCTTGTAACATAAAATTTTTGACTTGCCACCACTAAATATCCCCTATCCAACAAAACCCTTTACTTCCCTACCCTAAGCCTAACGTTACAACCCTTGTAAAGACCTCTTAGATAGTTATTCACAGGTGCTTACGCCAAAGCGGTGAAGGTTTGATCTATTCTCAAGCTTATGGTAATCTATGTACTATGCCAGGTAATGAGTGTTTATCTTACATTTTCATTCATATTATATTTCATATAAACCCGAGAGATGAGAGAATCTAAACACCAATTGTGAGGTGCTAGTATATAATTTACGTGCTTGTTATGACTATTGTGGCGCTTTTACTTGTTGTAGACTATTTTAAACCAATGTTTCATGCCGCCTAACTTATAAATTGATTGGCCAAAAATACATTTGCTTGAGGACAATCAAATCCCAAGTTTAGGGATATTTGATAAGGATTTAAAACATATGTTTAGAGGGTCATTTAAGCCCTAAATCAACACATTTTATATATCTGTTACTACTTAAAATCGTTCCTTTTCACATTTTAGGTCTTTTGGAAGAAATGCTGAAATGAAGCATATTTGGACGAAAAGGAGCGAAAACATGAGGAAAATGGCAAAGTCAAGATCAAAGGCACTCCAGCACACTTGACGGCGTCCCAACCAAAGGGCGACGCCGTCCCTCTATAGAAGTTTTGATCAAAAGTACATGCGACGGCTCAGCGGAAATTCTGGTTCTAAAGCATGACGACGTCACGCCTAAGCTCTGGAAGGCGTCACTCACAATTTCCACACCAGACGCCCAAGAACCAAGACTCAGACGACGTCCTTCATGAAGACTGACGGCGTCACACATCTCAACTGACGTCGTCCCAACGATGACTTGGCCCAAACAAAACCCTAATGACGGCGACCTGACGGCATCACTAGCAAAAGGTGACGCCGTCGCACTTGTAAATCTATATATAGAATTCGATTTTTCTGTATTTTAGGAGGTAAAACTTTGGAGAGCTAACCCTAATACAGTTTTAGTCCGACTTGGACATTATTATTGGGTCCCATACCCTATTTTACATCATAAGATAAGTTTGTTTATCCAATTTATCATTATGTCTACCCCATGTTAATTGTATGTGTGTATGCTTGCTTGTTTAACATGAGTAGCTAAATTATTCTTGTGTTTGCTTAGATCTATGAAACCTAGTTGTTAATTATTGTTAGGTTTCTCTTGTCTTAATTGGTAGACGCTAGATTAAGGAAAACTGGCTTATTCTTTCATTGTTGCGAGCTTGAACGTCCTAAATAGCAAAAAAAACCTTAGAGTGCACTTAGGTCATTCGTTGTGTTTATTGCGTGAATTGTAGCTTAAGGATAGTAGAGGAGAGTTGCAATTCATAGAACTAGGGAATTAGGCACCACCCTACGACCAAACGGAATACAACACATCATTTAAGATAAAGGAAGTGACAATTCAACTGACAAATAAGAGATAACTAGGGAGTAATAGCATCTAAGTAAACACGTCTTTATTCATCATACGAGCACACCTACATTAAACATAATCTATCCACTAGTTAATTATAAAATTAGATAATTAGTAAAAGTAGTAGAAATTGGTAGAAGTACCACCCCCCACTCCTATATCCCGAGATATTTACCTTACTTTCTAAAAAACATAAAAAAGACCAAAAAGAATCTCCCTTGTTAATACAAATAAACCGTAAAAACGTTTATTAATATTTTGCGATCTCTTTGTGTTTTGTTGATAACATATATAATGTTGTCTTAAGTATAATTATAAGGATACATGTTATTTTTGTAAAGCATTTACATATAATCTTTTAAATACAAAAATGTAGTAACAAAAGCATTTGTTGTAATAGTTAATTAGGATGGGTAAAAAATCACAACCCATGGATCTTAACCCATACCCAAAGAGACTTGATACAATGTATACTTAGATACATTGAATCTAGATATAACCATGGACCAACCCATGACCCATAACCAAAAAACCCATGGGCAAAGAGGAGCGTTCTACGGATCCCTAGCTTTGTGCTAGCCGGATCCCAAGTGGAAGGGATCCGTGGGATCCGTGTAAACAGTGAGGAAATTTGCCTATAAATAGAGAGCCATTTCTTCATTCTACCTCACCCCTCTTCTTACTAAATCTCTCATACACTCTCATTCTCTTCTAACATATAGATCACTTGATCTAGAGAGTTGTTCTTCTTTTCTTTCTATTTGTGATCCTCATATAGGTCCTTATCTAAGGCGAGATCACGAGCATTCTACAAGTCATCCAAGCAAGGGGTCCTTGATTGATTTGTCACTCCGCAAGATTTCTGTAGCGAAGATCTTGTATTTGATATTTCACATATTTGTTGTGTAATAGTTGTGTTGGTTTGGTCCACCGTGCTACGGACTCGGTATCTAGCTTTGTACCGGAAAAAGTGTAAGCAACGTTGTGAAGGCTTCTCCGCCAAGTGAAGGAGTTTGTTGACATAGTGCTTGAACTCTCGAGTAGGTGACTCGGGGAGTGGAGTAGGGCAAGGAAGGTGTCCTTGTAGCCGAACCACTATAAATCGGTTGTGTCATTTCTATCCCTTATCTTTATTTATTTGCTTGCATTATCATTAGATCTATACGTTCTCAACATCCATACGATTTCACATAATATCGAATCTAAAGTTTTAGAAATCAACTTAAAATCGGCAAAACTATTCAACCCCCCCTTCTAGTTTTCCACATCCCTCAACCCCACCTTCTCGTCATATATCTCTTTCTATCATTATGATAACATCAAATAGTCCTGAATATTAAGTGTCAATTTCCCCTGATAATGCTCGTATTTTATATCATTTATATGGATTTACGCTTGTTTTCCTCTATATTTCACTTTCAGGTAAAATACGAGCATTAGAGCTAAAGAGACGCGGATTTGAAGAATTTATTGAAGATATATCATAGTATGCTCATTTTGAAGAAGTTACGGCGTAACTCCTCTCTCACATTACGCTGTAACTGAAGCGTGGCTCAGAAAACCAACTCAACTGAAGATTACGGCATAACTCTTCCAAAGATTATGACATAACCAACTAGGTCAAATGAGGTTTCGCGCCGCTGCAAGCTATGCCGTAACTATTGTCTCAATTACCGCGTTACCAAGATTTATTGAAGATACGGCGTAACTCCTTCCAGAGTAACGCCGTAACCAGCATTTTCAGTGCAAAATACGAAGAATTGTATGTTACGGCGTAACTCTTAACATTAGTTACGTAGTAACCAGATCTGGCCTATAAATACCCCTCGAATTCCAGCATTTCAGAGCATCCCATTTCACACACAACACCAAGTGAACATGAGTAGAAGTCGAAGGCAGATCTAGAGGAGCATACGAAGCTATCTCCAAGGGAGAAATCACTCCCCTACGATAAGCATTAGCATTTTATCTTTTCTTTACTTTCAATTCATGTATTTCTTAATGTTAAACATTGAATCGATTGTTCTAGTTAATATGAGCGGCTAAGCACCTCTGGTGCTGGCCTAGTTATGATTCTTTAATTGTTTTGTTTATGTTTACATTGCTTCCGTATAATTATTTCTATGTGTATGCATGCATAGTTTGTTGGTAGCTACCCTTTTTTCGGTAGTTTTGAATGGCGGTAGTGGCTAGTTACTTAGGAGATATGACCAACTGACCCTAAGTAGGTAGACTGAGTGGGAAGGGTAAGATATGACCAACTGACGACCCTTTCTGCTTGTGCGATTTGACCAACTGATCACCTACCGTTTGGATGAACTTAAGAAGTCGGGGATGAGTGTTTAAGTTGCTAGCGCCCGGGCACTCATTGTTATGAATCTAGCATGTAGCGGTACTTAATGACTTGGCTTAGAGGACTAAGAACAACTGGACTTATGACGGGTCACCTGATTTCTCTAGTGGGACCCTTTGTTGATAGGTTAGGATGAACTGACCAAATGTTGTCCTAGCGACTTTGACCCCACCTGAAGTGTAACACCCCCAAAATCACAATGTGACAGCGGAAGACTATTTGGGGTATTACTTAGAGGATCATAGTCATAAGTTATAGAAAACGACTCTAAAGAGAGTTTTAATAAAAGGTAGTTACCATTTCATAGAACTCAGTGTTTTGGAAACACAAAAAGGAATACCACATGTTTTGAAGTTACACAAAAGATAGTTTAAACGTTTACGAAATGATAACTTTAATTGAAAACAACACCACTTCAAGCGTCCCATGACGTCCACTCCACGCCTTCATGATATTCTAATTAGTACCTGAGATGAACATGCTTAAAAAGTCAACAAAAGTTGAGTGATATTCATAGGTTTAAATAAATGGTTGAACACAAGTAAGAGATGATAATTGCTTCGAATACAATCACCATGGAAAACATAGATTATTGTTATGCGCTAAGCTCATGACACCAAACTAACTGCATACACCTAATTACTGGTGTAAGTAATAATATTGCCCTCAGAGATGGAATTGCCAATTCCATAGTTAACCAAATATAGTGCGCCCCGGTTATTTCCGATAACCGAGTCGGGGTCGTTAATTCCCATAGTACTATCCACAATATTCGCGTTCACTAGCAAGTGATTAATGGTTCATGATGTAAGGGACTTATGGCAGGCAACTTAGGCTATAATAATAATGACCAGGCAAGCATACAGTTTAAGAAAAGACTTGTGTTCTAGTTTATAGCATGCATCTCCCTCGAGGGGTTTGAAAGAAATAAGTAAAGGCGAGGCTATGAACTCACCTTAGCAAATAATATCTGAGTAGTGTAAAGTCAAGTAGTATGAGCACGAAGTACCGTCACGCGACCTATAATTAGTATGGCAAGTCTTAGTTTATTGTTTTTATCCATGATTTAATGTATTGGAAACGGTTGAAGTATTTTCAAGAGTTTGTGTTTATTGTTGCTTGTGTGGCAATGGTTAAGTTTAAATAAGTTTCGAAATGCTTGTAAGTTTTGGTCCTTGGAAAAGTGCTTATGTATATAATTATATAAAAATAGTCATGACGAATAAGTCCTTGGTTTGAAAACAACCGAATTACTAAGTATGTAAAGATAATCACAAGTAAAGTGTGTGTGGTGTTTATACGTCGTCGGTAAATAATAAATATTTACGTCAAGTATTAATAATATAAGTGTTTATGTTCTACTATAAGTATTTATAAGTATGTATACTATATTAAATTATTGGGTGATGTGTTAGAAAAAGGTTTATGTTATATTTCATATAGTTAATATCCTTTTATCTAGTTTTTGTACTTTTAGTCGTATTTATGAAAATAAACCATGTATAGAGTTTTTAACAAAAATCGGGCATGACCTAATCGTAAATATAAATTTTCCCCTTATGCAAATTGTCGCAAAATATTTCATGTCAATATACTTTATATATTAGATAACTATGTTTAGTATGAACTTTTATTGAAAAGACATTAACTAGTTCCTAAAAGTCTAAGTACTAAAAGTGTAATTTTGTCAAAAGAGTTTAATAGGAAAAGAAAAGGAGGAGCCAAAAAGTCAGGCGCTGGGTTTGAACCCGAGACCTCACGCTCACATTGTCAACGTCCCAACCAGTGGACTAGCTCCACTTTGGTGCTAGTGTCTCCCACAGTGGGCTTATAATGCATGCTTAGGCTGTGTTTTCTTTAGTACAAACTACACAGTAGCAGGCATGCATGCGTGTGTTTGAGGTTTGTTTCTGTTTCAGTTTCGTCGGGTGAAAACACAAGTCCAAGGTGAGCCATTTAACATTATTCCAAAGATGTGTCAATACTCAAGTTAGCTTTAGGTTTATAGTTACTTAGTTATTTGTTTTTAGTCCAAAGAAAACTCCATTTAAACCGTAAATGTGTGTGTGTGTCGAGTAAACAAATAATTAAGCACTAGCTTATTTTCTTTTGAGATGTTCACAAATATTAAGCAAGTTTCAAGATTACCACACAAGCTCGAAACACAAGTTCCTACTCATATGTGTTTATATTGTCGAGTAGTATACAAGAAGATGTTTTATTTTTTATTTTCAAACTTGAACATATTAGTAGTATGTCATGAAATATCAAATGTACATATTTAAGCTTATGTGTAAGATTAGTTTAAGAAGGAGACCTTACAATGATTTGAGTGAGGTTCGAACAAGAAAGAGACCAAGGACAATCTTTATAACCCAAACTTGCTTCCAAGCTCCTAGCTTATTTCCAAAACTTTTTACCCAATCTTCCAAGACCAATCCTTGAATACACTTAGAGGTTTTGGTGAAATTTTGCAAGTGAAATGTGTAATGAGACTTGTGGCTCGTTGGGTTTTTAAGAAGGAAAGGAGAAGGACTTTTGGTTAATGACCAAGAGTTTATGTTGAGCCTTGATACATGCAATTTGATTACACTTGAATCTAGGAAGTATTAAGGGAAAAACAAGCAAAGGGGTTGTGGTATTGGGGTGGTATACGGCAGCCAAGGACAAGGGAAGAAAAATGTGTCATAATGCATTGTTACATGTTGGGTAATATGTGTACTACTCAAGCTTGTTTAAAAGTCAATGTGTTTGCAAAATTTTGAAGAGATGTGTGTGTATTGTGTAGGTGTGTTCGGTTACAAGGAAGAAAAAGAAAGGATCTCATTTAGGTCCAATAGTCTAGTGATTAACAAGGTGTATGGATATTATATGTTATTAATTAGTTCATAATGTGTAAGGTAGCATTTTCACATCTTTTTAACATGACATGTGACACTATGAGTTGTAATTTGGGTGGTAACGTGTAAGATTATTTCAATTTTCGTTATGTATTTCGTGTCTCGTTTGAGCTTAAATGTGGGTCGCGGTGTCCCGGTTTGTCGCTTTTGACCAAACGTGTAATATATAATTTTGAGCATGTTTTTATAAAGGTAAAAATAAAATATTAATTCTAACTCGTAAGAAATATTTATTTGACCTTAGCCTTAACTAATTGAGTGTTGGTACGCGTGCGGCTCGTAAGACAAGAAAATTTCTTGTGAGAGTGATTTAGCTATCAGTAAATATCGGGCATGATTAGATAAGGCTACTCAGAGATGCATAAATTTTTATGCAATAAAATGAAACGTACATGCTAAAGTGCTCAACTTAGCTCAAATAAGTTTTGATAAACCATCTAGTTTATTAATATGAAAGTTGATGATAGTGAAATTTTACAGGTGGCTACAGTACCAACCCCTTAAGAGAATTCCGTCCGCGGAATTTTAGTTTACGGTGGTTGTCGGAATTGAATTTGCAAATAGATGCGGGTACTTAACACGCATGGTGTCTTCGCGCTCCCACGTGTACTCCGGTCCTCTCTTGGAGTTCCATCTAACCTTGACGATAGGGATGCGACTTTGCTTAAGTCGCTTGACTTCCCTATCCATGATTTCAATTGGTTCTTCGACAAAGTTGAGCTTGTCATCGAGTTTAATCTCTTTTAGTGAAACGACAAGAGATTCATCCGACAAGCATTTCTTTAGATTTGAGACGTGAAAGGTAGGGTGCACTCTACTCAGTTCTTCCGGGAGTTCAAGCTTGTATGCAACCGGGCCAATTCTCTCCAGAATCTTGAAAGGGCCAATGTATCGAGGGTGTAACTTTCCTCGTTTTCCGAATCGAACCTTTCCTTTCCAAGGTGATACTTTCAACATGACTCGATCACCAACTTGAAATTCCATGGGTTTCCTTCTAACATCGGCGTAACTCTTTTGTTGATCTCTAGCAGCTTGAAGTCGTTGACGAATTTGCACAATCTTCTCGGTTGTTTCTTGGACAAGCTCAGGTCCAGTGAGTTGGACATCTCCAATCTCGGCCCAACAAATGGGCGATCGACACTTTCGACCATAGAGTGCCTCGAATGGAGCTGCCTTGATGCTAGCGTGGTAACTATTGTTGTAAGAGAATTCCGCCAAAGGCAAGTGTTTATCCCACCCTTTTCCAAAGTCGATCACACATGCTCGAAGCATGTCTTCCAAGGTTTGGATAGTCCTTTCGCTTTGGCCATCGGTTTGAGGATGATATGCGGCACTCATATCCAAACGAGTACCTAAAGCCTTTTGAAGAGATTTCCAGAAGTGAGAGGTAAAACGACTGTCACGATCAGAAATGATGGAAATTGGCACTCCATGTCGTGATACAATTTCCTTCAGGTATAGTTGAGCAAGGGTTTCCATTTCGTCATTTTCCTTGATGGGTAAGAAATGAGCGGATTTGGTAAGGCGATCGATGATAACCCAAATGGTATCGTAACCTCTAGCAGTCTTTGGTAGTTTGGTTATGAAATCCATGGTAATTCTTTCCCATTTCCAAACTGGGAGTTCGGGTTGAGTTAACAATCCGGAGGGCTTTTGACATTCGGCTTTGACTCGAGAGCATGTGAGACATTTCCCAACATACGTTGCAATTTCAGCCTTCATGTTTGGCCACCAATAAAGCTTCTTGAGATCTTGGTACATTTTGTCGGATCCCGGATGAATGGAATATTTAGACTTGTGAGACTTATGCATAATGAGTTCCCGTATTCCTCCATAAAGTGGTATCCAACTTCTATCGCCAAAACATAAGGTTCCGTCCGATCTTTGCGCAAAACCGTTCTCGATTTCCGGCATTCCAAAGATTCTCTCGTTGGGACGGTTTTCAGGTTTGAGAGCTTCAGCTTGAGCTTCAAGGATTTTTGATGGAAGGGGTGACTTAATTGTCATTCCCAAAGATCTTACTCGAAGAGGTTTAGGTCGATCCTTTCGACTAAGAGCATCAGCTACGACATTTGCTTTTCCTGGGTGATAACGGATTTCACAGTCGTAATCACTAAGCAATTCTAGCCATCGGCGTTGTCGCATGTTTAACTCCTTTTGATCAAGAATGTGTTGGAGACTTTTATGGTCGGTAAACACCGTACACTTGGTTCCATATAGGTAATGTCTCCATATTTTGAGAGCGAAAACCACGGCTCCTAATTCCAAGTCATGGGTAGTGTAGTTCTTCTCATGAGTTTTGAGTTGTCGCGAAGCATAAGCAATCACCTTGTTTCTTTGCATCAATACCGCACCTAACCCTAGGTGTGATGCATCACAGTAGACCACAAAATCTTCCACTCCATCGGGTAAGGCTAAGATAGGAGCTTCACAAAGCTTTCGTTTCAAGAGTTGAAAGGCTAACTCTTGTTTTTCACCCCAGTCAAAATTCTTCTTTTTCTGGGTTAACTCCGTTAGAGGTTTAGCGATTTTCGAGAATCCTTCGATAAATCTTCGATAATAACCCGCAAGACCTAAAAATTGGCTTATTTCGGTAGGGGTAGTAGGGGATGACCAATCTTTGACAGCTTCGATTTTTGAAGGATCAACATGAAGACCATTAC
This sequence comes from Chrysanthemum seticuspe, assembly GCA_019973895.1. Lineage (NCBI taxonomy): Eukaryota > Viridiplantae > Streptophyta > Magnoliopsida > Asterales > Asteraceae > Chrysanthemum > Chrysanthemum seticuspe. The sequence continues at coordinate 275,644,935 of BPTQ01000008.1, read as the reverse complement.
TATCTATCACGTGACCAAGGAATTGAACTTTTTGAATCCAGAAGTCGCACTTGGAAAACTTAGCATACAGTTCTTCTTTCTTGAGTAGCTCTAGAATGGCTTTCAAGTGTTCCGCATGCTCTTCCTTGTTGCGGGAGTAAATGAGAATGTCATCAATGAACACAATTACAAATTTGTCCAAGTAAGGTTTACACACTCGGTTCATTAGGTCCATAAATACCGCCGGTGCATTTGTCAAACCAAATGGCATCACTTGGAACTCATAGTGGCCGTATCGTGTTCGGAAAGCAGTTTTTGGAATATCTTCTTATCTAACTCTCAATTGATGATACCCAGATCTCATATCAATCTTCGAGTAGACGCTTGATCCTTGCAGTTGGTCAAACAAATCATCAATTCTAGGCAATGGGTAGCGATTTTTCACCGTTAGTTTGTTCAACTCTCGGTAATCAATACACATACGGAAAGATCCGTCCTTCTTTTTGACAAATAAGACCGGAGCTCCCCAAAGCGAAGAACTCGGTCGAATGAATCCTTTTTCGGACAATTCTTGAAGTTAGTCAGACAATTCTTGTAGTTCAGAGGGTGCCAATCTATAAGGTGCTCGTGCCACGGGTTCCGCTCCCGGCACTAGCTCGATTTGGAATTCTACTTGCCGAACCGGAGGAAGACCAGGCAAGTCTTCAGGAAATACTTCGGGAAAGTCCCTAGCCACGAGGACGTCTTTTAGTTGTTTCTCATCCGCTTTCTTCTTCTCCGTTACTTGTGCTAGAAAAATGTGGCATCCTTTTTATATGTACTTTGCAGTTTTAACGCACGAGATGATGTTCAATCGGGTCTTACTATGATTACCCCGAATGATTAGAGTTTCGCCATCAAGAGGGATGTGAACGACTTTCTCATCACAAATGATTCTTGCACGATTCTTGGATAACCAATCCATGCCAATGACAGCATCGAAGCTACTAAGTTGGATAGGCATGAGGTCTATATCGAATGGGTGATTTGATAAGGATAGGTTGCAACCTCGAAGTATAGTGTTAGTTCCTACTATTTTTCCATCGGCTAACTCTACTTCATAAGTGGTATCTAGGACGGTTGGGGTGACTTTTAGTAAGGGTGCAAACTTAGAAGACACAAAGCTTTTGTCGGCTCCAGAATCAAATAACACCTTAGCTAAATGATGACTGAGTGAAAACGTACCCGTAACGACGTCCGGGTTTTCTTGTGCATCTCCATCTCCTAGCACATAAGCCCTTGCTCTAGCAGGGTTGTTGCTATTGTTGTTGTTGTTCCCGTACAGCTTTGGGCATCTACTCTTGACATGTCCAGCTTCTCCACATCCAAAGCAAGTTATTCCCATGGGTTGAAGGTTACTTCTAGTAGCAGGGCTTCGGCAATCCTTGTGGGTATGGCCCACCTTGTTACACTTTCCACACTTAATAGTACAACGTCCCACATGATGCAGGTTGCATCGAGTGCACAAAGGGTGTGGTCCAACATAGCCTCTTCCAGTGGCGGGTGTAGCAGCATAAGCCCGCATAACTTCTTGCCTACGGTTTTGTTGATTGTGGTGGTTGTTTCGGTTTTGGTGGTATGGGTTGGGATTGTTGTTGCGGTGTTGATTGTGATTGTTGCGGCCTTGGTTGTTGTTGTTGCGGTTATTGTTGTGATGGAAAGAGTTGTTGTGGTTGTAGTTGTTTGAAGTGTTGCCTCGACGGTCATCAAACTTCCTTTTGTTGTCGTTATTGCCTTGCACGGATCCATGTTTCAGGACTTGATCCATGAGTTGGTAGGAAATTGTGATCACTTCTTCCACGGTCTTGGGCTTTGATGCAGTAACATTGCCCTCAATGCTTCGGGGTAATCCCCCAATGAGGCTTTCCAGCAATTTGACATTATCAGAAACCATGGAAGGGCATAGAGCTTTCAATTCTTGGAAGCGCTTGAAGTAGGTTTTGAGATCATTGCCCTTAGTAGTCAGATGATAGAACTCATCTTCAAGTTTCTTGATCTCGGTCCTTGGACAGTATTGCTTCATCATCAATTGCTTTAGTTCAGTCCAAGTGGTTTTGTAGGCTTCTTCCATGCCAGTAGGTTGGGCATGAGCCTTCCACCAAGACAATGCATCTTCCAGCAGAGTACCAGTAGCAAATTTCACCTTGCAATCTTCTGAGCAATCACTTAGAAGAAACACAGTTTCAGATCTTTCGAACCAATGAATAAGGCCAACTGCGCCTTCAGTTCCTTTGAAGAAGGTAGGTTTGCAATTCATGAACTCCTTATATCCACATTTGCGATTCACCACAGCTTCATTCCGGTTGGCTTGATTTGGGGCTTCATTTGTTCGAACCGCCTCAGCAGGTCGCGCAGCAAAAGCAACACCAATCTCATTAGTAACCAGTCTTCGAATTGCATCAGGGGTCATCTCAGGAGTTTGAGTAGGGGTAGAGGTAGCTCTTGTTCTTGCCATTTTTCTAAAGACATACACTCAGATTTTAGAATCATTCAACATAATTGTGAATTATTATAAAAATGATTTCATAATAGTCAAGATCATCACATTATATCAATAGAGTATAATCATTATAAGAAGAATCATAACATGTTAGAACCACACAAGAGAATATATATAAATGATCACGTCAATTTATATAAGCCGATAAATAAGAAAGATCATCATGCATAGGAATATCAAGAGACAACAACCATAATGTCAATAGGTTCACCATCCATACGTAGTGATATGATACCATACAATGTCACATAAATAGCTTGTTCGATAGTTTACAAAACATGCGAATACAAAGCCTTTATTAGTGCCACATGCGGCAGGCTAAAGTACTAGAAAACTAAGTAAGTGAACCACCGACCTAGAGGCTGTCGGGTGTGCCCCTTAATCGGCGCTGTAGGTCACGGACTAGCTCCGCCAGATCGTCCACCTCTCTATCTCGTGCCTCCAATCTCTGCTCCAAAGCAGTAGCACGAGTCTCCATGATAATCATCCTCTCCGACTGTCGTCGCACCACTCCTTCCAATATCTCAGCTCTGTCCAGCAGTCCTAATCTATCTGACTCCATCCTCCTCTCCAACACTGTAACTGCTCCGCTAGCTCTCTCACTCTGGGCACCAATCCTATCAAGCGCTCTCTCCATCGTGGTCCTCCCGTTAAGGAGCTCTCCAACCTCATCCTCAATGTTCTCGATACGTACCAACGGAACCTCATCAACAAATTCCACAACATCCTCAAGCTGATCCTCAGCTCGCAGCACTCGGGCAGCTAACAATGGGATGGTATGATGAAAGGGTTCTCCCGTGACAGGGAGAGTCTCAGCAGCAGCAAACAGGTGCTCTCCAAGCTTCATAGCGCTAGGTGCACCCTCCTCCGACCTCCATCGACTAATGAGCGGCATCATGTAAGACCAACGTCTAGCATCGACCCTCCTATGGGCTCCCAGCTCAGAGGTACCAAACACAGCCTGGTGATATGGGTCTGAATGTGCGGGTGAGAAACGGACTCTCTCCCTAAGAGATGTCATCGGCTCAGTGTGCATCACCAAGGGTGATGATGCACGGGGGGAGGATGAAACCGGTACAGTGGTGGTCTGATAAATGAATGTGGTCGGTGGTGGTAGTGGTGAAACAGGTATGAGTGGTGGTGCAGGTGCAACTGATGGTGGAAAAGCAGAGGATGATGGTATGTCAGAGGGTGGGACAAAAGTGATGGGTGCCCTCACTCGTTTCCGAGCGGTATGTATAAAAGTAGCACCATCCTTACGGTAACGGAATGGCTGACCGAATGGCGCAGGCTCGTAGGGTTTGAGAACCCTAGCTCGCCTTCGCCTTCGGCGAACAGGCAGTGGTGATGGGCGAGAAGTAGAAGACACGGAATCAGTGTGTGAGTGTGTCTGGGATACAATGTCAGAAGGTGATAGCCACTGCTGTCACTCCAGATATCGGTCATAGGTGGGGGGACCAAAAACGAGCAGATGCTCGGGTATGGTCAAAGCAGGTGGGGTGACAACGACTTCACCCTCCTCGAATGGCTCAGTCTCAGAGGACACAGGTGCAATGAGAGCCGGTGCCATGGGAGTAGAGGCAGAGGACATAGCATCTTCCATCTCAATGTCGGAAGTCAGGTCGATAGGGTGAGTAGCAGACGACATGGTACTGTAACAACCCAAAAGAAAATATGCACTTATAAGTAAATAAAGCCATGCAGTAAATAAGATTTAGTTAGTCGCGCATAATCTGCCACGCAAATCTAAATGCCTAACTAAATGAAAGCTAGCATTATAAGTTTTTATCATGCAAAGTTTTACTAGTCATGTATTATCTGGTAAGTGAATCTCCTACATGTTATCGGTACGAAGTAGGCGCGGAGGACGTGAAGTGGTGGTGTAAAACGGTCCATTTGAAAAGCGTGGTTATAGTCCAATTTGTTTTGAAAATACAAGTTGGTTCTCTATAACCTAGGCTCTGATGCCAATCTGTAACACCCCCAAAATCACAATGTGACAGCGGAAGACTATTTGGGGTATTACTTAGAGGATCATAGTCATAAGTTATAGAAAACGACTCTAAAGAGACGTTTTAATAAAAGGTAGTTACCATTTCATAGAACTCAGTGTTTTGGAAACACAAAAAGGAATACCACATGTTTTGAAGTTACACAAAAGATAGTTTAAACGTTTACGAAATGATAACTTTAATTGAAAACAACACCACTTCAAGCGTCCCATGACGTCCACTCCATGCCTTCATGATATTCTAATTAGTACCTGAGATGAACATGCTTAAAAAGTCAACAAAAGTTGAGTGATATTCATAGGTTTAAATAAATGGTTGAACACAAGTAAGAGATGATAATTGCTTCGAATAAAATCACCATGGAAAACATAGATTATTGTTATGCGCTAAGCTCATGACACCAAACTAACTGCATACACCTAATTACTGGTGTAAGTAATAATATTGCCCTCAGAGATGGAATTGCCAATTCCATAGTTAACCAAATATAGTGCGCCCCGGTTATTTCCGATAACCGAGTCGGGGTCGTTAATTCCCATAGTACTATCCATAATATTCGCGTTCACTAGCAAGTGATTAATGGTTCATGATGTAAGGGACTTATGGCAGGCAACTTAGGCTATAATAATAATGATCAGGCAAGCATACAGTTTAAGAAAAGACTTGTGTTCTAGTTTATAGCATGCATCTCCCTCGCGGGGTTTGAAAGAAATAAGTAAAGGCGAGGCTATGAACTCACCTTAGCAAATAGTATCCGAGTAGTGTAAAGTCAAGTAGTATGAGCACGAAGTACCGTCACGCGACCTATAATTAGTATGGCAAGTCTTAGTTTATTGTTTTTATCCACGATTTAATGTATTGGAAACGATTGAAGTATTTTCAAGAGTTTGTGTTTATTGTTGCTTGTGTGGCAATGGTTAAGTTTAAATAAGTTTCGAAATGCTTGTAAGTTTTGGTCCTTGGAAAAGTGCTTATGTATATAATTATATAAAAATAGTCATGACGAATAAGTCCTTGGTTTGAAAACAACCGAATTACTAAGTATGTAAAGATAATCACAAGTAAAGTGTGTGTGGTGTTTATACGTCGTCGGTAAATAATAAATATTTACGTCAAGTATTAATAATATAAGTGTTTATGTTCTACTATAAGTATTTATAAGTGTATGTATACTATATTAAATTGTTGGGTGATGTGTTAGAAAAAGGTTTATGTTATATTTCATATAGTTAATATCCTTTTATCTAGTTTTTGTACTTTTAGTCGTATTTATGAAAATAAACCATGTATAGAGTTTTTAACAAAAATCGGGCATGACCTAATCATAAATATAAATTTTCCCCTTATGCAAATTGTCGCAAAATATTTCATGTCAATATACTTTATATATTAGTTAACTATGTTTAGTATGAACTTTTATTGAAAAGACATTAACTAGTTCCTAAAAGTCTAAGTACTAAAAGTGTAATTTTGTCAAAAGAGTTTAATAGGAAAAGAAAAGGAGGAGCCAAAAAGTCAGGCGCTGGGTTTGAACCCGAGACCTCACGCTCACATTGTCAACGTCCCAACCAGTGGACTAGCTCCACTTTGGTGCTAGTGTCTCCCACAGTGGGCTTATAATGCATGCTTAGGCTGCGTTTTCTTTAGTACAAACTACACAGTAGCAGGCATGCATGCGTGTGTTTGAGGTTTGTTTCTGTTTCAGTTTCGTCGGGTGAAAACACAAGTCCAAGGTGAGCCATTTAACATTATTCCAAAGATGTGTCAATACTCAAGTTAGCTTTAGGTTTATAGTTACTTAGTTATTTGTTTTTAGTCCAAAGAAAACTCCATTTAAACCGTAAATGTGTGTGTGTGTCGAGTAAACAAATAATTAAGCACTAGCTTATTTTCTTTTGAGATGTTCACAAATATTAAGCAAGTTTCAAGATTACCACACAAGCTCGAAACACAAGTTCTTACTCATATGCGTTTATATTGTCGAGTAGTATACAAGAACATGTTTTATTTTTTATTTTCAAACTTGAACATATTAGTAGTATGTCATGAAATATCAAATGTACATATTTAAGCTTATGTGTAAGATTAGTTTAAGAAGGAGACCTTACAATGATTTGAGTGAGGTTCGAACAAGAAAGAGACCAAGGACAATCTTTATAACCCAAACTTGCTTCCAAGCTCCTAGCTTATTTCCAAAACTTTTTACCCAATCTTCCAAGACCAATCCTTGAATACACTTAGAGGTTTTGGTGAAATTTTGCAAGTGAAATGTGTAATGAGACTTGTGGCTCGTTGGGTTTTTAAGAAGGAAAGGAGAAGGACTTTTGGTTAATGACCAAGAGTTTATGTTGAGCCTTGATACATGCAATTTGATTACACTTGAATCTAGGAAGTATTAAGGGAAAAACAAGCAAAGGGGTTGTGGTATTGGGGTGGTATACGGCAGCCAAGGACAAGGGAAGAAAAATGTGTCATAATGCATTGTTACATGTTGGGTAATATGTGTACTACTCAAGCTTGTTTAAAAGTCAATGTGTTTGCAAAATTTTGAAGAGATGTGTGTGTATTGTGTAGGCGTGTTCGGTTACAAGGAAGAAAAATAAAGGATCTCATTTAGGTCCAATAGTCTAGTGATTAACAAGGTGTATGGATATTATATGTTATTAATTAGTTCATAATGTGTAAGGTAGCATTTTCACATCTTTTTAACATGACATGTGACACTATGAGTTGTAATTTGGGTGGTAACGTGTAAGATTATTTCAATTTTCGTTATGTATTTCGTGTCTCGTTTGAGCTTAAATGTGGGTCGCGGTGTCCCGGTTTGTCGCTTTTGACCAAACGTGTAATATATAATTTTGAGCATGTTTTTATAAAGGTAAAAATAAAATATTAATTCTAACTCGTAAGAAATATTTATTTGACCTTAGCCATAACTAATTGAGTGTCGGTACGCGTGCGGCTCGTAAGACAAGAAAATTTCTTGTGAGACTGATTTAGCTATCAGTAAATATCGGGCATGATTAGATAAGGCTACTCGGAGATGCATAAATTTTTATGCAATAAAATGAAACGTACATGCTAAAGTGCTCAACTTAGCTCAAATAAGTTTTGATAAACCATCTAGTTTATTAATATGAAAGTTGATGATAGTGAAATTTTACAGGTGGCTACATGAAGTAATTGGAAGTAATTAGACGTAAACATAACTAGTTAGGATGAATAACTAGGTTAGCACCCCTCTCCTCTATTGATCACAACCCCCACCTTTATTTGCTTTAGTAGTTAATTAGTTAATTCAAAATCAAAATCGTATTAAAATCTGTGACACCTAGACTTAGTTTAAATCCGCACACATAGCTCTTGGGACGACTCGGTTTTACCGAATACTACACTACACACGACCGGGTACACTGCCCGTGAGTGCATTAGGGTAGACCATAGGTATAACGATAAATTATAAATATTAAAACCTGGTCATTAAAACATGCATCACATTCCTATTCCTCTAGAAAACGAAATCAATCCCCTGGGCTTGCCACATACTACACTACAACGATTAGGTTCACTGCCTAGAGGGTTGAAAAACTTGCTCGTAGAAAAGGAAGTCTTCTCGACCCCGAACCCAAGCATCAATTATCACCCATATCCTGATCACCACCACTTAAGTCAAAACTCAATCTCCTCCCTTAAGTTTCAGCATCTGTCTTCCTTCCCTATTTGAAAAATTCACCAATATTATCTTTAGGAGCAATACCATCTGAACTTGGGGAGTCTACTATATTTGTTCTTCTTAGAGCCTGTAGTGCCTTGACCTTAAGCTTCAACCTTTTGACCTTTTTAACTAGTGTGGTGTAGACTTTAGCATATAGCTCCTTTTTTTTGAGATCCCTTTCCAAAACCTCCACATTGGTAGACAACTTAGTACACAGATTCATCAATTCCTTAAGTGTATGGCTGCCCTCAGCACTTCCAGATGTGTTACCTTCTGGGAGAGGTGCATCATGGGGCATAGACTCAGTATCCACTGATGAGTGTGTAAATACTCATCATTTTTGTACAAAATAAACTGCAAAATCATCTGAAAACACTCAGAAACACATCAAAATGATCAAAACATCACAAATCAGTGTTTTATGTGTTTCAAATGCAAAATTATCAAAATCAGATGAAAAACATATCAAATTTGCAAAAATTGCAGTTTTAGTCCCCCAAGTTTCAAAAGTTGTCAAAAACAGTCCCTGAGCACATAATTTCAAAAGTAAAGTCACCAAAGGTCCTTTTAAAATCATAACTTGTCAAATTTAGTCCTTTGGTGAAAAATATTAAAAGTTTGAGAAAATTGCAAAAATGGTCCCTCAAGTTTAAAAGTTGGCAGAATTGGTCCCTGGAAAATGTGAGAAAGGCAACATTGGTCCTTATACTTTTGGAACTTGTCATTTTCAGCCCTTGAAACAAGATTGATGAATTGGCAGCTTAGGCCCCTCAAGTTTCAGAATTTACACCATTAGTCCCTATAGTTCTAAACCCTTTTAACTCATTTTGACCCCTTGCACCATTTTGGCCCCCTGTCAAATTGATTTATGAACCCCTCCCATTATTAATACTCTTTGGTCAAACTCTGGTCAATATCTTCAACCCGCCAAAGTCCACCAATCCCAACTGCTATCCTGCAACTAGCTTACACCCATCCCCCCTCCTCAATTTCCTCTCAAGCCTGTTCCCCACTCCATAACAAGCCTCCAAACTTCATTAATTGCACCCCTCCCCCTCTCACTCAACCTCCAATGGGCAGACAAGAAATTGGCGCCAAAATCATATTTGAATGGTGGAGATTAATTCAAGGTCATCCAAGGGCTAGGAATGGTGGGAAAGATTCAGAAGAGAGAGAGAGTACCTTTGGATTATAAAAAAGACAGAAAAAGGAAGCAATGGAGTAGTAGAATTTTAGCTTAAAATTTCTTAATGTCGTTTTTTATGTTAAGTTATTATTTTCAGTGTTAGACTTGTATCTTTTGGTTAAATTGTATCAAACTTATGTGTTTAAGTGTATTTCAATTATTTTCAAGCATCCATTTCAATTTATGTTTACAAATGCAAGTTCTAGCTCACTGTTTCAATGTGCAATCTCAAATACTTAAATGCAAGTGATTAGAAGTTATTTTCAAGCTAAAATAAGCTTGTGTAAGCTTATTACAACCTTTCACAAGCTCAAACTCTAGTTTCCATTCATTTTGCACCTTGGTCAACAAAAGTCAACACGGGTACAAAATTGAAGCAGAATGGATTTGGGTCAATGCAGGCTTGGAAATGGGTTGAAATGGAAAGCAATGGGTTGTTTGTATTAGGTAGTGGTACTTGTTTCATAGTATGCTGGCCATAGTGGCTTGGACTCTTTGTAAGTCAAAATTAAAGTTTCAAGCATAATTAGTTCTTGTGGTTTAAACTTGTTAAAACTTGTTCAAATAGCAGTAATTAAGTCATATTAGTTAGTTTGTTCATGAATATAAGTTGGTTCTTGGTTTAATTCTGTTTTGAGCTCTAATCAGTTACATAAAGGAGTGTTTGGCTTAATCTGTTTATCTGTTTGTTTGGCTAATGCAGTGATAGTCTTATAGTGGTTCATGTTGGTTAAGTAAATGTGAACTAATTTGGGCATTAGTCTGGGTCTGCAACAGCCAAAAGTCAAAATTGCACCATTATCCATCTAACTGCCCACTGTTGTGGAATTTGGGATAGCAGGCCATCAGTTTGTGTTTAGAAACCCATAAACTTGCTTTCATTGTACTTAATACATCTTATAACATCAATCTAAGTGACAAAAATTGGATCTAAAGTTCAGTTTAGTCAAAGTTCATTATATCTTCAAAAGTCAAAAAGTGTGAAAATCTGTTTTAGGCTCAGTTACAAAGAATTTTCTTGAGTTCATGTTTGGGTCTTATCAAGTGAATCTTGGTGTTTCAAAAAGCTCAGCTGGTCATCTTTCTTATAAGCATTTTATTAGAATTTTGTGATTTATTTAGAAGCCCCAAACAGTCCTCTCTTTTAGGCCAAAAGTGCCCTGCACCAAAAGTCAGTGAACACTGACTTTTTCACAGATTTGGTAGCTTGTGTACAGGGCTTAATAGAGCTTGTCATAAGCTGATTTTTGGAACATTTAATCTCACCCAGGTCTTCTTTGATTCCCAATTGGTAGTTTTCCATTTGAGCTTATTCTTGAGCTTGTGCATGTGTTCAAAGAGGGCACCCAATCTGTTCTAGTTTAAAAAATCAAATAAGCCAAATCTGATCTAGCTTGCTAATCTGTAGTTATTAACTGTTGTTTCAAGTTGTATTAGAGTTATTGTAGCATAATAAGGCTTTGGTAATCAGTAGGTAGCTTGTTTGTTCCATTTGGCTTATTTTAGTGCTTAATAATAAGCACTTTCCAAAGCAGTTTCATATTTCTCCAAACAAGTGCTTGTTTTTATATTTTTCTCAGATTCCTAGTATTAATTTAGAGTTTTCCTGAAAATTTCAGATTTTTCCAAGTTGTTTAGCTATTTTTCCTAATTTAAATTAGTTTTTAATCATTTTTAATTAGCTTTTAATATAAAAAATTCAGAAAAGGTTCAAAAAAATAATTTTTCAATTTTCTTAGGTTTAGATAAATATAAAAAGACAAAAAAGTATTTTTCCATATTTTTCTTAGTTAAATTTGTATTTTTAAATATTTTAATTAGTTTTTAATAGTTTAAAAATTATAAAAAATAGAAAGATAACCAGAAAAATACAAAAATAGTTTTTAAAATTCTCTTTTGATATTTTAGACTTTTTCATTTCATAATTTTATTTTTCTAGCTTTATTTCCTATTTTTTTTGTATTTTAGGTAATTATTAAATAGTTAAAATTAGTTTTTAATTTATAATAATTAATTAAATAGTTATAAAAATCATTTTCTTTTTCTAAAAATTTTCTTTTATCATTAGGATTGTAAAAATGTATTTTTCATATTTTTAGGACTTTTATTTCTTAGATTTCACTTTTTATTTTGTACGCTTACGTTATTTTAATTTAAACGTACGTTTTAGGTTTTAAACGTTCATCACTTTAAAAATAGTGATAGCGTTTATTTAATAGATTTTATCTTTTTAATCTCCTTTAATTTGCATTTAAGCCGTTTTAATTTGTTGGCTTTTCCTATAGTTGTATTCACAATCAAATCTCTGTATCCATTCAAATCTTCTCGATCACTAAACGTTTGATAATCCATTGCACAACTCGCTGGGACATAACGACCCGGGGAGACTCTATACTCCTCTGATCTTCATTGATTTCGTGCTGAAGCTGTTTTGAGTTTTCTTACGCTTGCGTGAGAGAACTTGACGGTTTTGCGCGGATCATCCACCCTAGTTGGACTAGGAGGAACACCAAAGCCACCCATATTTTCCATTTGGCTTGGGTTTCGATATGTTGTATCAAGCCTATTAGGACTAGACACAATTGATGTTGCCATGGTTGGGGTCTTATTGATGTTACCACTGACATGTGCTGCATCTAAGCTAGACACAGTAGTGGTAGCCCCTTGCACTTTGCCAGAGGCAGTCTCATGAACAACTGAGGTCTGAGTAGGACCACTAGGCTAAGATACCATAGTGACCTATCTGCATTGCCTCCTATAGGTTTGTGTAACTGGGGGGTTGTAAATGATATTTGGAACCACAATGGGTGTGTGTTGGGACTCAGCTGGGGTTGTTGATCCTTCACCCTGTACCTGCACAAGCATGTTAGGAAACAAAGGAACCACTACCTTATTAAAAAACCTTGATGCCATTGACATATTTGCAAAAAGTTTTTGTTGCAAACAAGGTGTTGGATAAATTTCTTTATGGGTAAGTAGTTTACTTTTTTTCAAAACAGTTTGAATAAACCTTGGGTACATCAAAAATTTTGTTTTAGAATCCACATTCTTCACCATATTTTCAAAAATAAGTTTAGAAAAAATTAAAAGTCCTATCTGTTGATAAGCAAATGAGAGCAATAGCAATATTGCTACTGAATTACTCCCATGAAGTTTTCTTAGGACTAATACAGTGAAGAAGGTATGTATGAAAACTCTCCATTGTGGGAGAAACAACCCTTTTGAAAAGCAGGTTTTTGATTGGCTGTATCATAACCCATTCTGGAAAAATGATGAAAAATATCAGTATTTGGTAAATCAGTAATCCCATTATCATATTCCAAACGGAGATGTCTTCTAAGAGAAGACTCAGTGATCCTGATTTTCTTACCATCTACTTTATCTTTTAACTGTTTGTCTCCCTGTTCAAATGTTTTGACAGTAACAGTCTGCCAAAACTGTTGAATATGTGAGACATAGATAGTGGGATTAGTTGTAAGTGCATACCTTATGTGGGTATTGTTCAAAAAGTCCACTATCTGATGAAATCCTTCACTGCCTTCAGGTTTTTCCAAGAACGCGACCTGATTGTGAGTTTTACAAATTCCAAATTCTTCATGGTTATGATAAAAGATTTGTAAGACTGCTGGGATTTAATCATTTTAGAGTTAATTGTGTGTTGGTACTGGCAATTGAGGTTTTATTAGGGTTTGAAAATTTTGCGTGTGTGATAATTTATCCTTGAAGTAAATCAGATAAAAAGTTATAAAGTAAATAATTATCACAAATAGAAACCCTATAAGTATATCTAGAGAGATAAAAATCCTCAATGGCTAGTAAAAACGGTTTTAGCCAAACAGTACCAAAGGCTATCCAACAGTACAAAATTTTACGCTACAGTACAAATCAATGCTAGCAGTACAAACTTTTTGACAAAAATTTAATCTGACAGTACAAACTTGATATCTTTGAAAAACATATTGTCCATAACATTTTGAGAGAAATAAGTGTAAATGAAGAACACTTAACATAGTTTTTAGCAAACTACTAGCTAACGGATTTGAGATGTCTTTACCAATAGCCGTTTTCTTTGGACTAGCTAACTCTTCACTGGGAAGTATGGTGAGCTAAAAACCATATAGTTTTTGGTAAACTATCAACCATGAACGGATTTGAGAAGTCTTTAACAAGAGTCGTTTGCTTTTGGACTAGCCAGTTCTTGGTGAAACGTGGTGAAATGATTACCAATATACACTCCATTGCACAACTCCACTCCAAAGGGAAACAAGATTTGTTTCATTCAGGTAGATGTTACATCTCAACTTCTCTACTTCATATGCTTTCTTAACCTGTAAAAGTTAGTATACACCAAGGAAAATACAATCCAAGATGCTCAAAACAATCCAAGGAGTCTATCAAACTCCACAAACATGTTAACTAACAGATTATTAAAGTAGTACCAAAAATGTTGTACTAACAGTACAAACTGTACTTAGTAGAAAACCATTATAGCAGTAGAGACAACCTTTTGACATCAATAATAGTACAAATCCTTTACAAAACATTACAAAACACAAAGAGATAAGAATTTTGATTAGAGATTCATCATACCAATACTATCAATTAAGAACTGAAATCTACCCACATCAAACCTTTTGTGAGCAAATCTACAACATTATTATCAGTATGAATCTTAACAATTTGAATAAGTTTATTTTTATAACAATCTCTTATAAAATGGTGTCTTATCTTAATATGTTTTGTTTTTGAGTGAAAAAACATGATTTTTACTAATGCACATTGTACTGCTATTGTCAATAAAAAGTTTGGTGTTCATAAAATTGTAACCGTAGTCCAGTAATTGATTTTAAATCCATAACACTTGACTACAACAACTTGAAGCAGCTATGTACTCTGATTTAGTAGTAGAATTTGCCACCACTGTTTGTTTCTTACACTGCTATGAAATCAACCTATGTCCAGGATATTGACATCCTCTAGTTGTTGATTTCCTGTCCAAACATACTCCATCATAATCACTATCTGAGTTAGGCCACCAGATCAAAGGGTGAATCTTTTGGATACCAAATTCCCAACCTAGATTGACTCCTTAAGTACATAAAAATTCTCTTGACAACATTCAAGTGAGACATTTTAGGAGACACTTGAAATCTGGCACATGCACACACAACAAACATGATATCTGGCCTTGAAGATGTAAGATTGATCAGAGACCCAATAATGGATCTGTATAAATGTACATCAACCTCTTCACCATCTTCATCTTTGACGAGAGGCTTGTTGGGATGCATGGTTGTCTTTGCAGGCTTCACATCATTAAAACCAAACTTCTTCAGGATATCAGTCACATACTTTTCTTGACTAATATTGAAGCCTTCATGTTTTTGCTTGACTTGAAGGCCTAAGAAGAATGTGAGTTCACCCATAGAACTCATCTGAAATTTGTTATGCATTAGCTTCTCAAAATCATCACATAACACCTTATTTGTTGAACCAAAAATGATATCATCCACATAAACTTGAACCAGTAAGATATCTTTGTTGGTTATTTTGACAAACAAAGTCTTGTCAATTTTTCCTCTAACAAAACCATTGTTTAATAAGTAGTTTGATAAGGTCTCATACCAAGCTCTAGGAGCTTGATGCAATCCATACAGTGCTTTCTCCACCATGTAAGCTCTATCAGGATAATTAGGATCTTCAAAACCAGGTGGTTGGGAGACATAAAATTCCTCATCAATTGTCCCATAAAAGAAAGCACTTTTCACATCCATTTGATACACTGTGAAGTTCTTATAAGAAGCATAAGCCAAGAATAGTCTGATAGTCTCTATCCTTGCCACAGGAGCAAATACTTCATCATAATCAATACTTTCTTCCTAAGTGTATCCTTGAGCCACTAACCTTGCTTTGTTTCTGATCACTATGCCTCTTTCATCTCTTTTACATCTGAAAACTCATTTAGTCCCAATTGGTTTCTTCCCATTAGGCAAATCAACCAAGGTCCAAACTTCTTGAAGCTTAAACTGCAGCAACTCTTCTTGCATAGCCTCCACCCAACTTGAATCTTGCAAAGCTTTATAAGCATTCTTGGGTTCCATTTGTGATAGAAAACAAGCAAACATGCAATTCTGAAGATCTTTGTGGCTATTTCTTTGATGAAGAGTTTGAGCAAATAACCTTTGATCTCTCAATCCTTTAACTTTACTCCTTGTTTGAATAGCAGACTAAGAATCTCCTAGGATCTGCTCTTTTGGATGATCTTTATGAATTATGGTGGTTGGAATAGGACTGGTAGGATAAGAATACTCTATATTGTGAAAATCAGCCTCTGCACCAAACCCATCCAACACTTCATCATCAGTGTTTTCATAGATATGAACCAGACCAGGCATATCTGGATCATCAGGATAGTTATCATCAACAAAGGATCTTGCATCTTTGTCAACAGTAGGAAACCTGGGATAAGGAGAACTACCAGGCTTAGCAGCATAAACTGTTGGCCTAGTGATAGGCGTATCAGTAGAAACTGTTGGGAATTATATTTGAGTTGATTATGACAAAATATGAAAGATGAAGGACTTATGAAGACAATTGATGAAGAGAGAAAGACAAGGGACTTACTTGTTAAAGAAGACTTTATTATTTAGTCCCTAGTAGTCAATTGTAACCCTAGACTCTCTAGTATATAAGGAGAGGCATGGAATTAGGTTTTAAGTGTGTCAAGATGTGAACACCATTAGTAAAAGTGTGTGTGTACAGGCGTTTAGGGGACGCCTAGGGTTTTAGTTATTCGATTAGTTCCTAGGCGTATGTTCATGTAAACGCCTAGGTTAGTATTTAGTATATTTAGAGATGATGACGAAGAACTTTGTTAATAATAACAAACGATGTTTTCTTATTCCGCTGTGCATGTTATTAGTCGTTGTTATTGTTATCCCCTAGAGCTCATAAACGATCTTATCAATTGGTATCAGAGAGGGGAGCTCTTGATATAGGGATCTACAAGGTTTTTCGAAGAAAAAGGTAAAAATTCGAATCTGGAATTTTTCGTATAGGTTTCTGCAGCACTGTTTTCAAGAGGTGATAACTTTTTCGTTAACCGTTGGATCGGGACGAAATTTGGACTGGAGATTCTTGGTATATCAAGGAAGGTTTTGACCGGAGGGATCTTTAATTGGAGGTCTGAGTCGAGAGATATTCAGTGTCGAAGTTGGCTGCAGAAACAGGGTAAAAATTTCGAATTTTAGGGTTTTCTATGCTATTCAACTTTCTTACTTCATGAATTCTTGTATTAAAATCTTTATGGAAGTTGATTTTAGTAGCTTTGGTAAACCAAGGGCTGGTGATATCTATGGTTTATCATGTCGTACATATACAGGAAAAGTGTCGACTTTTAGTTTTTGCTTAGGTGAATAAGTAGTTGCTGTTGATGAATATGCTACTTTTTGGCATGATATTGTTGACCTGGTAGTGCTTTGGTTTATTGGACGATGGTACTGTGCAAGGCGAATACTTGGCTACTATTGTTACAATTGAGTTGGTTCTCCTTGTAACTTAATGCTACAACTACTGCTCGACGACGAAAGTACCGCTACCCTTTCAAAGTACTGCTTTGCTCGTGGTCCTCACAAAGTACTGCAGATTTTCTTCAAAGTACTGCTCATGGAATTCTAGATACTGTTGTTGTTCTAGAAGTTAGTACTACCAAGGTGATGACTTGGTACTGCCATTGTAAGTTGAAAGCTGGTTATTGACATTAGTACTGCTGCTATTTGTAACTTAGTACTGCAGTTGAGTTTTAGTACTGCCATGTTAGAGTTTCATGATTCGTATTTGAATTTGCTGATCATGGATTACGAGAGTATGAAGACAAAGTGATAGAGCATTGGAGCACGTCGGTTTTTCAAATTATTACAAGTTATCTGTTTATATTATACGTGCATGGGTAAATGGCTGCTGATTGTATTTTATTGGACAACAAGGACGGTGTGGGCTTGATCATATTGACCTCGTTCATATGTGTTTATTATTATAGCCTTAATACAACATGGGTCGGTTACTTTTACAATGAAAAGGAAAGCACATGATACAAGTTTTTGATGGTTCTGATTGGTTAACAGCATGTTCACATGGGAGAGTTGTGGTAATTGTAATCACATGGGCCGGTGGCTATTGAAGTCATGCATAACAAGTTATTGTGTTCGTTAATTGGTGAATGACTACGAGATAATATTGGTGCATAATAATGGTGAAAGTACTGCTTGGACGCAAAGTACTGCTTTGGTGTTTTGATTATTGAAGATCGAGCAAGTTGGGTTGTGTTTAGAATTTCTTTTTACTGATTGGTTTTGATCATGTAATAATACTTGTGATCGAGTATGGTGCGCTCAGATTGTCAAAATTATTGGGATCAAGTATAAAGCTCAAATGGTATATTGTTCGTTTGAAGATTAATCAAGTCAGGACAGGAGTTTGTAGCAAATCTGGATACAATACATGTGATGGCTGCAAACAGGAGGCATACACTAGAGTTTATTATTGAGCTGGGATTAAACACGTTTTGGTGGAATATACATATTTTAGGTTCTCCACTGAGTTTGAGAGATATCAGTTTACAAAAGGTAAGGGGAAGTTCACATGATTTTTAGCATTGATTCGATCTCAGCTGAGTTTGTGAACGGTCAGAAAACACACACACATGGGATATTAGTATACACACACATGAGATTGGAAGATTGGTAAAGAATCAAAGTTGCTTCTACTTAGCTTCTCCTAGTGGATTATGACAAAAAGGGGAAGAAAGACGACAAAGACGGTTTTGCAACTTGAAGATTATTAGTGATTGCATGTTTAAGGGGAAGTTCTTATCTTTCATAACATCTTAACTTCAGAAGAAGTTCGCGCTTATTTGGTTTTGTCATTATCAACTAGGGGAAGATTGTTGGGAATTATATTTGAGTTGATTATGACAAAATATGAAAGATGAAGGACTTATGAAGACAATTGATGAAGAGAGAAAGACAAGGGACTTACTTGTTAAAGAAGACTTTATTATTTAGTCCCTAGTAGTCAATTGTAACCCTAGACTCTCTAGTATATAAGGAGAGGCATGGAATTAGGTTTTAAGTGTGTCAAGATGTGAACACCATTAGTAAAAGGTGTGTGTTTAGCCTAGACGTTAGGGAAGAACGTCTAGGGTATTAGATTTAGATTAGTGTGTCCTAGGCGTATGGATCATTGTAAACGCCTAGGTTATTAGTTTAGTTAGTAGACGTGTTTCTATAAACGTCTAGTATTAATTAGAGTATTAGTGATTGAAAAACCTTGTTCAATAACAAAGTATTGTTTTGATTATTCCGCTGCGTATTATGTTTATTATCTTTGTTATTGATATCCCTAGCTGAGCTTATAAACGATCTTATCAGAAACTAATGGACTACTGCTAGTTGATTTTCCTCCTTTATCACCATTTGCTGATGCATTGTTCTGCACTTCATCAACAACTTGTGGTCCTTCAGTAACCACCTTTTCTACATCAGAAGGTTTAGCCCCACCTTCTGCATCTCCTTTTGGCACACCATTAACAGGATCTGCTTCTGAGCTCTTTTTCTCTATCACTTTGGGTATGAAAAGTTGATCAAGATTCCACTTTTCAATTAAGACAAACTACTCTGCAGATTCATTCACCTTAGCTTGTGATCTAGATACTGTGATCAAGGAGAATTTATGTTAACTCAACACTGTTCAATAACTACTGAAGCTATGGAATCTAAATCAACACACATGATGACTGCATCAAAGGTGCCTATGCTGAAGACAGGAGAGTATGAGCTTTGGAGGCTAAGGATTCAACAGTACCTCAAGATGCTGGACTACTCTATGTGAGAAATCATTCTGAAGGGTGAATCTTTACCTGCTAAGGGTGCTGATAGGAAGGATGTACCCATCAAATCTACTGAAGACAAAGTAAGCTATCTTTGAGCAAGTTGTCTTGTGTGGATCTGTTTGGCCCTTCTTCTGTAAGCAGCTTGAATCTTAAGAAGTATTGTTTGGATGTGACAGATGATTTTAGCAGGTTCACATGGGTTTTCTTTATGTTTTCTAAGGATGAGACTTCTGATATCCTTAAGACCTTTATAACTTAAATAGAAAACCTAACTGATAAGAAAGTTAAAATTATTAGATGTGATAATGGCACTGAGTTTAAGAACAAAGTGATGAATGATTTCTATCAAGCTAAGGGTATTAAAAGGGAATATAGTGTGGCTAGGACTCCTTAGCAGAATGGTGTAGCTGAGAGGAGAAATAGGACACTCATAGAGGCTGCTAGAACCATGTTAGCAGGTTTAAAGTTACCCACCACTTTTTGGGCTGAAACAGTTAATATTGATTGCTATGTTCAGAACAGGGTACTTGTGGTTAAGCCTCACACCAAGACTCCATATAAGTTGTTTCTAGGCAGGACCCCTGCCTTAGAGTTTTTGAGACCATTTGGATGTCATGTGACTATCCTTAATACCATTGACTATCTGGGAAAGTTTGATGGGAAATCTGACGAGGGTTTTCTGGTTGGGTATTCTAAAAACAGTAAGGCTTTTAGGGTTTACAATCTTAGAACCAGAAAAGTAGAGGAGAACCTACACATAGAGTTTTTGGAAAATAAACCTAGTGTAGAGGGGAATGGACCTAAGTGGCTTTTTGATATTGACATGCTAACAGAGTCAATGAACTATGTACCAGTTGTTGCAGGTTCTAATGATTTTGTAGGTACAAATAAAGGTCAAGATGCAGGTATATCTGATGTGGAGAAAGAATCAGAGGAAGACTACATCATCATGCCACTTTGGAAGGACAATTCTATAGTTATTGATAATCCTCAGCCCTCAAATACTGATAATCAGGAGGATGTAGAAGTTGTGAACAAAGACAGTGCAGCTGCTGATGATGCTAAATCAATTAACAGTACTAACAAACTTAATACTAGTAGGCAAAATATTAGTAATGCTAGGCCATTTGTTGATACTCCTAGGCCAAGTACCGTCCCACCAGTTAGTACTGGTGTTCCACCTTCTGTTGCATTTTTTTTGGTAAAAGTGATGATGATGAGGTGGACCTCACCAACATTGCATCATCCTATCTTGTTCCTAACACTCCTCACACCAGAATCAACAAAGATCATCCTTTGGATAACATTATTTGTGAAGTTCAATCAGGAGTGAAGACAAGGTCCAATCTTCTGACTAGTGAGACTGGATTCATCAGTGCTATCTATGAAGAAAGATCTCATGGTGAGATACAAAAGTGTCTGTTTGCTTGCTTTGTGTCTCAAGAAGAACCTAAAAAGGTTACCAAAGCTCTCAAAGATGAAGCCTGGGTTGACGCTATGCAAGAGGAACTTCTACAATTCAAGTTACAGAAGGTATGGGTTTTGGTAGATCTGCCTGATGGTAAGAAGGCAATTGGGAAAAAATGGGTATCCACTGAACAAGAATGATGAGAGGGGCATTATCATCAAGAAAAAGGTTAGACTAGTTGCCCAAGGATACACACAGCAAGAGGGGATAAACTATGATGAGGTATTTGCCCCAGTTGCTAGGATTAGAGCCATTAGACTATTCATGTCTTATGCATACTACAAAGACTTTATAGTGTATCAAATGGATGTCAAGAGTGCATTTCTATATGGGACAATTGAAGAGGAGTTATATGTTTGTCAGCCTCCAGGTTTTGAAGACCCAGACTTCCCAGACAGGGTGTACAAGGTAGAGAAGGCTTTGTATGGCTTACATCAGGCTCCTAGGGCATGGTATGAAACATTGGCCAAGTATCTTTTGGACAATGGCTTTCATAGAGGCAAAATTGATCAGACTCTATTCATCAAGAGACTGAAAGGAGACATCTTATTGGTTCAGATATATGTTGATGATATCATCTTTGGATCCACCTAGAAGGAGCTATATACAGAGTTTGAGCAGCTCATGCATGACAGATTTCAGATGAGTTCTATGGGTGAACTCATATTCTTTCTAGGGCTGCAGGTGAAGCAGAAAACTGATGGCATATTTATCAGCCAAGATAAGTATGTAAAGGAGATTTTAAAGAAGTTTGGATATGAGAGTGTGAAAACTGCCAGTACTCCTATGGACAACAACAAACCTCTACTAAAAGATGATGATGGTGAAGAGGTTGATGAGCACCTGTATAGATCCATGATTGGATCTTTGATGTATTTGATAGCATCCAGACCAGACATCATGTTTGCTGTATGTGCTTGTGCTAGGTTTCAGGTCACTCCAAAGGCTTCACATTTGCATGCAGTGAAGAGGATCTTTAGGTATCTGAAAGGCCAAATCAACTTAGGGCATTGGTATCCAAAGAGTTCTCCATTTGATCTGGTAGCCTACTCAGATAATGACTATGCTAGAGCTAGTTTGGACAGGAAGTCAACAACAGGTGGTTGTCAATTCCTAACATATTGCCCTTTGTGTGCACTCGGACAATCAAACCACTCCCAATCTGTACAGTCAAGTCTTCCTAACATCCCTGGAAACCCATGTATTTCTTCGTGATGGGATAAAGCTTTACGACATCGGTCATAGTGGGTTTCCTCAAATATTATGGGCCAAAAATTTCCATAACAAACTTACAAAAGAAATCAACAGATCGACGGGATGTTTTTTCACTTATTTGTAGATATTCATCTAAAGCATCCGGGTTCGCGCCGTATGCCAATTGACGAATTGCGGAGGTGCACTTCATCAAAGCTGAAAATATTATCACTAAAAAACGAACAATGAAGAGTTACCTCCCGAACTATCCAGTTGAAAAGAGATCGATTCATATGGAACCTCTTTCGGAATGTACGTTCATCGTAAAAAGGGTCGTCAGTAAAATATGCGGCGACTAAATGGTCATGAGCACCATAATGATCACGATTAATCCGTTTTATTGCCGGCCGATTTGGTTTTCGGTTATTTTTAATAAACGAAACCGCTTTTTCAATAAAAGTCAAATTCCGACTTTCAATTTCTTGTTCTTCTTCAGAGTCGGTGTACATAAACGTGTCGGAATTCATTTGAAAAATTAAAAGAATGATATATGAGGAGATGTGTATATAGAGAGTTTAAAGTGAGTTTTGTGTTTTAGAAAATGAATTTGGTGAGTATTCATATAGGAAAAAATGAGGTAGTGGGGAGTTTTTTATTTTTTATTTTTTTTTACTCTACAAACCAAACGGTCGAAAAAATAAGCACACTGATCAAGTAGGTGACTCGGTCACCTTACTTTCTCTTGAGACGCGAGACTCACGCGTGAGTCAAGGGATATGGCAAGGGGGTGGCGGGTGAGTGAATGTGTAAGGTGAGTGCAAAATCAACCTTGCAGTAAGAGATTAGTTATTTGTATAATTGACCAAGATTTCTCTTTCTTGACTGCTAATGGTGATTGCGGTGTTTTCCTCTGTTATTTACTAACTCATTAGTGAAACCATCAAAACACAGAATGAGAATAAGTATGAATCTGGGCAATTACTTGCAAAATGTACCCAACAATCATAACGGAAGATCAATAGATACTGGAAGTACATAATATACACATCATTTGATCACAAAAGGAACCTCGTGGAACTTAATATACAACGTGGATCAATATTTGGCAGACCGTACTTGATTTCCATTATGCACCGTGGTCATTGTGACTACATCTCGTGCCAGCTCCGACACACTCCAAACTTTAACCGATTTATCCAAACTCCCACTATAAACCTTCCATCGGCTAGCAGTACTCGACTCCACCTCCTTCTCGACCGCCAGACACTTCACCGGGCCAGAATGGCCCGTGAGTACCGACAAACATGTATGTGTGATACCTTCCCTTTTCCACACACATATCATTTTATCTGCCGATCCACTGAACACCAAATTCCCTGCAGCTGAAAGGCATAAAACTGCTAACTTGTGTCCGTTCAAAATACCCCCATGAGCCAAATTCTTTTCACGTTCCCAAAAATTCACTATCCCATCCGACGTCCCACAATACACAAACAACCCATTTTTCGATACAGCCAATGCAGTTACAGCACTGTCTTGATTCAGTAAAGTCTTAACGTAGATATGCTTTATAGATTTCTTTCCTTTCCCTTCTCGTTTCCAAACCTTCACTGATCCGTCTGCTGACCCCGTGAACACAAACCCTTCCACCGTTGAGATGACCGAGTTCACTGCATCATCATGTGCCTTCACGGATTCTAAACATTTTGAACTAGACGTTTTCCATACTTTAAACGTCCTGTCCCATGAACCCGAATAGAGCAAACCAACTTCTTGGTTCATACTAAGGCACGATATCGCATCACAGTGCTTGATCCAAACAGCTGTGTGTTTTCTTTTCACCTCGACGTAATTCTTTGGTCTCACTGAACACTTTAGTACGGAAAATAAAGTTGGGAATGTGGCTACCTGGCTATAACGGCGCGGGTGTTTAGAACTCGCTTTCCAAACCCTAACCTTTCCGTCTTGATGTCCTGTAAAAATCTTTTTCCCGGAAATAATAATCGCCTTCACTAATCCGCTGCTGGATTTAAAAGCGGAAAATTCATTTAGGTTTTTCCATACACGTATATTTTTGCTGTCGGATCCTGTGTAAAGGAGGTCACCGGATGCTGCAAGTGAATAAGTATGACCTTCTTCACGCACCAAGGAGCCAACGAGTCCATTCATGGGATAATTTGGATCATCTAGGCTAGCCATTGACCATGGTGTACCTTGGTTCCAAGGTGACTTCATAATTGGTGAACCCTCACCACTAACACGATGAGGTTCATACCCGGAAAAGTCACTATGTCGGTTATTTAACTCCTCATCTGTTTCTGAAAATCTGAACGAGATGTCTGGATCAGAAAGCGTTCTACTTTTGGAATCTAAGCTCGATGTATCTTGTGATCCATTTCGTGTTCCCCTTTCTCTCATTGTTTGGAAATTATGAGTATAAATTTTGTTAATGATTTTAACAATATTCTGTCATTAGATTTGTAAAAATGGAGATTGAAAACCATGAAGAAAACGGATGAAATGCATCAAGAAATGAAACCAATGGCCCAAGAACAAAGGAAAGTTTTCGGACATGCAATCATGTTTTACAATGGAGAAGGGGGTTAAGGAATATGATGACATGGAATGATATTTAGGAGATATGACATAATCAAATGTTTGGTGAATAGAGAAGTTCGGGGATCCTTAAGTTTGATCAAAATTAATACCAAAATAGAAATTTTTTTTCACCAGTTCATATACATTTTGCATTCACGTATAAGCATGATCAAGATCCTATGTGTACCAACACACAGTTGTTTACCAGTCATGAGGTTGAGGGTTTGAGTCCACTGATATGTTGTGATTTATTTAGATAAAGATACACTTGTTTATGTAACTCATAGGTTATATAAACACTTCGGTGTTGTTTGTTTGTTAAGAGGCTCTTAATCTGAATTTGATTTGCACATCTAAATCTGAATGTGTGGTTGAGAAATGTGAATTTTATTCCAACTTAATGTGAATAAGTGGTTGAAAAATCTGAATTTGATTGATACAAAAGTGTTTGTTTTGTAAAAGTAACTAAATATGTTAGATTATTAATGTTTACAATTAAAATATCTAACAATTTTTATTAGGCGTGAAAATTTTTCATCCGCTACAAAATATGCTTTGACACGACACAATAATAAACAGGTTATAGTTGTGATTAAATGGGTGGTCGACACAATTAAAACGGTTTATAACGAGTCGGGTTTGGCTTGATATTCTCAACACATCAAAACATGTTTAGGTTGTGATTTTACATTTTAACACGAATTATCACCCTAGTTATTATTGTTGGGATTTTATACTCATAACAATTATATATAAAACAAATAACATCATCAAAGCATGCAGCGGAAGACAATAGAAATAATATATGTAAATAATTAACCAAACAAGAAAGTGCGTACCTTTTAGCAATTCAAGAATCAAACGATGATTTAACAAGAACCAAAACCCAAAACCCTAATTAAGGGTTTATACAAATCGACCCAACACAAAAGTCGACTACCAAGATTCACAAGCTCAAGCGTGCTTGTCCTTCGTTCTTGTACACACGTACTAATAGCGATTTGATGTGAAAAGCTAGTTCCTTGAATCACAAATAAAACCAAACACTTGTTTCTTTAGTTAAGCAAAATCGAAACCCTTATGGTGAGGGGTGTTCGACCGGCCACAAAAGAAAGAGGGAAGAAGAGGAGAAATTAGGTATATTGGTGATCCAAGGTTAGGAGAATAATGAATACAATGGATTGTATTTATAGTTTCTCAAAACTTGGTGACCAAGAAATCCCACCTCCTTGGGTTGGGTAGCCCACGACCGGCCAAGCCATCCCAAAGGGATTCCGGATCCTTCTTGTCCACTAATTTCATTCTTAGTCCTTGTAGTTTATATTTAACGACCGTTAACCAAACCTCATTAAATATTTAACTATCGTTATGTTTTATTTCGTGACTAATAATTAATAATAACATTTTATATAATAATTATTAACATCAACTCTCATACGTAATGTGTGCAATCCCGAAGTCTCGAGTTCGAATCCGGTCATACTAATATTAATAATTATCCATAAACCTTTCAGCTCCCACTTGGATATTACTTAATATAGTAATGACATTGGTTAGTCTAGCTTTCACACGCCAATGCCCCCAGATCAAATCGAGTATGGTCTCCTGGAAAAAACCATTTAATGATTCATCATTTTTACTTATCATTTTGTTACTAATACTACATTAACTATGAATATGGATCAAGTCATTTCATAAGTTAATATTCTGTTTCTCGTTGTATTTCGATTGAACAAGATTACCAAATCATCTGAACGTATTCCAGATAGATCTTGGGTAAGGCCTTACAAACATCTTGCCAATCCTACGAGGGGCCCAAATATAGTATTATGCTTTGAAACAAATTCAAATGAACAAATTCTCTTGACTACAAACATAACTCATGAACTTTGTAACACTTCCAAAAATAGCCCTTATAACTACCAGTTACGGATAGCGTTAGACTATCTTACACAAATGCACTACATTCATAACAGTTATCTGGTATCTTAAGTCTGAGGATAAACACTTCATGATATACTTAATGACAAAGATCCATAAAGTATCATCATGTAAAGTTGGGATGAGTCCTATATTCAATTCATTGAATATCATGTGAATTTGGCATGTCCCATGCATCAATATACTTAAAGTATATTCTACCAAAACTCAGATTTGTCTTAATTCAATGACATTCCCACATCATTGATCGACAACGAACTTTTAGAATAACATAAGTTATTCACGGATTAAACATGCAAATATAGGATATAATATTAAGAAAATGAAAAACAAACATAACCAATATTTTATTTCATTTAAATAATATTTGTTCAAAACATCCCTTATCCAAATACTAAATAGATCAATGCATGATAATACTTGTTAATGAATTATGCCTCAAGTAATGACAATCAAACTTGTTGACAAGGCATAATTTCAACTAACTTTGATCTATCGGAATTTTGAGAATACTTATTTCAAGAATTCAACTAGTGAAGTTCTTGTATGTGTATATTCAAAATATCTTGATATTGCCACATAATATTTCATAAAGTGTGTGACATCCTCAAGCACCAATTTATGACAATCAAACTTTCAAACATTTTTAAAGTTTAAAGTATTCTTATTCTTTATTGTATAATGCAACTATGCTCTTAGTTGAGCACAACTAGTTCACATGGCCATTTACAAGGATGAAATCCTCCCATGACTAGTATTGAGTGTCATCTCAATTATACCAGCATCATTGTATACAAACAACAATATGCTCTTTAAAATCTCCGTAAACTTCAATATCTACAGTGTAATGTTTGATGCCTTCCAAACTTTCAAGTTTGTTGGCTATGACAATTACGCAACAATTGCTGTATTGCTCATCTATAGAATTTTGAGAGCAAATCCAGGCTGAGGAATGTAATTCTAAATTCAAACATATTCTATTAGAATATTCATTACACTAGTTATCTAATAACTTCATTAGATATCAATGTTGTCAAATCATCTTGCATTCAAGCATGATACAACAGTAACATGATGTACATGAAAATCCTTATGTCAAACGAAGATTTAATTCATGTTCTACATATCCATTTTCCAAATGATATATCATGTTCTATTAGACTCATTAATTTAATACCGCCATGTTTACTAACAATAAACATAAACTCCAAGGTTGTATGTCTTATTTTCTAAATCTTTAATGTGAAGTTCCATTCCAAACTAAAACTTAACATTTAGCTTAGATGGAATGTTACTACCCACAACATATAAGGTTTAAAGAAAATAAACACAATACTCCCACTAGCTTTCAGGAATACTTAGAAATTATCTTATTTTAATTTTTAAACCAAACTTTGATTTAATAGTTAAACATAAGAATCATCTCCTAGATGCATGCATATATCCATTCATGGATTCTTGCATTTTGTACATTTCCAAAGATTATGTGAATTCATAAAACTCCTTTCGATTGCTTATCGTCCTCGCAAAAGCAATCACACAAGAAATAGTTTTAATATTCCATTGTCATTTTTCATATCAATGAAAATAATTATGACAATTATAATCATTATATATTTAATGTGTCAAGGAAAGAATATTCAATCACAGTTAATTGCTTAAGTGTGATTAATAATCTTGTCACAAGTCATGCATTAAACATATGTACAATTTTGTCCATATGATTTCTTCACAAAGAATTTAAACCGCTAGGGTTTTCCTTCCTTTGAAGAAACTCATCTTTATTAAGATAAACCAAGTTCCAGAGTTGATTATCTTTATGGACAACATCTTAACATTCATAGTATGAATAATTTACCACAATTCAATATTAGGTAAATGCATCATCATGATTAACAGGTTTACCATGATCCTGCAACTCATATATCTCAGCACATCAATCAATTATCTGAGAATCCTTGCGGATCTATGAATGAGAATTCCATCATCTTGAGGTCTATCAAATTTGTCCTCATCATGATATTTACTAGTGTATTTTAGAAGATTATGTGTTTTGTAAGTGTAATTTAATCTCTTCAAGATCTAAACAAAACTCCCACTTGCTTTTGTAATTTAAAGACTATCTATAAATACTTTAGCAATTAGAACAACACTAAATTGTTTTCTTTTGGGATATTACAAATCACATTAACAGTTCGTAAATCTTGTTCAATAATAACCTACTCCATAAGTAGTTTTAACAAATCAGAACTTCAATATAAGACTCAATGTGATTCATCACATTCCATACTAAAATGGTGTCTTATTAATCTTCTAGATTTGAGTTTTATTAAGTATATCCAATCAATACTCAATTTTCTAACCTTGATAACTTTTGGAAGAAAAGAAGATATAGTTATCTTGAATCAAACAATATAACAAATATTTGATTCTTCTAACTGAACATTCCTTATACATACAGTATTTCATTAGAATTAATATTGTAAGACAATCTAACAATATTTAAGATAAACATATTCCTTTTGGCCTACCTATTTACCAACTAAGTCAACTTAATGGTATAATAGAATATCCAAGCCAATTGCATGTTTTATAACATAAGTATTCTTTGACCAAGTCAAAAAACATAACAGTTATAGTATCTTACTTTATATTATAAGTCTTTAAAAGACTTCATGTTTGTGAGTCTATACATAAACACATAACCATGTATAATTTAAAGTTATTATGAACACCACGCCATGGTTTCAATTAATTAATTTTCAAGTTAATAAACTACTCTATCTATTTATGTCATTCTAAAAATACATAAATATTTAAGATAGTATTACTTTATTTATTTATGTCATTCCAAGAAGTGTCCAACTTAAGAAACTGTAAAAACATCCACACCCGATCCCACGACAAGTGGAGATTTACCTTGAGATTACAATCTAGCCAAGATCTCACTTAAAACTAAAATGTAACTTCAAGTGTTTCTATATTTTGAATGACATAAGACATAAAAGTAGTCTATGCTATAATCTTGACACATGTTCTTTAAGCAAGACAATCTTATTAGAATGTTAATCTCTTGTCATACGATCAAGAGAATTCATTAATCATATTTGTATGTGTTGTTCCTTTGCACACAATAAATGCTTCTCCCACTTGTGCATAGAACAACACCATATAGCACACAAACAACACGACTTGCATTTTGTTTATGTGAACAATATGATAGTGTCATAGATATATATAAGCATTACAAGTAGATGTAGGACCACTGAATTATCAAGGAATCATTCATGACTATCCTTGAGAATATGAATGTCTACATTTTTGAACGTAATGTATTATCTCAAGAAAATCTAGAAATAATCTGAGTCACTACCAAGATAATAAATCTTGTAACTCCCACTGAATTAGACAACGTTACAATAATGTCTTATTCAGTAATACACCACAATACTCCCATTGGATTTGACAACATTGTAAGTGTTTCATTAACCAGTGAAAATAGCGTGCTATTACGTTACTACCCCTTTGTAAGACCATTCGTAACAATTACTTAGGTACTAAAAGAGTGTATTCTACTCTGTAGATGATGGATTATCCATCAATGCTATTAACTTGAAAAATTGAGCATGCAATTTCTTCCATAATAGGTCTACTATCCCCACAATGGTGTGTAGCACATTTAATTGGTCAAATCAAAACAACTAGATAATATATACTAGTTTGTCTTTTACCAATTTTGCGGTAATTAGTCT
Organism: Chrysanthemum seticuspe; assembly: GCA_019973895.1. NCBI lineage: Eukaryota > Viridiplantae > Streptophyta > Magnoliopsida > Asterales > Asteraceae > Chrysanthemum > Chrysanthemum seticuspe. Next base: position 275,614,662 of record BPTQ01000008.1, on the reverse strand, counting down.
AGCTTCTAATTTTAATAACTCATAAAATGTCAAACATATTTTCTAGTTGACCAAAATGTCATATAAGAATTCAATCACCAACAGAGGGTAATGAAATCTCTTAAGGAAAACATTGTATGCAATTTTCTTAACTATTAAAGTTGCTATGAGTTATATTAGAATTTAGACAATTCTAATGTTCCTAACATACCTTTCTCAATCATGAAAAGGAATAGGATTGAGTCACACTCTTCTTCCATGGAAAAGAGTTTATGTTTGTCTTTTAGTAAATTTTTCTTGATCAAACATTCGTTTGAAAACAGAACTAGATCAATTTACCAAAGCCCAAACTACGTTTACGGTTTAATGTTGCATTAATACAATCAAAAGAATTAACAAAATTCAATTTTTAGTATTTTCGATAATTAAATCTTTCAAGAAAATAAAATACCCTTGGTCAATATTCATATTAACCATAGAATTTTCCTTGAATCTAGGACCCTCATTATCATAGTTTCACCACATCAGTTGATCTGCTAGTGATGAAAGTATAGAATAGGTAATTGTCGAAGAACAATAATTGACAAACAAGTTTGCAATTCCTAGAAAATATGGGATTTACAATTTTGCCAAACAATTATGCAAAATGTAAGCATGTTTCATCCCATCTTATGCCTTAAGTCACAGGTCTCACTAACTAACTTAATTAAGTTGTCTAACTTAGAAACTGCAAATCATAAAGCTGAGGTCTCACACAACAAAATAATTCACCTTGTCATTGTAATCTAGATCAAGGTCTCACATAACTAAATTACAACTTCAAGTGTTTCATATCATTAGATGGCATAAACTTAAATTTAAATGGTACAATTTTTGACGTGTAATCAAAACTTATGTATAAAGAAGCATGCATACAACTTTATAGCATAATATTTCGAAAACCTTACATAAGATTTTAATTGCTAAGATTAAATTCTACAAAGTTTTAATCGATGCGTTGAGAAACTTACAACTTTGCACTAAGATGCTTCGTACATAGAATGGTTATACTAGGTAGCTCCAATCGAACTCACGGGGGCAGAGGACCAGGTAAGCGTAAAAGCATAACCTTAGACATCCATTCAGTGAGACTGTGCTCACTTCTTAAACAACCCATTTATAGTTTGTTCTAGTGGGTGAGCCGTTCTAACCATTTAGTACAGTCGCATCAATCGATTAAAAGTTCAAGAATAATTCTTAGATAACAATCAATTTCGCCATTATTTAGTCCATTTAATTTTCTATTCATAAAAAACCCTTTTTGCTTACTAACATGTCAAACACTATATAAACAAAAAAGCATTTTAATAAAAATTAAACACACTCAAATAATATAAACATATAACTAAACAATTTAACATATGTAAAATCAATTAGCCACATGCATAATTATTTCAATAAACTCTAATAACAATTCTAGTCGTAAATAAATGCATACATTAACTAGGACTTTCATCTCGCAAGAAGATGAGCCACATACATCGACAAGTCGATTGCGTAAGCCGAAGTTAATAATATACCAATTAGCACATAACGAATTTTATTAGTTATAATTGAGGTCTTCCCCAATTCAATAATTATTAAATAAATAAAACATGTGTGTATCACTTAACAATTAATCAATAAACAAAAAACAATACTCAATGGCAAAACATGCATGTTCCACCATGGATTCCGCATAACAATTATCACCCAAGATACGCATATTACATGTCACATAACAATTATTCATTAATTAACCACATAAAATTAGCATGTAATCCTAGGGTTTCTACAAGTTTTACAAAATTAAAACCTAATAAAATAAAATAAGGGTAATCGACCCATACATTAAAAAATTAGGGTTTCGAATTCAAAACCCTAGAAACCATAAAAAGCATGCATATAATCATAAAGATCCAATTTTTATGTGTTTCGGTAATTAATTACATCATATTAACGGCTCGTGATGCCACTGTTGGGATTTTATACTCATAACAATTATATATAAAACAAATAACATCATCAAAGCATGCAGCGGAAGACAATAGGAATAATATATGTAAATAATTAACCAAACAAGAAAGTGCGTACCTTTTAGCAATTCAAGAATCAAACGATGATTTAACAAGAACCAAAACCCAAAACCCTAATTAAGGGTTTATACAAATCGACCCAACACAAAAGTAGACTACCAAGATTCACAAGCTCAAGCGTGCTTGTCCTTCGTTCTTGTACACACGTACTAATAGCGATTTGATGTGAAAAGCTAGTTCCTTGAATCACAAATAAAACCAAACACTTGTTTCTTTAGTTAAGCAAAATCGAAACCCTTATGGTGAGGGGTGTTCGACCGGCCACAAAAGAAAGAGGGAAGAAGAGGAGAAATTAGGTATATTGGTGATCCAAGGTTAGGAGAATAATGAATACAATGGATTGTATTTATAGTTTCTCAAAACTTGGTGACCAAGAAATCCCACCTCCTTGGGTTGGGTAGCCCACGACCGGCCAAGCCATCCCAAAGGGATTCCGGATCCTTCTTGTCCACTAATTTCATTCTTAGTCCTTGTAGTTTATATTTAACGACCGTTAACCAAACCTCATTAAATATTTAACTATCATTATGTTTTATTTCGTGACTAATAATTAATAATAACATTTTATATATTAATTATTAACATCAACTCTCATACGTAATGTGTGCAATCCCGAAGTCTCGAGTTCGAATCCGGTCATACTAATATTAATAATTATCCATAAACTTTTCAATTATTATCTTGTACATATTTTTTTGTGCGATGATTCTCCTTAAACGTACATTTTACAAGAAAGCGAACAAAATAAACAAAATGGAAAGAAAACCAAGTATAAAAAGATTAAAAAAATAATAATAAATTTATGAGACATTAAGAGGTGTTAAGACACCTTTTTAATATCTAGTTCAACAAGATATTTTTACCTCTTAATGATTAGAAAAAATCAAACACTCTTAATCTTGATTGCCTTTTACTGCCCTTTAATGACAGTAAAAAAAACAAACACACTTTTTGGTCTAAACATCTGATTGCATCTGACTGAGTCAGATTAAGATGTTTTTTAGAAAAACAAACACAACCTTCGTTAGAACGACTATATATGGCAATAAAATACTTAGTAATTACCTTTGTTTCGTTTGCAGCTAATCATGCACGAAGTATAATAGGGGCAGGAAGGGGTGGTGGCCCCCCCAAAAGTCTAACTTTCATATGTAAATTTTAGATGTGTCCTATGTATAAACGTATTAATATAAGAACAATTTGTAGTTTGGCCCCTCCTAAATAATATAACTCTATTTTGGCCCCTCCAAAGAACTTGTTCAAGCTTCGTCCCTGCAGCTAATGCTTTTGGTCTCCAAGTGGACTATATTGCACCTCTAAGAAAAATAATGTCCACAACGTATAAGGCCACCAAGTAAAGTAAATAAATGTTTTAAATCAGGTTCAATCATACCCAAAAAAAAAAATGACTGTTCGTAGTCATATACTATGAGGCATACAAGTTGATAACTTTCAAAACAAAATAATCAACCTTACATATCTCCAAAAGTCTCCCTCCTACTAGGTATGAAAATATATATATATATATATATATATATATATATATATATATATATATATATATATATATATGGGGTACAAATTCATCGATCAAGCTTTATGCGTTTCTGGCTCCCAAGGTTCAGCCTTATTGGCACCCTTGGATCGATAAGGCGGTATGTTAACTGATGTTGTCAGATAATAGAGTATCTGGTTGTCAATGCAATCATACCTGCAGTCAATAAATCAGAACTCAGCCTTAATTAGCTTTCATAAAAGACAAACTCCATTCAAGTCTGTTATCATGTGATTCTTAGAGAAGGCAAACTTATTCAATTAATTTACGATTGGGTCAATTCAGTCATTTTCTATATTTAAACGGGTCAAATGTGTCGAAAAAGAGTCTAAAGTCCAGAAAACTCTATCTTTAACGCATATATGAGCATGTATTAGATCACTGCCAAAATTATTTAGTGTAGTAATCTACTAGACATACTATTTATTTATGTAAGAAAGTTAAAAAAAGGGCAAATAGTTGTTTGGTGCAACCATTGCCCAATCCAAAGCAAACTTCTTATAAACACAACTCTTTGGGGCTACCCACTGCAGCCTAATAATCCAGAATCATGGAGATTTCCTGGCTCCATTGGTCTTGTGAGGCGGTCTTTGGAGCCCGGTTGTCACCAAGGATTTTCCCTTGACCATTTTGCCAACTGATGATTGTTTTTTATTTGACATCCTCGGCTCATTACAATGTTTAAATGTTTGTCAAAAAGCCAGGGTTGTCACTAATAAGTGTATCAGAAAATCAATGAGTTTATTTGTAATAGTAATTGCGGAGAAATAGCGAAATTTTACTTAAAACTTCCAAGAGAAGATTATAAAAAACCAATTTTCGTGCCACATTCCAAAATAGTATGTGACTGATAGGTACGTGGCACAAAAAGATATTATTAGTAACACAGACCATTAGTAATAAGATTGACTTAAAAAATTATAGTTGTGAAACAAAGAGAGTGGCAAAGAGGAGTAAAAATACTCACAAGTTCCGGCAGAGTGTGTCCATGAACTTAGAAAGGTTGATGATATTTGTTCTTGTTTCTTCAACTTTTTCTGCAGGACCGTCGTCAAATGGCTCTTCTAAGAAAAGCGAAAGTTTCTCGATATTAGCCGCAAGCTTTTGTTGATGGTCCTCAAACAGAAGTTGTTTATTATTCCTATCTACTTTTGTCATTTCATATCTGAGATATGCATTATTAAACATATAATATGCAAACACATAGGAATATGCAAGAAATTTTCTTGACCTAGAGAGTCTATTGGCTCCATCTGTCAACCAAGAATCACGTTTATTTACAAGATCCCGAGCTTCCATTTTCGTTATCTTATCCCTTAAATGTTTCTGTAGAGTGACTTCAGCCTTCAAAGAATCTGTATGAGTTTTGTAATGATTATAATAATGTGTGTACCGTATAAGTTCTGATTTAGCCTGTTTTGCATTTGCTATCTGCTCTTCTTTGAAACTCCCGCAAGTGTGATTTGCTATATTGGTCCACGTGTGTGAAATGCCAGTTGCCTCACCACATAACCAACTACAAAATCCCATACACAAGATAGTAAGTAGTAGAGCACTTCTTTTCTTCTGAAATAATACTTCATTTAGAAGGGGATTTTGTTCATAAAACATTAGAAGTGCAATAGTTACTAATTGTAAGATTTCTTAAGGACGAGGTGGGCGCACATTTTAAATTTTAGTTTATGAAAAGACCAACTGGGGCCATTTGAAGGATAAGAAAGTAAGTTTGGTGAAATTCGAGTAAAAGTATCCCAAGTTCAAGGGAAAGTATTCCAAATTAGGGTAAAAGAAATTGTAAATAGGTAAAACTTTTGCCATTGATAATCACTTTGCCACTAATAAACAAACATACGATCGTATACTCACAAGCAAAAGATGTGTATCCAACATTATCAGACAATTAATTTCACAACGCAAATCCACTTATCCCCATAATTAGAATAAGTTAATTAATTAATTTACTTAGAGAGAAGAAGGATACCAAAATGGTTGACCACACAGACACACGACCAGGTTGCATCCTCCATTCTTTTCAACTGCTTTAGAGCATTTGGGACAAGTCTTTGTATTGGCCATCAACCAATTAACAGTCTCGGATTCATCCTGGCACTTTTTGGTCCAAAGCTCCCACATTTGACATGAACAAGGAGAATGTGCTTCTGATGAGCAATTAAAACAAAACTGAAAACCGCAAGCGCATTCAACCTCACAATACTCATCATCCTTAACACGAATGGCGTTTCCACAATGTGGAAGGCTAGGACACCACTTTACTTTCTTATTATCCTCAATATATGACTCTAGAAGAAACCTATCAAATTTATTAGCCAGCTCAGGATCCTTTTCACTGACATATTTCCTGATTTTATCCTCATCACAAATTACATCGCATTTGTAAGCCATGCAACTGATTCGCCTACTTTGGCCCTCGTTTATCTTTGTCATAAAGTGTTCTGTCCAACCTTGAAATAACGTAAGATGTAAAAAGTGTTATCTTTTCTTAATAAACGGTGGTAAGATGGGCGGGTCACTTAACGACTAGGATTGTTTACACCTTTAAACCCTTTTCTGACGTTTTATTAATAAATAATGCATTCATTTTTATTTTTTTTTTACAAAAAGCAATTTTTTCAAAATAATAATATAACTTTTTGCTTAAAATGATTTAGGAAGTCATAGTAAACTTTAGGTGACTATCAAGCCATTTATCGTGTAGCTAATCTTTCTAATTGACCCTTGTTTTAGATAAACACAGCCCGAAGCGATCGACTCATAAATGGGAAAATTTGTGGTGAAAGGTAACTAAAATTCTCAATTTATGTGGGGTATAAGAGATTTCTCGATCATCAAAAGGAGGGAAAGTTCAATTTTCTAACATAAAAGGGAATTTTTGTTAAGATTGAACGAACTAAAAACAATTGTCGAAATTCAGATTATCACTCTCATTTTTGTTAAGAAAAATGAACTTCCACCTAGCTAGAATTCTATTCATACCCCCACACTGTCAAATTGAAAATTTCAGTAACCTTTCTTGGTAATATTTTCTTGATTTTAACATAGATCCAAATTGCCTTCTTAAATAAAAGTGTGTCCTTACAATTGTTGCAAAAACAATGGCTGCAATCCATTTTGGTCATCTTATTGAAAGGGACTTCGTCCATGCAAATTTCACAAAGTGCTGGAGAAGATGATTGAACTAAAGCAATTTCACTACCATCATGTACCATTACAGATGCTTCAAAACAAAGTCTCTCCTTTCCCTTTTCCGCCAACACTTCATAGAATTTATTTACGTCCCACCTATAATGTATAAGTAGAGTTCGTGTATGATGTTCTTTTAAATGTAGCTTCTCCATTATTTTTTCTATGTCTTCTCTCTGAAAATATATATAAAGAATCTTAGTCGACCTCCACTGGGAACAATCACATACCAAAATTAAGCTTCACAGAAAATATGACTCACCTGTGCGGCCGGTAAACATTCTTTTGTGATAACCTACATTTTACACAAAGAAAACATTTGCATTTGAACTAAGCATAAGATTATTAAGAGATAGAAGGAGAACACAAACCAAATTAAAATTAACCTTTTCATGGTCAGTTTTTATTAAATAAACCACATTCTATCAAACATTAAGCTATTAAACTACAAACATTATGAGATTTTACAAACTAAAGTTATCTAGCTCATTATTAAGTTTATCAAGTATTAGACATACAAAAACACAAATAATTAACAGTTGGCTTATTGTTCTTTTTCTGAGAACAATATGATGCTAGCTTAGTAACTTATACAATAAAAAAAACGAAAAGAATCCATGGGCCGGGTTTAAACTTTAAAAACTTCAAACACATAAACCCTAATTCATAGGTTTGATTTTCTAAAATAAAAACACGAGAAATGTGAACTAGCAGGGCGGCGGGTACCCTGAGATTAAAATTTAACTCTACTTCACAAAAAAACGATATAACTCTACTTTTTATCAAAAAACGATATACCATGAGATAACGATGAGCTGGTCTTGCCTATCCTTATCAATATAACTCTACTTCACCAAAAAACATAAATAATCATTGAAAAACAGGAGAAGGGAAACCAGTAATTATGTTTTGAGGGTATATTTGTAATTTGGGTAGCTTTCTTTCCTTTCCTTCCAACTTAAAATAAAAACTCAAGAACACAAATACAAATAACCACTTTCTTCACAGTTTCATTCCTTACTTTCCCCTTCCCATCCCATCCCCTTCCATTCTTTAAAAATTTGACTTGAGAACAGAGTGTAAACAAAAAAAAAATAATAATAATAAAATAATAATTATAAAATAAAAAAATTATACTTTTTTTTTTATTTGCATCCGGTCTATGCATACCAATTTGATACCATACTTTAAACCTAAAGTTTTTTTAATTACCATACAAGGCGAATCATGATCAGGTTTCAGTGACTCGGTTTCTGGTAGATCATCGTCTTCATAATCACTAACCTCGTCATCATCAAGATCAACATCAACATCATCTTCATCATATTCGCTATCAACATAATCCATTTTTAATACTCTGTATATAGGTACACACGTAAAACTTATATTGTGTAAATGTACGTATTAGAACGTAGACGTTGATAATGATGTAAGTGCGAATATGAGGTTTCGGAGTTGTTATATAGGTTTAGATGAGTGTCATAACGAACCCTTCGGAGATGAAAATGTGATCATATCTAATTTAACTCAAAAGTCTTGAGCTTCAAGCTAGATTAAGTAGTAAAATTACAATATTACCCTTTAATCTTCCTTTATAATTACTTTAGTTCCACAATACTATATTTCTTAAACTTTTATTTGGATGTTGCAAAATATTTAACAAGATATGTTTCTCTAAATGAATAATGATTTTGTACACATATGCATAGAAAGTAGAAACTTAGCTCACATATATATATATATAGATTTTGTACCAATTAGTATACATATATAAACGGATTTGATACGAATGTATCTAGTTTTATTTTTTAATTCAGATCTGTAACATATATCCCGATCCGTTTAAGTTTTTACGCTAATTGGTATATCCTGCTAGTAATATTACACCATTTAATATTTATGAGGCACTTTATTTTGCTTACTCATAAATTCATGTTTATCGAGAAACATATCTCCACTATCCATCAGTTTGATCTGATGGTGAGAATTAACATAAGATTTAAAAGGTAAACCTAAGTCTATGTTTTTTTTTCTTGTCTTTTTGTCTTTCTTTTTTATTCACATATACAAAAACTGGTATTCGTTACTCCAAAAATGTGTGACGATATGCATATAGTCACACACGTTTTTTTTTGGTGTGTGTCACCAAAGATCGCGCCACCGTAGACATTGTTGAGTTCGTGGCCTTTTTCATTGAAAAAGAGTGACCAAAACCCGAATATGTGTGACAAATAAGGCACAAGTTTTGTTGGATTAATCAGTATTAGTGAGCGTAAACACTTAATAGTCACACGAATGGTTTTTTAGAGTAACTATTGTTCGTCTTTTGGCCACATAAATATATAATAGAGTTAATTACATAAATCGTCCTTGTGGTTTGGTTAAAATTACGGATCTTGTCCCTGTGGTTTTTTTTAAGCGGTTACGTCCCCGTGGTTTCTCAAAATTACGGATCTTGTCCAAATTTTGACCCGCTCGTTAAAAAAGACGTAACTTGACATGATGGACTAACAGAGGGGTTAACCTTGTAAATTACTCTTAAAATACAAACCACATGGACGATATATGTAATTTACTCTTAAAATACAAACCACAGGGACGATATATGTAATTTACTCTTACAAAAAAAAAAAAAAAAAAAAAAAAAAAAAAAAAAAAATCTCTAATTTTATTTTACGAAAATATTTTAGTTTTATTATAATAAATTAAAAAAATATTGTTAAAAAAATATTAAAAAATTTAATAAAAAAAATCATTTTACTATAACACTTAAAAAAACTTTTTATTTAAAAAATTAATTTATTAAACTTTTTTATAATAATTAAAAAAACTTTTAAAAAAATTAAAAAAAAACTTTTAACAAAATCTGTTCATTTTAAAAAATAAGTTTATTAAAAAAAAATTAAATAAATTAAAAAAATTAGAAAAAATCTTTTTTTAACTTTTATTATAAAAACGGACGAAAGCGCAATTTTTATACGTTTTCGTCCATTTTTATAAAAAGGAAAAAAGATCGTATAAAAACGGTTGAAAACATACAAAAACGGACAAAAACTCATTAAAACATATAAATGTCCGTTTTAATTCGTTTTCGTACGTTTTTTATAAAACGTACGAAAGCGTACAAAAACGCATTAAAACGGACATTTATACGTATAAATGCCCATTCTTATGCGTATAAATATCCTTTTTAAAACGTATAAATGTCTGTTTTAATGCGTTTTCGTACGTTTTTGTACGCTTTCGTACATTTTATCAACAACGCACGAAAACGCATTAAAACGGACATTTATATGTTTTAATGTGTTTTTGTACGTCTTCGTACGTTTTCATCCGTTTTTATAATTTTTTTTTTCTTTTTATAAAAACGATCGAAAACGTATAAAAATAGCGCTTTCATCCGTTTTTATAATAAAATTAAAAAAATATTTTTTCTAATTTTTTAATTTATTCCAAAAAATATTTAATAATTTTTTTTAAATGAACAGATTTTGTTAAATATTATAGTAAAATGATTTTTTTTTTAATTTTATAATATTATTTTACAAAATTAATTTTTTTAAAGTTTTTTTAATTATTATAAAAAAGTTTAATAAAATTAATTTTTTAAATAAACAGTTTTTTTAAGTGTTATAGTAAAATGATTTTTTTATTACATTTCGTAATATTTTTTTTTTTAACAAAATTTACTTTTTTTAAAAGTTTTTTTTAATTTATTATAATAAAATTAAAATATTTTCGTAAAATAAAAATAGAGATTTTTTTTTTTTTTTTTTTTTTTTAGTAAATTACATATATCGTCCTTGTGGTTTGTATTTTAAGAGTAAATTACATATATCGTCCATGTGGTTTATATTTTAAGAGTAATTTACAAGGTTAACCCCTCCGTTAGTCCATCATGTCAAGTTACGTTCTTTTTAACGAGCGGGTCAAAATTTGGACAAGATCCGTAACTTTGAGAAACCACAGGGACGTAACCCGCTTAAAAAAAACCACAGGGACAAGATCCGTAATTTTAACCAAACCACAAGGACGATTATGTAATTAACTCTATATAATATATGTGACATTTGAGATGATTTATTCAAGTAAATGTGTATTATGTGTGACTATTTTCCGTCATGTGGCCATATGAATATATAATATATGTGATGTTTGTGATGATTTAGTCACTTAACGGGTGTGTTTTTTTGGAGTTAGCCACATACAATTTAAAACAAAGCGGCCAAAAGTGTTAATAAGTGTGACTATATGTTGTTTAAAGTGAAGAAATGCGTATTTTGTGCGACTATTATTCATCCAATGACCACTTGAATTTTATGTTTGTGTGGCTATTTGTAATATTTAGTCACACAAAGCATGTTAGTTTTGGGTATTTAGTCACACACAATTAAGCAAAAAGTGGCAAAAAGTGTTAATAAGTGTGACCATATGCTGTTTAGTGAAGAAATGTGAATTTTGTGTGACTATTGTTCATCCAATGGCCACTTGAATTTTATGTTTATGTGGCATTTTGTAATATTTAGTCACACAAAACATGTTTGTTTTGGGTATTTAGTCACGTACAATTAAGTTGGTGTGATTTTCTCTGTTTTGGGTCGAACCGAACCAAACCAAAACCGAAAACCATCTGTATATAGAACCAAATATGGTCGGTTCAGTTCATTCCGGTTTGAGTCGGTTTTTTGATTTTCGGTCTAATATGCTCAGCCCTAAGTTTGTGTACCAGAAAGATTTACCATTGTTACCTCTAGACTAAAGGAGTACAAGTACAAGAAGTTAAATATTTCTATACTACCTTTTATGAGTCCCGAGGAGGAAAGATGGTTATCGGTTCAGGTGGGTAGGTAGAGAATACCTAGGGGTGAGAGATAACTTTATTTAAGGAACTCGACAAAATAGCCTTGTAGTTCGGGAGAAGGGGTGCCTCCACACAAAGGGGGTCGCAGTGATGAGGCCCAGGCGACGAGCTACTGTTTACCAAAAATACAGTTCTCCGCAAAGTTGTAAGACCATGTATGGGGGTTGCCCCTAGCAGTGCCGGTAAGTCGAGGAAGTTGGTGACCTGATGACAGGGGAGCCGACGACTAAAGCCCCGGTAAACGGCGACCATAACTATAATGGTCTTAAGGCAGCGAAATTCTTTGGCAGGTAAGTTCCAACCCACACGAAAGGCGTAACGATCTGGGCACTGTCTCGGAGAGAGCCTCAGTGAAATAGACATGTCTGTGAAGATGCGGACTACCTATACCTACACGTGGACAGAAAGACCCTATGAAGCTTCATGTGGGACTGGAGTTGGGTTTTTCTTGCGCATCTTAGGTGGAAGGTGGAAAAAAAGAGGGGGGGGGGGGGGGGGGGGGGGGGGCTCTATGCCATCAGTGAGATACCACTGTAAAAGAGCTAAAATTCTAACATCGTGCCAGGACAGACGGGCCTATAGACAGTTTCTATGGCGCGTAGGCCCAAGGGACAATCTCAGGTGGATAGTTTCTATGGGGCGTAGGCCTCGTAAAAGATAACGAAGGCGTACAAAGGTTTCCTCTACAACTGGTCCATGCAATATTTGCGCTAATAGTGTTAGCTAAATCGGTCAATTTCTGTTTAGTTTGAAATTTGAAGAATAATTGTATTACTGTAAAATATCAATGCGTTGATGGACTTTGTTGCAACTTTAAGGCATTTTTTTTTTCTTTTAACAACAAAGACTCGCACACTCATTAAACATCCGAAATACGCCCAATCTCACAACTGGTACTTAAACTCACGCTAGACTAAAAGCTCATATGATATCTTCATGCCTTTGGACCCATAAACAAAATCAATTGATCAATGAAACTTGAACGATTGACTTGTCATATGAGCTTTTATTATTAGGGAAAGATCCGGTATCACGACTAGATTAAATAATATTCATGAAATGAGTGTCTGTTATCTACTGCTTCCTTGACCAAAAATTAGAACGAAAACAGAACTTTGAATTTAGAAATTAAGCCCGTGTCAAGTAACTAATTACCAGCTTTTTTTTTTTTTTTTTTTTTTTTTTTTTTTACAGCAAAACATGACATATATAATTACCAGTTAGATTAGGGACCTTGATGTCTATCAAGAACCGTCTGATACTTTATCATGAGATAGAACTCCGCATGACTTCACATAGTTTCTTGGTTGGTAACCAACAAAAATAGGGACATTTGTTATAGATGTCTTGTTTAACATTCACGTACAGATCTTGAAAGACCATTATGCAACAGATATCAGTCTAATAGCTTGTAAAATACTTGTGACTGCTTATGTTATATTTTTGGGGGGGTTTTGCATTAACCACCCAAAAAAAAAAAAAAAAAAAAAAAAAAAAAAAAACTAGTGCAGTTGTGCAAACAACATACTTCACAATGTTTATGGATAATAGACCAGGTCATTAAACCAAGTATGACTCAACTTCATACGAAGTTACGAACCGGAGATAAAAGCAACAAAATTATGGATAGAATGCTCAAGAGTGTGCAGAAACACATAGTTGACTTAATAATAGATTACATCGCGGCTAACCATTCATCTAATTTACAATGAAAAGTATAACCAAATTCTACAATAGTTGTAATTGTAATCCGCAAAAAAAACAACAAACAGATTCCCAAAACGCAATACTAAGTTGACGTGCGGTACCTTAACGTTTGGAGAATTGTGGGGCTTTTCGTGCTTTCTTGAGACCAGGTTTCTTCCTCTCAACAATTCTTGCATCTCTAGTAAGAAGTCCTTCTTTCCTAAGGGGCTTTCTGTGATCTTCACTCACTTTTAGCAATGCACGAGCAATGCCAAGAGAAATTGCTTGTGCTTGCCCGGAGAGTCCACCTCCATGTGCCTTCACAAACACATCATAGCTAGTCTCGTATCCTAAAGTTGCCAATGGGATTTTAATGTACTGGAGCCATAACGGGTTTCCTTGAAGATATTCCTGATGACAGCAGTGAACATATTAATAATGGTGATTAAAATATCTCCAAAAATATAAAAATTGGACTAAAAAAATAGGCTGTGGTGTATAGTTATTTACAAAATGACCCATAAAAGTTGTGTCTATCACGCTCAAACAAGTCGATAGATGATGCAATTCACATACTAATATATCTAAAGGGGCACTATACTCTTATGCGGGCATACTCGGTAGGGTATCCATATGTGAGCCACGTAGATATTCACAAAATTCATGGACTTTGTGGCTGGGAAATGATCACTAGAGGAGTATGCTATTTAACCAAAAATAATAATAATAATCATCATAATCATAATCATTAAAAAAAAAAAAAAAAAAAAAAAAAAGTTTTATTTAACCTTTTAGCAATCATTTCAAATTTTAAAGAAAAGAAAAAACCTCAAGTTCCTTTCTATTAATTTGTACTTCTTCCGTTGTTCAAATCACCAACAAACTCTATTAATGTGTTATTCAGTCTAGTGCTTATACACACCATCAGCAGGCACAGAACAACTTAATCTGCTACTTTTGAATACTGAATTGGTAACCATAAAACAAAGACATGTTCCATATATAATCCTGATATCATCAAGTGATCCCTAGTCCCTAACCTGGCGCAATTCCTATAGCGTAACCAAGGGTAAGTTTGTGTACCTAACAACAATTCAAGTGCATCTTCAAATTATCATCATCCAACGTACTAAAATTTTAATCCAGATAATTCTACCCCACTAAATACTTATTTCTTTTAGTCGCTTATTTGCTAATTTCACATTAAGTATCCCTATAAATAATCAGTACAGTGAGCACAATATTACAAACTAAATCAAGAACAAAAACCATCAACATATATAGATAAGCATCAAGAGGGTATTTGCGTTAGCTCATTTACCGGGCTTATAAGCTGATATAAATTTGTAAAAGCTCATAAGCCCACTTTTTTTGTCTTAGAAGCTTATCAAGTTCAAACTTAATTATGGGTTAAATAAGCCATAAGTTCAAACCTCAACTTGATAAGCTCCTAAGCCAAGAAAAAAAGTGAGCTTATGAGCTTTTCCAAATTTATAAGCCCGATAAATGAGTTAACATAAACACCCTCTAAACTAAAACACATCAAGAAACTCACAAACAATGAAATATAAGAAGAAAAAAAGTTAGTACCTTAGCGTCGCGGTAATTAATAATAAACTTGCCAGTGCCTTCTTGAATAACAACTCTAGCAATAGCACATTTCCTTCTACCAGTACCAATAAGTGTCTGAGCAGCAAACCCACCTGGCAATCTCGACTTTACATACTTTTCAATATTCATTGTCTCCAAGTTATCCCCTCCAGTCACTGGCTCAACTACTGCTGTTGCAACCACACTTAGTGAATGAGTTTTTTGGGTTTTGGGTAAATTTGGGGACTGGGTCAGTGAGATTGAGAAGGGTTTTTGGGAGATTTGTGAGGAGAATGAGAGGGATGAGAAGGATGATGTTAGGGTGGAGATGGATGTTGTCATTTTGATTTGTTTTGGGATGGTTTTTTGGGTGAGGTTTTGAAGATGAGTTTATGAATGGGTAAGAAGATAATGTGGGTTTTCTTCTTTTATTCACTAAAGTGCCCCTTTGTCTTTGGGGTGTTTGGTAATGGGTGACTGGGTGTTACGGATAGAAAAAAGTAAATTTATATGTATCAAATAATGTTTTAAAAACCGGTTTTCATTAGGTTCGGCCAAGTTTTCGGTTCAGGGTTTAACCCGGTAACCAAGCCGATTCTCAGTTTAACAGGTCGGGTCAATCCGGATTCTACAATACTGGTGTTTGAAGCATTTAGATTATGTTTGTTAAGTGAGTGAGAGTTGCTCGCACATTGCGACAGAAAAAATAAGAATCAGAAATAAGTAATATTGCTTGAATTTCAATTAATTTATAAATAATTTCCTGATATATAAAGTAACTAATAAGGACTATTTATTATGTAATATTTTCCAACTAAACTATCATCACAAATTTTCAACCTCTCTTCTAACTAAAATACGAGTATCAAATCGCAAAATTCGGCCCATGTTGATCAAATAATGACTCGGCCCACTATCAATAACCCTTAAACCAATCCTTATAACAAAACCTTATTACTATTACTATATATACTAAAGATCATTCCATGTTACATTAAATGCAAAGTTTCCCAAGTTGGCAAAAACAGTCCATGAGGTTTAAGTGTCGTTACAAAGTAAGTCCAAACATTAAATGCAAAGTTTCATAACTTGGCAAAAACAGTCCCTGAGGTTTAAGTGACGATGCAAAGTAAGTCTTCTAGCATTAATTGATATCTATAGCAACTTGGCAAAATTAGTCCCTACGGTTTAAGTGTCGTTACAAAGTAAGTCATTTGAAGCCAATCCCGCTGCATCGCGCGGGTTTCCACACTCGTATATTAACTAAAAGGCAGGACACAAGGTCTTCACTTGACACGTATCTCAGCATTAATTGCCAACTTTCGCAAGTTGGCAAAAATAGTCCCTGAGGTTTAAGTGTCGTTGCAAAGTAAGTCCAAGTTGGCAAAAATAGTCCCTAAGGTTTAAGTGTCGCTGCAAAGTAAGTCCTTTATAGCAATTTGGCAAAAATAGTCCCTATCCAAATTCACGTCTACAAAAGCAATCCCGTTGCATCGCGCGGGTTTCATCACTCGTATATACTAAAAGCCGTAGGATAGTGTTGCTACAGTAACACGAGCATTAAATGCTATCTACATTAAAATGGCAAAAATAGTCCCTAATGTTTAGTTATCGTTGCAAACTAAGTCCTTTCAAAATGTCAAAAATAGTCCCTAAGCTTTAGTTATCGTTGCAAATTAAGTCCTTTGTAAGTTTCTAGCATTAATTACTATCTATAGCAATTTGACAAAAGTAGTCCTTAAGGTTTAAGTGTCCCTTGCAAACTAAGTCCTTTGTAGCATTAATTAGTATGTATAGCCATTTAACGAAAATAGTCCCTAAGGTTTATTTGTCTTTGCAAACTAGGTCCTTCAAGGACTAACGATGTACCATAATTAAACTTTAAAGGACCGTTACATAAAAATATAACGGGGTCACAACACTTCCGCAGCAACGCGCGGGATTACCGCTCGTATATACTAAAGATCATTCCATGAGAATTAAATGCAAAGTTTCCCAAGTTGGCAAAAACAGCCCCTGAGGTTCAAGTGTCGTTGCAAAGTAAGTCCAAACATTAAATGCAAAGTTTCACAACTTGGCAAAAACAGTCCCTGAGGTTTAAGTGACGTTACACAGTAAGTCCATGAGAATTAAATGCAAAGTTTCCCACGTTGGCAAAAACAACCCCTGAGGTTCAAGTGTCGTTGCAAAATAAGTCCAAACATTAAATGCAAAGTTTCACAACTTGGCGAAAACAGTCCCTGAGGTTTAAGTGACGTTACACAGTAAGTCCTGTAGCATTAATTGCTATCTATAGCAACTTGGCAAAATTAGTCCCTAAGGTTTAAGTGTCGTTACAAAATAAGTCCTTTGAAGCCAATCCCGCTGCATCGCGTGGGTTTCCACACTCGTTATATCACTATTCTGCTAACCCTATCTCAACTCAAAATACAGCCAATGTCTTATACTCTCTTTCATTTCAACATCAAAAACGTAGCAACCACCATTTCTTGGTGTCTCCAAACACAATTTCTTTTGAAACAAGAATCACAAAGTCTTTTTTTATGCTGGAGTTCTTAAGCCAAATCACATATAGCCCTTGGTTCTTTCTTTATCTTTACGAATCAAAACAGAGGATTATTTTTGTTGTGGTTTTTGATTGAGAGGTATTTGATTTAGTCTTGGTAAGATTATTGATCAAGAAAAACGTAAGTATTTGCTTCAAGATCTTTAATAAGGTCTGAGGTAAGTGTTTGGTTGTTTTTCTTTCTTTTAAGATAGATGATGACTTTTTTATGATCTTTATAGATCTTATCTTGAATTATCAAGACTCAAGATTTTTTTTTCTTGTTCTTTTTTTTTTTTTTTTTTTTTTTTTTTTTTTTTTTTCGTTTAAGATCTTGAGGAGGATGGGCATGCTGTGGTGGTTTGTGGTAGTTGCAGTCATTGGTTATCACTGATATATTTGTTGTTCGGTTATTGTAGTTGTTGTTAGAGTTGAAACAACTTGTTGTAGACTTTCGATGATGAAAACTGAGATAAACAATCCTTAAATTTTAATTCAGAGACTGTTATCAATTGGTAATTAAAAGGACTAGTTGTGTAAATCTTCATTACACAAGTAGGGGTGTTATTGGGTCGGGTTGTCGGGTATATCGGGTCGGGTTGATTCAGGTTTTTGCCTATGAAAAAGTGACCCGCAACCCGACCCGATAAGTAATCGGGTTATCGGGTTCGGGTTGTTATCGGGTCGGGTTATGTCGGGTCGGGTGATTCGGGTTAATCGGGTTACTTAGATTTTTTTACCCATAAAGAAAGTAACTTTGTCTTTAATCTTTGAAAGTGTATTATTTGTTGCTATCCATTTGATGAAGAATTAAATTTTGAAACAAATCTGTAAATTCGGCATTAACTTGATGAAGAATGGTCATTGTGGTGCCACAAAAGTTGATAAATGAGAAGTGGGCGTTGACATCGTCTACATGGTCATTTCTCACCTTTCAAATTTCAACTTGCTGTTATGTCTTTAACGTAAGTTTTGCATAAAAAACCCAAAGGGAAATATAGAAAGGAAACAAAAAACAATATGTAGTACAAGTTAATATACAAGTATATAGAGAAAGGAAACAAAAAACAATAAGTGAAAATTAGTATGTAGCACAAGTTAATATACAACTGTTCAGCAAACCAATATAACAAAGTTACTATCTGCGTTTTTAATACTTTTTGAAACTTGTTTTTGCAAACACAAACCTAATATACAAGTATATTGGTACCAACAATTATAGTCTTAACAATGAAACAAGTAATTATCGTCAACCTCCTTAACTTTACAAATAACAACACTAGACATTGCACCGTGTTATTATTTGAAGCTGAACAAAGGTTAGCAAAAGTCACAGGTGAATATAAATGCAAATGTGACTAAATCAAAGTTGGCATAGGTGTTATGCATATTATGTTCTTATTTCCATCTTTAACGAGGGATGACATGCTAAGACAAAGTTCGTTACATATGTTTATAAGCACAATTATAAACACAATTCATACTTTTGTGCTCCATGTCTATCAAACAAAGTGTGACAAGCAATTGACAGTGTTGTATGCTAGATAAAAGAAGTGTTGTATGTTAATAAAAAAAAAGGTTTTTGTTCAAAAATTAAAGGTTTGTTAACATGCCATTATATATTATCGGGTTGACCCGATAACCCGATAAGGAATTAACTAAGACCCTAACCCGACCCTATTAGCTTATCGGGTCTATCGGGTTGACCCGATAAGCTAAGTTGGACCCGAATCAACCCGACCCTATAAGGTCTTATCGGGTTCGGGTCGGGTCAACCCATTTGACACCCCTATACACAAGTAGTCACATATTTAACATAAAGACTGTTGTTTCAATCGCATTTGAAGGATAGGAATGTTGTTGCAAACGCATTTAACTACATGGATGAATTTTGAAATTTATTAAAGATTGTCTCTGAAACACAAGTTAAAAGGGGCTATTTGTGCCATTTATTAAAATATAATGTGGATGAACAGTAATTTCTCACGACATTAAAAAAAAAGTGATTGACACATTTCAATAAGGGTATTTCTAATGTGTGCCCTTGGGGTATAGGATAAAATGCATTTATTACCTTAAGATTCTTTTTGGGATACTCATTAAATATTATTACTTTTACTTTTTGTGTTATACCAATACTACCCTATTTTTTTAAAATTAAACAATTCAACTAAATGAATCAGATACTCCAACAAATTTATACAGGGGTCAATGATAGTTCAAAAGGTAACTAATATATTCAAACAAAACAAAGAGTCAACTAAGTAGAGTATTCGAATAGCGGCAAAAAGTATCAATAGTAGCTAATTAGATCAAACAACAAACTTGATATATTTCAATATTTTAAACAAAATATTGGATTTAAGTTTTCATTTTCTTCGGCAATCTTCTTTTTCTTCTTAGCACGTCGTTGAGCAATACCGCGACCAATAATATTTTTATTATTCGGACAACCACTAATATAATGACCAGTACCCTTGCAGAGGCTACAACGTCTTACTTGTTTTGCAAATTCATTTCCACTTTTTGGACGTATCTTTTTTGGTCGTCCTTTTGGTGTCGACATAGGAGGACGTTGAACCAAATCAATTGAGATGGGACCAAGCTCAGAGTTATTTGAAGGGGTTGAATCCATCAAAGTCGCTTCTTCGTGTGATGGAGAAATGTCTTGAAGTTGAACCTCTTGTCGTCTCCAACGTGATAGCCAATACGTAGAAGGAATTTCAAAGCAATCTTTGTGTACAAAAACACTTAAAATATGACGACAAAGTATTCCAATAAATTCAAAATATTTGCAGCTACAACTAGCGACATTACCATCCCAAAATACCGTATGATGTCGAGTCACTTTATGATGGTTGACAATATAAGTGGTGCAATTTTCTTCTTGGATTGAATATTGAAACGCTTTACCAAACTCATCTTGAATTTTTTTGAATGCATACGGAGTCAAATAATGATGACCTTGTTCCTCCAACGGTGAGAGTGATCTCAAGAACGAACCCCTATATTTCTCCAACATTGTGTCATGCACTTGTTTTTGCTCAACATCTTCAATTGCAAGATCAACCTACAAATTATACATCCAAAAATAAATTGAGACCTACATAATGAAGTAGATATGGGATGTTAAAATGTATCACATATATATAGAGAGTTTTTAAATGTCTAGATCTAATAACAGGGTACCCCTAATAACATGTTCACTACAAATGTTTATATATTTTATTAAATGTCTACAAGTCTAATAACCAAGTAACTAGCTCTAATAACATGTTCACAAAATAGTATATATTTTATCACAGATAAGAACGTCCCCTACGATATCATTTTTAACTCATTAGTGGATACGTGGAGTGGCATACATTGCTCTTGCTTTTTAAACTAACAATATTAATATGTTGCACTACATCATAATGGTAAATATAGAGTTTTATGTTTAACGAAAAAAAACGAAGATTAACTTAAAGTACCTTGAAAAGCCATCGAAATGCCTTTGTTGTCTCGTTACGTAAAAGTGCACAACCAAGTAATATTGTCCTTCCATGATTGTCAATACCGACAAAAATCCCAAAAGGCATGTCGTACGAGTTCACCTTATATGTTGTATCAAATACGACGACATCTCCATATTTTTGGTACCAATCAAAACTGTGGGCATGAGACCAATATATATGTTCTAGCCTACTTTCCCCATCAATTGTATATGTGTATTGAAAATTATGATTCTCAATTTTAGTTTGTTTACAATACTCCAAGAGGTCTCTAGCATCATTTTTTGAGTGCATTCTTTGAAATTTGTTTAGGAAATTATGAACATCTTTTACAAGGAAAGAAAGTTCTTCATGCCTCACATTTCTTTCAAGCTCCATAACACGCATAATTTGTCTAACTGATAACCCTCCTTCTTTCAACATAAGTATACGGTTTTCATCTTCTATTGTAATACATCGATACGATGGAAGAAAACAAACCTCTTGTGTGGACAATAATACATGGTTATGCTCCGTGACGAATTGAGTAACTTGCCATTCCTTCGGGAATATGTCGTTAATTCTTTTCAATTTAATACGCATGTGAGCCTTGGATCCACATCTTGAAGAACCCCTATTTCTTTGTTTTTTAGAGTAGTCTACTACTTTTGCCTCTTGAGTTCCTTCACGATGACAAAAAAAATCGCGCCTTTTCTTTTCTCCAGTTTCTTATTATTCACGAACCTTCCATATCGAACCGAAAATCCATTTATCTTTGCATATTTTTGGTAGAAAAGAAATGTTTCTTCTTCACTAAGAAAACATTGACCAATAAAAGGTGTGCAAATTTCTTTGTGGCTTTCAACATATTCTTCATTTGGTATTTCGTTTAAATCAAAGGCTAGTTCTTTCATCATAAAAAAATGTACAAAAAGTTAAGTAAATTTTGGAAAGTGACTAGTCTAAAATTTGGAAGAATATGACAAGTCAAAAAGGGAAGTGAAAAGTTAAGATTTGGTGGGAAGTAAAAAATGGAGGGAAAGTATATTCAGGAGGGAAATTTTATATCGAAACACATTTGGATTTTTGGGAGGGAAGTTTTGAGAGTGATTGATTGTTTTAGTACTAGTAGTATTTGTTTATCTTACTTTTGAACCATTTTTGCCCACCGTATAAATTTGTTGGAGTGTCTGATACGTTTAGTTGAATTATTTAATTGTAAAAAAAGGGTAGTATTGGTATAACACAAAAAGTAAAAGTAATAGATATTTAATGAGTATTCCAAAAAGAATCTTAAGGTAATAAATGCATTTTATCCTATGCCCCAAGGGCACACATTAGAAATACCCATATTTTACGAGTGTGCAAATCACTACTCATTAAAAAAAAACATTTGTTTCACAAATGTTATTTATACAATTAGCTTAATTGTAAATTTTAGTTAAAGATGTAACTTGGTTAGTTAGTTGTGACTTGTAAACTAGCGTTAAGCAAAAGTAACTAGAGCTTCACCTTAGAATTGCAAGATAACGTACATATAAAGATTGCTTTTATTTTTTTAATACAAAAAATAAATACAAAATCGATTGTTATTTCTAGACATACGAAGTGTAGTTGTGACATACAACGGCACTGAAGAAATTGTAGTTAAATATACTGTGCGATAGGTGATATAGGGTCTGAAAAAATTGTAAACATACGAAGTGCAGTTATTTCTAAACATCGATTGTCATTTGTTAGATATACTGTGAGATAGGTGATATAGGGTGTGAAAAAATTGTCGTTAAAAAAATGTTAGTGTGGCAAAAATAAAAATCCTGCAAAGCCGGTCAATCGTCGTCTAGGTGCTAATCGACCACTAACCTTTTCGATTTGTGCAAAACCATCAACGATGGTAAACGGTGGTCAATGTTGGTCAAACTTGCCATAAACATACAAATCTCGCCGAAATACTATGAAGACACCGGAAACTTGTTTTAGTCACTTATAGTCATTTTTTTTCATTCCAAATTGTTTTTTAAAGCATTTCTTGCGTAAATACCGAAAACTCATCGGAAATACCCAAAACTTGCCAGAAATATCAATCCGAATAATCACCAATTAATCTCGCCCAAACCAATTAAAAGATACAAAAAGATCAACCGATCAACTACCGACTCACGACTTTTGCAAACTTGACTAAAATAATATACTGTAATTCATATAGATAATGAAATGGTCCAAGTTTTAAGCCTACTTCTCAGAGTTGAATATTTGGTAAGTAACCTTATAAAACTTCAGCTTCTATTTTAACTAATTATATTTGGCGATAAGTTCGCTCATTAACATTAAAATGATCAGATGTTGGGAAAAAAAAAATGATGAGACCACCACAATTTTTAGCGGTAGACAATTACCGATATGCAATATTATGGTAAATGTTTTGTTTAACATTCAAAATAGAACGTGAAAAGATCAAAATGTAAGTGCAAACGGTTATAACATCCGATAATTCAAGTCTAACAAAAATTCTTAACATGGTTTAAAATTCACGAATGGTATGAGAGTATATGGTATGACAGTTTTATTTGCAAACAATGAATATTTTCCAAAGTTACCATGCAAAGTAATATAAATCAAGTTTGACATTCACGAATAACAGTTTTCTTTACAAACGATGAATACTTTCCAAAGTTACCATGCAAACCACATTTTCCACTTTTCACATTCCACTTTTTCAATTCTTGACTTGTTGACCATTTTTGTATTTTATGTAGTATAGATATAGATATAGATAAATGCTTATTATTATCTCAAAATTTCTAATTGGTAATGCCAGAAAAAAGCTATTTGTTCAACCTTATATTGAATAGTAGAGGTGAACATTCATCTATGGAATGGAGTTGGGTAGTTGCTATTTGATCATGCAATCAAATTGTCCAATTTTCCAGCCAAAAACTAGCATCTTTATGATTGATAAGCACTCTAATATAATCATTTGTTACCACAAAGTGTAATGTACTTGAACTATTAATAGATGACTCGGCGACTAGGCAAGCAATGAGCAAGGGCAAGCCTATATATTGGTTGTATATAATGCATACATATACCCAAGAAATCCTTTTTGCAGTATGACAATAGAATCTGGTAAGTACTATGTAGTGCGAACTTACTTTAGATTACGATCAAATCCATATGCCAATGCAAGAAACATATGAGATAACCGAAGTCTTTTGGCAAAGTAAAAAAGGCTTCCATAAAAGGTATTTCACCAAAGATTCAAAAGATGTTTAACAGATGAAATCAACAAGCATCAAATTCACTGAAGTTTTAATGACATAATTGGTCAGCTACGGATCAAGGTAAATGATTTCAGCATGTACAGATGCTCGCCTGAATCGTAGCAATTCTTTAACCATATCCCAACCACCATCTTGAGAAGCAGGCTTAATAGTCATTCTCTCAAGTATAGGTGAATTCGCAAGCAAGAAGTTGATAAAATTCAGCTCTCTTGGAACCCCGAATATGCCAGCAATTTTGATAAACCGTAACTGGTTTAGAAAACAGCTTTGGTAGTCTTCTTCCATTAAGTTCTTTGCAGCTGCTCTTGAAGCTGGCTGTTCGTCTGGTCGTGCCTACACAATAAGTACAAGAATATTATGAATCGATTCCTAGATATTGAGTAGCTTAAGACTGATTAGTAGCTAAGGAGAATACATCATAGAAAGAACTCACCAGCATCTCGAGTTCAAGAAGGTTGGGTGAACTTCTAAGAATGCAAAGAGCTGCTAGACACTCGTCCATGTCATTGAAGTTTATACGCAGCGACAGATAATTCAGTTCCAAACATGGAATAGGTAACCTCCTTGGCACCATGTCAACTGCCAAAAACTACAAACAGAAAAGGGAATATAGGCTAATACTTTCCAGAAAGATGTGACAATTTCAGTCCAATTAGAAAACAGACCGGCTAAGGAAAATATAGAAAACAGCTAAAAAAGATACTGGCAACAGGCCAAAAGTTTCCTAACATGTATTCAAATGCCTAAAATGTCTTGAATCATTAGTTTGATATTATAGTTTCTGTTATCATGTTTAACACAATAAGTATTTACAGAATTCGAGGGTGGGAAAAAACAAAAAACAAAAAAAACAAAACAAATAAAACAAATAAAAGACAAACCAACAACAACAACAAGAACAACAGGGCAAAAGGAGTCAGCAGGTTAGTCTGACCCGACCTATATTGACTCGCACATAAAGTTACCCATTCTGACATAACCAAATCACCTGACCCAAGTGCTACGCCCCTTGTCCTGATTTCAGTAGAATGGAGGGAACATAAATGAACAATATGGTGTGACAATTTAAAGTGTGTATTGGACATGTTTAGCTTCTTGCAAGAAACATAAAATCAGAGTGTAACAAAAGCAAAACAAAGAATTTAATAACTTATACCTTCAAAAAGAAACTTTGAACCTCCAGCCTCTGTATACTTGGCAGAGAAGAAAAAAACTTAACCAACTTGCTCGTGGTTCCAAGACACAACTCATGATCATTGCCAACATTGACATACAAACCAATGGAAACAGTAGAAAGATGAAACGTGTTTTCAAAGTTGACATCTTCAAAGACACCTCCAATGTCGAAGAAAGTAAGTTTTGGAGCATGAATCTTAAGATGAGCAAATCCTTCAAAGTTCATTAAAGTCAACCTCTCGAGCAAAGGGCATTTATAAATCAAATCCTCAAAAACATCTTGGTCCATTGTGATGTGCTGAAGGTCAAGGCTGGTCAAGATCTTAAATCCATTGAATGCTGATGGAGGTTTTACCAAACAGTTAAAAAGCTCGAGATGAGATAACTTGTCACATAAGTACATAGAAGAAGGTAGCTTGTAGCGTTGACCTTTCCAAATCTCGAGTATAAATTCTTTGACCACGCCTCTTGAAAGATGAAGAATCCAACGATCAATATCACAGACACCTTGGAGATCTCTGTGAGAAAGCTTGAATTTGTGGATAACACCATTGTGAAGTAAGAGGACGTGATCAACAATTTTAACCATTTTATTTTTTATAACTGTTGGATCTTGGGATGATACTAGAACAGATTGATTGTCAAAGACGAGACTTGTGAGGTTGACCCATTTGTATCTCCATTTACTTGATAATATGCTAGTTCTTACTGCATCCCTTAGAGTTAAAAGGGATAGAACTTTGTCTATTATATGACCTGGTAAGTTGCTGATTATATCGACATCCGTTTCCATTTGGCAAGGAACCTTGGGTTGTTCTCTGTGCTTCTGAAACATATTTCAGATAAGTTATTATGATATTGTAAGTTTCAGATGAAACGCTCAGAATACATAAAAAAGGACCATCATCTGTTGGTGAACTAATAATCAGTGCACAAGTACATTTAAATTAAAATCTTATGTCCGCAGAATATGTTAAATACTTGCATTGGATGCATGTATCTAATAATGTAATGCATCACAAAAGAAAATGGGCAAAAGCTATTCGTGTATTGAGATCACGAGGGTCGGGAGCGTGCATTGGTGCATAGGTGTTTAAGAGAATGTTTTTATCGTCAATGAAGTTAGATGGACAACTCAAATTCAGAAAGGAATTAACAGATACCTATTATACAAATAACAAACATAAAGCAAAGAAACTAATAGCAAAATAGCTGAACTAAAAGTGGACACATATATATGAGAGATAAGCCAAATCTCCATGATACAGTCTACTTTCAAGAGGTAGACAAACGCTGCCAGATGATGATTACTGAAACCTTTTTGAACTATGAAAAATAAGTATGATAATCTACTTCGCATAACACTATTTTACAGATTTTCTTATGAAAATTGATCCTTATCCCGTACATGTGTGTTGGCCGAACCAAACCCCTATGAAAATAAGGGGAAAACATATATCCGATGATAATATACTTAGATGATAATATTTAGAAGATAAGTAGCATTGACTCAAAGCATAACCGAGTAGTGGTGATGGTAAACTCAAATCTTTCGGTGATAACAAAGTAAGGATTCAGAACAAAAGTCGATATTAGATCTGAAATGAAGGTCAACGAAAAAGGACACACAGTTATATCATTGGCTTCACCGTTGTCTAACACACTTCTGTTAGTGTTCCATCCTATTTTATCTCTTATAGAACAACACACAAAATTTGAAACTGACTATAAATCAGAAAAGCTGTTTGTAAATTTATAACCTCTAGAAGCATGTGGGTTAACAAACACATATACTGAATACAGATATTAATAGGCTAAAGAAAAGGTTGACATGTGTTCAAAAGTTCAGCGTTCTCCCAAGACTTACCTTCTTTCGAGCGGTAGGTTTTCTCCCAATCATGACTAAATAGATTAGCACTATTGTCAAGCAAAATAAGCATACCACTATCTTATGCGAGGCCTCTATATATGGAGCTACTACATTATTCAAATGCCATTGTTGCTTATATAAAGGGAATAGATTATGAATTATTTCCTTATAGCTAAACCCTGATCAATTTCTTATACTTGGTAAGGCCCAACAAAAAGAACATTTAATATAGGGAATATATATTAAATAGGGAATATATCACGTTATTATTATAATATTATATAGATAGAGAATAAGTCCTTTCTTTATTATTAAATACTATTTGACTCTAAATTAAAAAGAAGAAAACACCACGTATTAAGAATAATCATTTCATTATTACATGGGAACAAAGCATTTTCTAATTATACAGGGAATACATTAATACCTAATCATTTAGTCTTGAATTTGTTATTGCTGCTAAAAGCCTAAGAGCATAAACAGGTTAACAACCGTCCACAGATAGGAACAAAGTGACAAACTAAAATCTTTCAGATAAAAATGAAAAACAACAAGAAAACACTATGCAGGGGATCAACCCGTGCACATGATTATGAGGACTAATTAAGTCTGATAAGAGGACTATTGTAGTTATGCTTGAAAGCAAGAATACTTTAATCCGTTTATTCACTATATTCCTATCCGGGGTAGTGCAGCTTACATAGTTTCTACATGAGAGTTTAAACAAAATTCTATACTTGTATGGTCAAAAGAGCCCATTATACAGTGTGCGGGAAGATGGAAGTGTTGTGCAGAAGCAACTTACCATAGGGTCCATAGTTCTCATAAGGGGGTACAACTGAAGTGGATTGTGAATTTGCAAGTAAATTGTGGAAACATCATTAACCAGTTATGGTCATTCTCACAGGCCAATCTTGGATCTACAACAGAATAGAAAATGTAATCAGAGGTGCACAAATCTCCGAGAATATCAAATAAATAATTAAACTTCTCTACTGCATATTTAACAGCAGGTAAATTTATGCTTTCTGACTAGAATAACACACAATATTTATCTGTTTAGCTTCTACACGTCTTAAATATCTTTTACCTAACAAATCCATATGTTGGAGCCTTCTCTTTCCACAAAGATAGGTTGGCTAAACCGTGATATAAGATATGACAAGCAATTGATTCGCTAGGTTGTTAACAAATTGAAACACTTGTCAATTGGCTGGCCAAGAGTTGGTTAAAAAAAGTGAGGCTAGCCAGTTGACTGGTTAATGTGAGAACTGACATGACATGAAAAAGAGAATAAAAATGACCGGTAGGTTGGTAGGTTGATATAACGTGGAAGCTCTCAGCTACGATAAGCAAAGAAATGACAGAAGCTCTTTGTCAAGATACAAAATTACAAATATGCATAATTTTGACAAACACATCTATATAGTATTCGTGAGCCGTTCGCTCCCCCATACCCCGCTTTGGCGGGATTGGGTATGTTGTTGTTGGGTGCTTTTGCTCCAAACAGGTTACATGAACACCATGACTTCGAATTTCTTATTCCAAAACAAGTTAAAATTTCGATGCAATATAAAGAATAAAATTGCCTCAAAAAACAATACAGTTATACTATGCAACTAACTACTATTAGTAATTAGTCTATCACAGCTATACTACACATGCCAAGAGCATCCTTCATTTCTGTAAATTATATCATTATGACACATATAACCAGTGCTATATATCAAACACCAAACATCCCATGAGTATTCAAGCCTAATGAGCAAATATGAATTTTGATGCTTAACCGCTAAAAGCCAAGGACAAAGCAGTCACGACTCACGAGTTAAAATCCTACCCTTACACATGTTTTATAAATTACTAAAGGTACTTCAGTGGACTGCAGTCTCACGCCCTCCTCACCTAGCCTGCGTTAAAGTTACACCTAATTCAGCTCATATTGAAGTTTCTTTTTCAGGTACTAGTTCAATTTCGTCACGTCTCCTACCACACGTGCACCCAAGAAGCAACAAGTGTGACGGTTCATAGGCTCAAATTTGTTCCCCACACTCACACACTAGCTAATGCCCTTACCCTTAAAAGAGACTCATGATAGTGTATTCCAAATAGCCACTCTAGAAAACACGATGTCATAACTAAAAGTGAAACCCAAACAGGTTTACAAACATAGTCTTACACATACAAATCGTTCACCGGCAAAAAAAACAACAAAAATCAAAACCAAAATATGGGTTTTGTACAAAAAACCTTAACCAAAATAATCAACAACAAACGTATAAAAAGCACATCAATTTTCATCTCAAACCCTAAATAAATATTGCCACATATTCCATACCATCAGAATTATAATGAATGTGGTTCAACAACAATCCATCAAACCCCTTAAAATTATCAACAAATCTCATAAAGAACCCATTTCGAAATTAAAAAAAAATAAAATAATAATAAATGCTGATATTAAAGCGTGAAAACACAGTAACATAAGAATTAAAGGGTAAAAGACAGTAAAGTAAGATAATTAAGGTAAAATAAGTGAATAAAAATAAAAGGGGAAAAGTGAGTAAATTACATGATGATGGAGAAGGTATGATGTTGTGAAGAAGATTGGCCTGCCGAAAATGTAAAGGGTAGTACGCAAAGTGGCCCTGGGTGTTCTAAGCACGACAACGACCGCTCACTTGCCTACTTCTTTTTAACATTATACGGACCGAGTAGCATGGACTGGATACCCACTATTTTAATTCTTCATTTCAAATTAAAGAGACGGTCTTTTTTGCTTGTTAGTTAAAACATCGAGTTTGCCCGCGCGTTGCTGCGGGGTTTTATTTAGATTTTTTTTTTTTTTTTTTTTTTTTCATTTCGTTATTGAAAATATGTATAGAAAATCATATGTGACGTGTAAAATTTTCAATTGCGACATTACACAATATTAAGTAGAATAAATATAAAACATGTAATAAAATGAAATTTTCTTTTTTTCTTTTAAAAATGATTAAAAAAAGTCTACTAGGCGACTTTTGTACTGGCTTTGTAACTGAGGCAAAAGTAGCTTTTTCGAAAGTGATTATATAACGTTTTCGAGGTAATTTATTTTAAAAATATGTAAACATGATGGTTGTTTTTCATGATAGTTTTTTAAAGAAAATGTGTTGTTTGTATATATTTTTTTGTTTTGTTTACAAAATTGTTTTTTTTTTTTTTTTTTTTTTTTTTTTTTTTTTTTTTTTTTTAATGTTTATTCTAATAATGTTTAGATAAATCTAATTTATTATTAAATTATAATTAGGTTATATATTAGTTTTTGAGTTAATTACATAAATCGTCCTTGTGGTTTGGTCAAAATTACGGATCTTGTCCCTATACTTTTTTTTCAGTGCGTTTCGTCCCTGTGGTTTACAAATCTTACGGATCTTGTCCCTGATCCGACCCAAGGACCTCCCTTGCAAATCTCTCTAACGTGAAGGCTAACGATCGTTATAAAACCACAGGGACGATTTATGTAATTTACTCTTTTTTTTTAAAAAAAAAGTTTTTCTTTTTAGTTTTATTATTCAAATTTTTTTTAAATTTATTACGATTAAATTTAAAAAAAAAACTTTCTTTTTTTTAAATTTAATTTTAATTTTATTATAGTAAATTAAAAAAAACAAATTTTAATTTTATTATAATAAATTAAAAAACTATTTTTATTTTTTTTTAATTTAAAAAAAATCCAAAAAAATTATAATAAAATTAAAAAAAATTATTTTAATTTAATTATAATATATTTTTTTTAAAACTGTTTTTTCTTTAAAAAATTAATTTTATTAAAAAATTTAAAGTAAAATTAAAAAAAAAAAAACTTTTTAAAGGCTTTTTGATATTGTACATATCTTAAGACGTCATGACATACTTGAAACTGAAGAAATAAGCTCGCTTTCCCTTTAGTGGTGAGAATGTTTTCAGTTTGGACTTTAATCAAAGTTTTTTTTTTGGAAAGGCTAAGATTTTATTAACAAAAAAGTTCCAAAACAAAACCGGAAATTGCAAGAAACACAAAACAAAAGAAATCAACCAAGAGGTAGAACATCAAAAAGCCTTTAAATCCATCATTCCAAGCCGTCAAACCATGAGAGAACCGAACAGTAATCAAAAAGCCTTCAAAAAGTTTTTTTTTTTTTTATTTTACTTTAATTTTTTTAATAAAATTAATTTTTTAAAGAAAAAACAGTTTTTAAAAAAAAATATATTATAATTAAATTAAAATAATTTTTTTTAATTTTATTATAATTTTTTTGATTTTTTTTTAAATTTAAAAAAAAATAAAAATAGTTTTTTAATTTATTATAATAAAATTAAAATTTGTTTTTTTTTTAATTTATAATAATAAAATTAAAATTAAATTAAAAAAAAAGTTTTTTTTTTTTTTTAAATTTAATCGTAATAAAATTAAAAAAAATTTTGAATAATAAAACTAAAAAGAAAAACTTTTTTTTTTTAAAAAAAGAGTAAATTACATAAATCGTCCCTGTGGTTTTATAACGATCGTTAGCCATCACGTTAGAGAGATTTGCAAGGGAGGTCATTGGGTCGGATCAGGGACAAGATTCGTAAGATTTGTAAACCACAGGGACGAAACGCACTGAAAAAAAAGTATAGGGACAAGATCCGTAATTTTGACCAAACCACAAGGACGATTTATGTAATTAACTCTTAGTTTTTCTTCCATTTGCTTTGTTTCCATCTTAATTTTCACCAGCAACTCTTACTATCTCACCATCTAACAATGGCAGGTATGCCTAACATTGAAGAAATGAAATCAGACTGTGGATCTGATAATTTGGCTACGACCTATAAATTTCTGTTTAATTCTGAAGTGAGTGAGGATCGAAGCTTCTTGCTTCGCATGGAAGAAGAACGTGTACAATTGGAAAGTAAAATCGAGAAGCGAGAACAAACTATTATGGAGAGTCACTGGTTTGGGCCTTTTAATGAAAATTTTGTTGATGGGTTGAGGGGGCTTGTGGAGCTACAACGTGTTGATCGTGAGTGGCTGCTTGCAGTTGGGGTTCTTATTGATGCTATACGTGATGGGATTGCTGAGAAGGAAAGGCAAGCCGACTTTATGGAGATCGATGAAGATTTGTCTGATGGTTAGTTTGGTTGATAATGTGTTTTGTTGGGGTTTCATGTGTAATAGTTTATGTTAATAGTAGCTTATAATGGTTGTTTATCTAGGTTGTTTCTGTTAATGATTAGGGTTTTTAAACTTTTTATGTAGTTATGTGTTATTAATGGGTGTATGTAATCCTTACCAGGTTACAATTTTGTTATGTCTATGATGATCACCCGTTTCTAATGACAATTATGTAATTAGTGTTTTGTTAATGGTAAATGATGGTACTTATTTTCTGTTAGTTTTTTTGCTTGTTTCGTTGTTGTGGTAATCTTACTTTAAATACTTATTTTTTTTGTTTCAATAACGGTGTAAAGTAAGTATCTGTAGTTGTTTGTGGGAGAACATTTTGTTGCAATTATACAGAAAATGGTGTTCAAAATTTGTGTAGAACTGTGGTGGGTACACGATTGATTATTTACCGTATGTTGTATATTATATGTAAAGTTTCCATATATATGGCATACGCTTTTAGGTTGATAGTTGTCGCAACATAGCTGACGACTTGTTCATGGGTTGCATTAGATGAAAACAGACATGTAATACTGAGTATAAGTTATGTTTGTGTCAAAGACTGTTTATGTTTTGCCTTGAAATCAATTTCATGTTGTGTTTATTTTCTGTGGTGTTGTTGTTATTTATGTGTTTCTTGTCCGTTGTTGGTGTTTTCATCTGACAGTAGCAAAAAAGTGGCGATTTTAGATTAGTTTGTTATAGGTAACTTCACTTGTTTCACAGTTAACGGCGGCATCTTGTAATGATTGTTAAACCACTTGAACAAATCCGTGATTAACCCAACTCGTGTTTCTTTTCTCATTATCTGTTCTATTTATAGTTAGATCTGGTTGCATTAGATCATGTTCCATATCCAAAGGTTCATGGTTTGTTCTGTTCTTAGTTTTTTACCTGGGTCGTTTTTTTATATCAAAGTTTAAATTAGTGATTTTATCTACGGGTGTTGTTTGTGATACTGATGTGTGGAAAACTAGAGGGGAGGGGGGGTTGAATAGTTTACCGAATAAAAACTTTGTTTTGAAACTTATTGAAAGATCAATTGATATTGATCTTAGATATGTTAGTGAATAATAATCAATTTGCAAACAATATATAAAGAATAGATAAGGAAAGAAACAATCAAACCACAACAAGTTGTTTATAGTGGTTCGGTCTACAAGGACTCCTTTTCCTTGCCCTACTCCACTCCCCGAGTCTCACACTCGAGAGTTTAACTTCACTAGTCAACAAGCTCCTTTCACCGGCGAAGAAACCTTTACACTTCGCTTACACACTATTTCCGACACTAAGCTAGATGTCGAGTTCTTTTCAAGGGTACAACCACTTCCACACACAATGTATTTTAAGGACTAAAATACTAACCACTCACACTCACAAGATTATGATGGTTTGGTACAATAATGATGTATGAATCAACACAAGATCATACAACAACAAACAAACAAGACTTCCAACTTCTTGTTGAAGCTTGAATGTGCCTTGATCTTCTTTGCTACAAAAGAGATCACTAATATGATATGAAACTGAGTTAGAAATGTTAGAGAGAAGGAATGTATGAAAATATGATAGAAAGGGATAAAAACAACTTGGTTTGGCTTTGCTATATATAGCCAAATTACTTAACAGGCACCACGGACCACAGATCCCTCAAAAGGGTTCTGCCCGTGTTAATAATTGGTGTCGCCGGGGTCTGACAGCAAGATCACAAAAATCTTACCAAAGTCAACCATATCTATCCAAGATTGTGTAAGATATGTAGAGTCTAAATCTACACAAAGTATCTAGTGAAATCTTCTAAGGATTTCAATGATGCACTACATGATGCCATGTTTTTTTTCTATTTTTAGAAATATGTTAAAATGTAAATACATATGTAATGTTTTGTTTTAAGAAACCAAAACATTCTTGAACTAAAAATACTAACACACATTATGGTTTAGAGTCATATCAAAATATGATTAATCACAATGTAAATGCTTGAGTGATGAAGATATTATTTGAAAAGCTTATTTTAATATCTATTAAACTTGACAAGGTTTAAGCTTTATAAAAATTAAATTTACTTTTGTCGTTAAAAAAACTTAGGTAAAGATCATAAAATATAAATAACGTTTAATGACGATATTTGTATTAACAATCTCCCCCTTTTTGTTGAGGATAAAATATAAATTTTATTTTTATAAAAGATGTAAAGATTGTACAAAAAATATTAGTTTTAGAACTTGAAAGATAAAGATGATAATGCAAGTATGTCCAATTTAGACTTGATGTTGACTTTTTCAGAAAGTCAAGGTATGCAGTTGACTTTTATTAGAAAGTCAAAGTATTCATTAGTTGAAGTATGATGTTGACTTTTCAGAAAGTCAAAGTATGCAGTTGACTTTTTCAGAAAGTCAAATATAACCAAGTTCTATATATTTCTCCCCCTTTTTGTCTCAACAAAAAGAAGATGCGAGGCAGAATATGTAATGAGCCCGAGCCATTATCTCCCCCTTGACCAATGCTCCCCCTAGATTGGGTGCCAAGAGAAAGATACATGGATTGTGAAAAAGCTACAAAAAATTGTTAGTAATAAGTATCATCACAAGCATTTCCAAATACCATGTAACAATCAACAACAATATAAGAAACATCATTCATTTGTTAAAAATTTTCATGATATAAAATCATGAAAAGGGAACACAATGAAGTGTTACTACAAGGATAAAGTCCTAAAAAAGATTTACCTGGAAAATAAAAAAAATACAAAGAAAAGCCTAGAAAAAAAATAAAAATGCTTAAAGAGAATAAACTAGGACCCTCCTATTGAGGTGGTGGATGAGCAAGAGCATTTATGCGCTCTAGGATGTGATTGAGGATGAACCTCATTTCGTCTTGAAGCTCATGGACCCTCCTATTGAGGTGGTGGATGAGCAAGAGCATTTATGCGCTCTAGGATGTGGGCGGTCCGCTCACAATTGGAGCAACCATGCCTATGAGGGTAGTATGGTTCATGGTTTTGTGGTGGTGGAATGGTGGAGGTGTTGGTGTTGGTGTTTGGAGTGGTGATTATGGAGGCTAGCAAAGCACTTTGCAATTGCATAGCATCACTAAGATGGGAATCCACCATATTGGAAAATTGGTGGAGGTGATTGAGCTCAGCTTCAATCTCTTCTTTGGTGGGGTGATCCTCCCACATGGATTCCTCAATGTCCTCTATATGAGAGGGCATTGATGTTGTAGGTAATGGTTGATCCCCATACAAAGGACCATGGATTTCCTTGTGGATGGGATGGAAAAGAAGAGGTCTTGGCCCTAACGGGGCGTTTGGGTAAAAAGATGGACCTGGAGACTCATGAGCTATTCGCTCAATAGTACCAAAAGATGGTAGTGGTGGTGGATGATTAGGCCTAGGAGGCAAGTCCTCCAAGTCTTCCAAAAATGGATTTGGAGATGTAGGTGGTGTAAAGAATAACTCTAATGTGATGAGTGTTGGAGATTTTGGAGGTGATGGTGATTTTGATGTTTGGATAGGAGCCGGTGGTGGTGAGCTAGGAGTCTTTGTTGGTGGTGGAGTAGTGACAATGATAGGTGATTGTGGAGGTGGTGTAGGAGTAGCCAAAGTGAGAGTTGTTTCATCTCTTATGGGAGATGAGATGGTTAGTGGAGATGACTTGGAAGAGGAGCTTATGTTGACGAAACAACAAGGTCTTACGCTCATTCTAGCGGTTCTTTTGCAAGGCTTTATTGATGGTGAAGACTTAGTCATTTTGGCTCAAGTTTTTTTTGCTAGTAGATTGGAAGATTTGAGAAGGTGTGAGGATGATCATGGTAAAAGCTCTTAATTTATAGGAATGGAAAATTATGGAGAAATGTGTTTGATTTGATGTTAAACCATAGAAGAGATGAGGTTCCTAATGATTTTGAAGTGGGTTTAATGCTAGTCATATCACCCAAGTCAATCCATACAAGAAGGATGGAGTGAAGAGACAAAGATTTACAATAAATGTGTTCTAATGATTATGGGATCTTTACGCTTTGTTCTCAAGTCTAAAATTTAAAGAATGGAAGGGGATGGGATGGGAAGGGCAAAGTAGGGGATGGGATGGGAAGAAAGTGGTTATTTATTTTTGTGTTCTTGAGTTTTTTTTTAAATAGCAAGGAAAGGAAAGGAAGCTACACAAATTACCAATATACCCTCGTTTATATATGAAGAAAGATAGTTGGATTTTTATTATACTTGAAAATGAGTTTACCATTAATGATATCAGATTAAGATAGAGAAACCAACAAACAACCAGTTTACCTAAATCTTCAAAATCATCAAACAAAGGTGTTCTGTTTGGACATCATCATGCTTGTACCCTTACCAAAATATTAAATTTTGACTAGAATGCATTTTTGCTAAAAATAATTCCTACATCACGTTGGAGAATTAGGAGTTATGTGACCTCAAACTGGAAACCTGACGGTTTATTTAGCTATATACAAGAAATGTAAATCTAACCTATCTAACCTGAAGGAGTTATGTGACCTCAAACTGGAAACCTGAAGGTTTATTTAGCTAATCAAAAAAGCACTCAAATATACAAGAAATGTAAATCTAACAAATCTAACAACTCACCGTAGCACTCAACTATAAATCGTGAAAAACATGTTCGGCAGCGCTCACCGTAGCACTTTACTGTAACTAACAAATCTAACAACTCCTAAGATATAATTCATTCAAACTTATCACATGAATTCATAGCTGTAATTAACAGTACTAAATTCAAACAATTAATTAACAACATAACAAAAAAACTAATTATCAACCAAACATATATTATACATGTGTGTTTAGCATCATAGATGTGATATGGGAGAACTAGGTCAAAAATAAAGATCGTGCATGAATATTTGAGGTTAATATTGTAATTTAACTAAAGCCTGTAATGTTGAAAACCCATTTCCCTTCCCAATCCGCCCAAAATTGGACGGAACAAAATATCACTCAAAAGCTCATCCCTTCCCTCCTTCCCACCTTCACGTCCCCTACCATTCCTTCTTAAAAAAACTCAAGAACACCCCTTTTCTTAATTTCCCTTCCTTTTCCTTTCCATTACTTTTAAAAAAAACTCGAGAACAGAGCGTTAGAACCAGATCATCCACGGATTGCAAGGAATTTGGTTCCTTCCTTTATGAAAAAGGGCTCCTTTGGTGGATTTTTGAAATTTTTGAATTTTGGTGGGAAATGAATATCCTATATGCCTAAGTGTGTTACAATAGTTCTAATATGGGTAAGAACTAGTTAAGATTAACCTAGAAGCAATGTATGGCAATTTGGAATGTCAAACTAAGCAAAATTTAGAAAATTACCTGTAGGATCCACGACACCAAAAATTTACACAGACGAAACCCTTGAAATGGTGCCGCATGGTCCGCCTGTACAGGTACGGCGGTACCAAAATGCATAACAGACGGTACCAAAATTTTGGAGCCGTCCTGTCCGTTGTGACCAGAAATCAACACAGAACACTTTTTTAGGTGTCGGGGACTTTTCCGAAACCTGAAATTTTGCTTAAAAACATGTGACATTAATCATTTCTAGTTAGGAAAAATCAATAACACATATACAAACATAGTGGAGCATAGACTTTGACCAAGGGCTAACGATTTTCACA
Source organism: Chrysanthemum seticuspe (assembly GCA_019973895.1). NCBI lineage: Eukaryota > Viridiplantae > Streptophyta > Magnoliopsida > Asterales > Asteraceae > Chrysanthemum > Chrysanthemum seticuspe. The sequence continues at coordinate 275,576,516 of BPTQ01000008.1, read as the reverse complement.
TATAAGTAAAAATGGGTAAAATTTGATAACACACTTGTGCTATCCCCCTGCATGAACCGGTTAGCATACAACATTGTTTTAAGTCATATTATCATCCTACAAATTAAAAACAACCAAATTGTATCGTACATCATAGTTATTGTCTTGTTCCAAACACTCCTTCAAATGAACCTCACTTATCCAACTTCTTGTAAATCTTAGTCATCATCCTACCAAGGCACTTGAACATCCCATTGGTTTGCTTGAACTCCGCCGATTCATTCTCAATCTCGGGGAGAGATGCATAGTACTCTTGAGGTGGAAGGCGAGAATTTGGTAGGCCGTCCTCGGAGCTATTTGATGATGATGATGATGATGGAGTTGGAGGTTTTTCCCTTTTTCCTTTAGTCTTAGCAACTCGCTCGTCAATGAAGGGCACAAAAATGTGAGGGATGAGAGCATAGTTAAGCTTCAACCCTTTTGGGCTTGGTGGAATGAGTGCAAAAGCTCTATAGAGACGGGTGAGGAGCATCCCGTAAGGAAGAGCGACCGATTATTGAGTTGGAATGTCAATTATTCTCCTAGCAATGTAGTAGGCTAAATTGAATGGTTGACGGGTGGACAAGTTGTAGAGCATGTGACAAAGGCAAGCATTGATATGGTCCCTATTTCCTATAGTGCTAATGACATTGGCTCTAAGGAGTTCCTCTCATTTCTTGAATTCGGGCTTAAGCTCCATACCATATGGATCTCGATTTACTTCCTTTCCCTTTCGGGTGACACGGGTTGGAGCGGCCCTTTCATTAAAAAGGTGCTCACGGATGACATCCTTATCCGCTAAGGGAGTTTGGTAGGGAAGAGAGCGGTCATTAATTTCATCAAGGATAGTGAGTGACCACTTATCCGAGTAGACACATGTACCTTGGTTGGGAATTCCTAGCACTTGAGCAAATTGGCTTAAGGAGATGGAGTAGTCGTTTTGATTGATCCTAAACCTAAGACCAAATTCATCATCTTCATCAATGAAGGCCGTAACACTAGCATAGAATTCTAAAATGAACCTAGGGCAAATGGGTTCATCGATGTCAAGGAGACAATCGAAGTGAATGGTGGCTAGTTCTTGACGAAGATTGGTTCCGTCGACAAAGGAGGAGTAAATGGTTCTACCCTCATGGAAGTATCTTTGCTCAAGACTCTTAAAGATTTTGACTTGTTCTTTGGAAAGGCCCTTGGTTTTGTGATGTTTGGGAATGTAGTTAAGAGTATCCTTGTGATCATAGAATCTTGCGGCTACCATGGTTATTCCTATGAGCAAGAATTTACATGTTAAAAATAAGAATAAACTTAGCGTTTTGGTTCTAGTGTGTGCCTATATGAAAACGATTTGGAGTTGCGGTTATCTCGACTCATTTTATGCATAAAATGGTTTTTAGTGGAGGTGTTTGGCAAACGGCATGAGATAACCCAAACTCTCCTAATTCAATGTGGCTTCATTTGAATATACCCGGGAATGCATATTAGTTATGCATTACCTTTAGTATTCAAGAGCATTATGCAAGTGATGAAAATTTACGTTTCTATTTGTATTAACAATGAAAAATTATTTTCCTACAAGTGAGAAGCTTTTCAAAATTTTTTGACATGGGGTGTTTGGTTATTTAGAATTAGGCCTTATAGTCATTATCTTTTGATTAGTGGGAAACATGATTTGTTTATGCAATGTGACAATGTAGTACCTAATTTCAATAACTAGTTATGCAATTTGCCAATTGAATCCATGTTTTGTTCAAGAATATACATAATCCCCATGTAATGATTTTGTGCACAAATTGGAATCCTAGACTCAGAATTAAGAATGAAATGTAGTTAGGATACTTACAATGGTGTTATCTTCAATGATTAGTGGGTGAGAAAGTGTCAACAATGAGTTAGGTATGATGTTGAAACGTTTTGGTAAAGTGGTTTGTGAGGAAGAAGATGTTTTGTAGGTAGTATTTTTGCTACTGTTGTCACCACGGACTAGACGGCACCAAATAAATGGTTCCGTCTTTGTTGTCATTTGGTGCCGTGGGAACACTAGCAGGTAAAAACTAATTTGTTTTGTTTTGTTTGTTCTAAGGTTTAGACTATGTTTTAACTACATGTTTGGTTCCATTACCCTTAAACCAAGTATAAGAAGATTAAATGGTTCTCGTTTGAGAGGCTTGGTTAGAATGTCGGCAATGCTGTCTTCGGAGGATACTTTCTCAATTGAAATGTTTCCTTTTTGAACATTGTCGCGAAGAAAGTGATGGCGGATTTCAATATGCTTTGTACGAGCATGTTGAACGGGATTTTTGCTGAGATCAATAGCTCCTTTGTTGTCGCAAAATATAACGATATCGTTGAGATGAATTCCGTAATCCACGAGAGCTTTCTTCATCCAAAGAGCTTGTTGACATGCTTTTCCGGCTGAGACGTATTTGGCTTAAGTAGTTGAGATAGCTAGAGCTGTTTGTTTCTTAGCAAACCATGAGGTGAGACAATGTCCGACAAAAGTGCAAATACCACTTGTACTTTTTCTATCGACATAGTCACCGGCATGGTCCGAGTCGGCATACACTATAGTTTCTACACCCGTTCCTTTGGGATACAATAATCCTAAACATTTCGTTCCCTTAATTTATCTAAAAATCCTTTTCAAGGCTTCTAAGTGTGATACCTTAGGATTTGCTTGAAAGCGAGCACATAGACAAACACTAAACATAATGTCGGGTCTACTAGCCGTGAGATAGAGTAGGCTACCAATCATTCCTCTATATTTAGTGTTATCTACCGATTCACCTTCCTCATCCTTGGTGAGTTTAGTGTCCGAAGACATGGGTGTCTTAGTTGGTTTTGAGTCTTCAAGACCAAATTTCTTAAGCATATCTTTTATATATTTAGATTGGTTAAAGAATATGCCATCTTCTAGTTGTTTAATTTGAAGTCCTAGAAAGAAGTTTAACTCACCCATCATACTCATCTCAAACTCATCGTGCATGATTTTAGAGAAATCATCACATAGTTCTTTGACAAGTTGATCCGAATATGATGTCATCAACGTATATTTGAACAATGATAATGTGTGATTCATTTTTATTGGTAAAAAGAGTATTATCTACTAATCCCATGGTGTATTTTTTTTAACAAGAAAAGTCTTAAGTCTATCGTACCAAGCTTTAGGTGCTTGCTTAAGACCGTATAATGCTTTCTTGAGTTTGAAGACATGATGTGGTTTCTCAAAGTCGGTAAAATCGGGAGGTTGAGCAACATATACTTCTTCGTTAATAAACCCATTAAGAAACGCACTCTTAACATCCATTTGAAATAATTTAAAGTCATAAGCACATGCATATGCAAGTAAGATTCTAATAGACTCGAGCCTAGCTACCGATGCATAAGTTTCATCATAATTAATCCCCTCTTGTTGATTATAACCTTGTGCGACAAGCCTAGCTTTGTTTCTAGACACTACACCATTTTCATCCATTTTATTTCGAAAAACCTATTTCATTCCAATTATAGTTTGATCTTTAGGTTTTGGAACTAACTTCCAAACATCATTTCTAACGAATTGGTTTAACTCTTCTTGCATAGCAATTACCCAAGATTAATCTTTTATTGCTTCATTTATGTTTTTCGGTTCAATGGTAGATACAAAACAAAAATGACTACTTTGAGTTTGGGCTTGTGATCTTAAGGTTCTTTGTTTTAGTTGTCCTATGACCTTTTCTAAAGGATGACTTTTGGATTCTTTGATGTTTATAATTTCATTATTTAATGGTTCATCTTCCTTGTCATTTTCAATTATTTCTTGACTTTCTACAAGTTGACTTTCAACTAAGTCATCATCTACCAAAGGTGATGTCTTAGATGGAGGTGGACTTTCGTCGAATGTTATGTTCAACGATTCCTCGGTTCTCATTGTTTCTTTGTTTAAGACAATGTAAGCTTTACTAGTTTGTGAGTAACCAAGAAATACACCTTCATAAGACTTTGGGTCAAACTTGGTGAGATAATCTTTAGTATTAAGAATGAAACATTTACATCCAAATACTCTAAAATGTCATAAAGTTGGCTTTTTACCTTTATATAGTTCATATGGTGTTTTGTTTAAGAAATGACGTATTAAGACTCTATTTAAATTATATGTAGAAGTGTCAACGGCGTTACACCAAAACTTTTGAGGAATGTTTTGTTCATTAAGCATTGTTCTACTCATTTCTTGAATGGTTCTATGTTTACGTTCTACAACTCCATTTGATTGAGGTGTTCGAGGAGCCGAGAAGTTGTGTGTTATACCATTTGCATCACAAAAGTTTCCAAATTGTGTTTCATTGTCAAATTCACGACCATGATCCATTCGAATCGCACAATGTTAACACCTAGTTGATTTTGAATTTTCTTGCTAAGAATTTCAAATTTATCAAAAGCTTCATTTTTGGTTTTCAAAAACAACGTCCAAGTAAACCTTGAGTAATCATCTACTATGACCAAAGTGTATAAGTTGCCTCCATAGCTTCTTATAGCGGATGGACCAAATAAGTCCATATGCAAAAGTTCTAGACACTTAGATGTGGACACCATGTTTTTAGCCTTATGACTACTATGGGTTTGTTTACCAATTTTGCAAGCGTCGCAAAAATGTTGGTCATATTTAAGTTTCGGTAAATTCCTAACTAGCTCTTTTGAAGATAGGTTTTGTATAACTCTCATATTAGCGTGACCTAAGCGTCTATGCCAAAGAGTTGAGCTATCATCTAATGTTGTTAGACAAAGTTTTTCATTAGATGTTTTATCTATTTTCATGATGTATATATATTATTTTCCTTAACTCCTTTAGCTATGGTGATACCATCTTTTAGTATTTTACTACCATTTTCTTCAAATAGTACTTTATACTTTTTATCACATAATTGGCTAATACTAAGTAGATTAAATCCTAACCTATCGACATGAGCAACATTTTCAATAGTTAGGGAGTTATGAGCGATCGTACCTTTGCCAATGATTTTGTTTTTGAGATTGCTACCAAAAGTGACATTACCTCCGTTATACTCTTGGTATGTTGAGAAGAGGCTTTTGTTGCCCGTCATGTGTCGTGAGCATCCACTATCTTTTGTCCACTCATCAGGTTCCAATCCAACTTTCAAGCATACCTAAGACACAAATAACTCAAGCGTTTGGTCCCCAATATCTCATGGGTCCGTTTGGGTTAAACATACCATTTACTTGATTCATGTATGGATGGTAAGAGTTCCATGGCATGTAATCTGGAGTTTGATATGGTCTAGAGAACTTTTGATTCCAACCATTATGTTGATAGTTGGGTTGTATGTTATGGTTGCTCTTAGGAAATGGGCGTTTGGCAAAAGGTGTTTTATGTCGTTGTTGAGTAGTTTTAGATATAAATTCATTTCTAGCAAGTCCTACTCCTGATGTAATAGCAGGTTTTAGTTTAACACTATCCGTGATTTTCTTTGTTACTTTGAAAAATTCACTACGGTCCGTATTACAAACATTCTGTCCTGCTGCAGTCCCCACGGCACCAATTTTTACAAAGGACGGAGCCCTATTTTTGGGTCCGTCTGGTCCGTGCTGCACTGCAGCAGTTTTGACAGTTTGTTTGTCTTTTTCGGCCATTTTGGTTTGACTCTTTGGAATTAACACCTCATTAAATCCTAGTCCATTCATGTTTCCTGGTGTTTTTTGAATTCTAACTATTTCATCGGTATAAGCAATGTTTTTGTTAAACCTTTTAAATTTAGAATTATGTTCGATTAGAACATCTTGTGTGAGCTTTAATTTTTCTATTTCAAGATTAAGCTCTTGACATGATTTGCAACCATCGTCATTTGCTTTTCCCTTTTCTAATCGTTTTGCCTTTTCTTTTAACTCATAGACTTCATTTTTTAAAAATTCCTTTTTAGTCTATAAAAACTTATTTTTAGTTATGATTTTTATACTAAGCTCACACAATTGATTATATTGTTTTTGCAAAGTGTCATAATCAATAGAAGAATAAGATGAGTCGGAATGTACCTCGTTTGATTCATGTGTCATTAGGGCGATCTCATCCTTGCTTGATTCTTTATCATCCTCACTATCACTCCAAGCACCACTTACAAAAGCTCGTTAAGTTTTGCTTTTAGGTGGCTTGGGACAATCTCCTATTAGGTGACTTGCATCACCTCATCTAAAGCACTTTCTTTCACCTTTACCCTTTTTGTCATCCCGATCTTTTCGGAATGGCTTCTTTTCTTCTCGAGGTTGTCTTACAAACTTTCCTCTTCTTCTAAAGAACTTTTTGAAATCTCTAACGGCCATGGCATACTCCTCATCTTCACTACCGGAGCAAGATTCGTCATCATCACTTGAATCCGTTCTTGCTTTTAGAGCAATGGATTTGGTTTTCTCTCTTTTACCTTTGATGATTTCCGAATCTTTCTCCATCACCATTTCTTGTACTTTAAGGTTTCTGATTAGCTCGTCTAGTGTCACTTTTGAGATATCTTTTGATTCCTCAATAGCCGTCACTTTATCTCTCCACTTTGGATGGAGTGCTCTAAGAAATTTCCTGACAAAGTTCTTACTACGAAAAGATTCATCAAGTGCTTTAAGAGATGTAATAATAGTATTAAAGCGAGCAAAGCCACAATCAATGGTTTCATCTTCAGGGATAATAAATTATTCATATTGTTGAACAAGAAGATCAATTTTGTTACCCTTGACTTGTGAATTTCCTTGATGTGTAATAATCAAATATTCCCAAATATCTTTAGCGGTTTCACACATAAAAATTCTTCCATATTCTTTTCTAGGCAAAGCATTATAAAGCATCACTTTAGCTTCATTATTTTTTGCTATTAATTTCTTTTGATCATCAACAGAAATATCTTTTGTTGTAGAACTAAAATCTCTTTTAACTATAACAAACCAAAGATCTATATCTTTTGATTTTACATATGTTTCAAAACGGTTTTTCCAATAGATAAATCCATTGGTTTCAAAGAGTGGTGGTCTTTGCATAGATTGCCCTTCTTTAAAGTTTTCGGAATCCATGGATCGTTTCAAGTTTATAAAATACAATATATTTTAGAAACTCTTGAGCAACGACGCTCTGATACCAATTGTGGAAAACTAGAAGGGGGGTTGAATAGTTTACCGATTAAAAACTTTGTTTTGAAACTTATTGAAAGATCAATTGATATTGATCTTAGATATGTTAGTGAATAATAATCAATATGCAAACAATATATAAAGAGTAGATAAGGAAAGAAACAATCAAACCACAACAAGTTGTTTATAGTGGTTCGGTCTACAAGGACTATTTTTCCTTGCCCTACTCCACTACCTGAGTCTCACACTCGAGAGTTTAACTTCAATAGTCAACAAGCTCCTTTCACCGGCGGAGAAACCTTTACACTTCGCTTACACACTATTTCTGACACTAAGCTAGATGTCGAGTTCTTTTCAAGGGTACAACCACTCCCACACACAATGTATTTGAAGGACTAAAATACTAACCACTCACACTCACAAGATTATGATGGTTTGGTACAACAATGATGTATGAATCAACACAAGATCATACAACAACAAACAAACAAGACTTCCAACTTCTTGTTGAAGCTTGAATGTGCCTTGATCTTCTTTGCTACAAAAGAGATCACTAATATGATATGAAACTGAGTTAGAAATGTTAGAGAGAAGGAATGCATGAGAATATGATAGAAAGGTATGAAAAACAACTTGGTTTGCCTTTGCTATTTATAGCCAAATTTCTCAACAGGCACCACATACCACGGATCCCTCAAAAGGGTTCCGCCCGTGTTAATAATTGGTGCCGCCGGGGTCTGACAGCAAGATCACCAAAATCTTACCAAAGTCAACCATATCTATCCAAGATTGTGTAAGATATGTAGAGTCAAAATCTACACAAAGTATCTAGTGAAATCTTCTAAGGATTTCAATGATGCACTACATGATGTCATGTGTTTGTTTTTCTATTTTTAGAAATATGTTAAAATGTAAATACATATGTTATGTTTTGTTTTAAGAAACCAAAACATTCTTGAACTAAAAATACTATACATTATGGTTTAGAGTCATATCAAAATATGATTAATCACAATGTAAATGCTTGAGTGATGAAGATATTATTTGAAAAGCTTGTTTTAATATCTATTAAACTTGACAAGGTTTAAGCTTTATAAAAATTAAATTTACTTTTGTCGTTAACAAAACTTAGGTAAAGATCATAAAATATAAATAACGTTTAATGACGATATTTGTATTAACATGATGTATTGTTTTTTGTCACATTTGTCAAGTGTCTGTGGTAAGTTGTGTCAAAGTTAAAATCTCTTTTTTCTGTTATGTTATATGGGTGAAACTGCATTTGTAATCCGTATATTTTGGACGCAGATGTAGGTTATACTAAGTATTATATTTGCATGGTTAGATACATATCATACACACTGTTAGATCACATAGATGGATTAAGCAAGCACACTATACTGATTTCTCAATTAACCTGTTTGACCTGTGCTAGATGGCTGAGAGACTGAGAATCTAATGACAAATTCTCAATAAGTCCATTATAGGGTGTTGGCTGAGGAGCTTATAAGCTTAAGCTTACCCAAACTACCTGTTAAATGTAAAGCTTAAACCTCCACAAACTACTACTTATTGGCATAATGTGTCGATGTCAACATTAAAACCAACAAAATGTTTTTAGCACTAATGATAATCGTTCTTTTAGTAAAAAAACTAAGTTTCAAAGTTAACTTTAGTCATGCGTTGAGTTGTCTGTTTCAATTTTTCACTTGGGAATTTAAGTATATAAATGTTACCTAAAGGGTAGTGAATCATATACCCACATATACGTATGTCAAGGCGTGTTTTGTAAAAGTAAATCCACATAAGCATGGAACATGTGTGTTGTGTATCTTTTTAGGTAGGCTGATATACCGATGTACCAATATCAGAATCGAATCAGTATGTTTTTAAGGAGTCTAATGTATTAATATGATAGTTGTACCACTTCATGGTATAAACAAATGTACTATATATGAAAATTAAGATTGTGTTGGACATCCCATACGATTAGTGGACGAAAAGTGTTTTCGGGACAACTACACACTATGGTCTTACCTATTTTTACCTCTACGTTAAATTTCTGGTTTCTGATTTGTGACTCAACTTGGGTGACATTTCCATTTTGTGACCCCTATGTAGGGGTGTAAAATGGGTAGACCAAACCCGATTTGAACCTGATAAGATCTTATAAGGTTGGGTTTATTTTGGTGCAACTTACGATATCAGGTTTATTGGTCAACCTGATAAACCTAATAGCCTAATAGGGTCGGGTTAGGGTCTTAATTGATTTGTTATTTGGTTATCGGGTTGACTCGATAAACTCGATAACCTATAAAAATCTATTAAAATTCTAAATTTTTTTAATTCATTATCTTTTGTCACTGTTAAATGTGTAAGTTAGTTATTGTGTTAATGTGTATATACTTTTTTTTAGTAGTAAGTTTGTGTTATTGCCATTTTTTTTAGCTTTGTGTATAACAAAATTAAAATTGGGCTTAAGGCTTATTTTGTTTACACTTAGGTTTGTATATAAAAGGGGCTAATATTTCCACTGTGTTTGTTTTTTATAGGTTATTGTCTTTATCACCCGTATCTAAACATAATCGGTGCCCTAAAAATCAAGAAAAATTGGTACACACATGGCTCCTAAATTTCCCAAATGCTTGAAGATTGCGCATCAGGTTGGTGATCGTCGAGTTCATAAAGCTCTTGATGCTATTTTTTTGCGAGAGGAGAAAGCTTACAGGGATTATGAAAGCACTTACAATCAAATAATTGAAGAGATAAAGGCGAGGGTTGACCGCATGCATAGAGTTATTCTTGAATTGAAGAAGTTTATGGGTGATTCTGTTGTCGATGAGTGTTTGGCGTATCTGAAAGTTGCAGAACAGGAGGACTTTGCCGAAATTGGCCGTTTGATTCAGATGAAGCATGCTGCTGCTTTACGGGCTGGTGAAAAATCCAGTATTCTCAAGAAACTTAAGAAATTGAAATGATTAAGGATGTCTAAGTTAGTTTATTAATGTCAGGGGTTTTTGTAATATATTATGTTATGAAGGGTAAGGGTCTTTTGTCGTAGTTTATGGCGTAGAAATGCTATGACCAGTAAAAACATTAAGATTGTATCAGTATTGTATGGTATGTAAATAGGTTAGTTGCAATATTAGTTATGGTTGTAATTTATCTGATTTCTTTAATGTTATGAATGGAAATGTTAGTTATTAAGTAATTTGGTGTGTTGATATTTGTTTTTTTTATTATTATTTTTCCAAACATTGTATAGAGAGGTTGGTGTATAGTTTGGATGATGTGTTGTAGATACCATGAAATATGTTAAACCCTTAGTAGCTACAAATATAGTTGGAAATATAGCAAATAAACATAGTTATTGTTCCATAAGTGAACTTACGAAAGATGTAGTGACATATCTGTTTTTTACTACGTCTAAGGTTGCACATTTATTGTTATTGTAGCTACATATTTACAGCAACTGACGTTGTAAACCTGCACTTTTATAGTGCTTACATACTTAGATCAGTAGCTACATTGTTTTTCATTGTTGTTGTCAAAAGATAGTAACTTTTTCCACATGTAGCGTATGGAAATTATGCAGATGACAAAAGGCGTCGGCCCTTTATATTTTTCAGTTTTTCTTTTTCTTGCTGTCTGTTGCTTCTTCTGGGAAAAGTGCTCTTTTAGCTGATTTATGACCTATGTCGCTTCCCATATCTGTTTTTGATCTTGTTTGCATTCCAGTGTACGTTGGTGGTGTTGCCTTGATCTCTGTAATAGGTTAATAAAAAAGTGTCTGGGGAAAACTAGAAGGGGGGTTGAATAGTTTACCGTTTAAATTTTTTGTTTTGAAACTTATTGTAAGATCAATTGATATTGATCGAAGATATGTTAGTGAAGAATAGACAATATGTAAGCAATGTATAATGAGTAAATAAGGAAAGAAACAATCAAACCACGACAAGTTGTTTATAGTGGTTCGGTCTACAAGGACTCTTTTTCCTTGCCCTACTCCACTCCTCGAGTCTCCAACTCGAGAGTTCTCTTCACTAATCAACAAGCTCCTTTAACCGGCGGAGAAAACCTTTACACGTCGCTTACATAATATTTCCGACACAAAGCTAGATGTCGAGTTCTTTTACAAGGGTACAACCACTCCCACACACTATGTATTTTGAGGACTAAAATAATAAACACTCACACTCAGAGGTTTAAGATGGTTTGGTACAACAATGATGTATGAACAAGCCTAGATCATACAACAACAAAACAAACAAGCCTTCCAACTATTTGTTGAAGCTTGATTATGCATTGATCTTCTTTGCTACAAAAGAGGATCACTAAAATGAAATGAAGCTGAGTTAGAAGTAATAGAGAGAAGGAATGTATGTGATTATGCTAGAAAGGGATGAGAAAACAACTTGGGTTGGCTTGCTATTTATAGGCCAGAGTGATCTGCAGTGACCACGGAACCAAAAAAGGGTTTTGCCCTTGTATTTTTTTTGTTCCGCCGGTCTAACAGCAAGATTACAAAGATCTTTTCAGAGTCAACCAAATCTAACCAAGATCATATAAGATATGTAGAATCCAAATCTAAACAAAATATTCTATGAAATCTTCTAGAGATTTCAATGTGATGCAAGCCATGATGTCATATGTTGTTTTTTATTTTTAGAAGTAATATGTTAAAAGTAAATACATATGCAATGTTGTGTTTAAGAGACTAAAATATACTTGTTCTAAAAATTTTGACACACATTATGGTTTAGAAGGATATCAAAGTTAATTGATACATGAGTACATGACTCATCAAAATGTAAATGCTTGAGTGATGAAGACTTTATTTAAGGAAAGCTTGTTTTAATATCTATTAATCTTGACAAGCTTTATACTTTATAAAAATGAAATTTACTTTTGTCGTTAACAAAACTTAGGTAAAGATCATAAAATATAAATAACATTTAATGACGATATTCGTATTAACAATCTCCCTCTTTTGTTGAGGACAAAACATAAATTTTATTTTTATCAAAGATGTAAAGTTATACAAGAGTTATAAAAGTATGAGATTAGTTAGAACTTGAAAGAACTAGTGAGTTAGATAAAGTTGATAATAAAAAGTTTATTTTATCTTATGACTAGTTTGTCCAATTATTTGGTCTTAAACAATTTTAACTTTTTGTAAGTCAAAGTATGAAGTTGTCTTTTAGAAAGTCAAAGGTCAAGTTCTATAATATGCTCCCCTTTTTTGTCGAAACAAAAAGAAGAGGCGAGGCGAGGCGGAAAATGTAATGAGCCCGAGCCATTTCTCCCCCTTGGTCAATGCTCCCCCTAAATTGCGTGTCAAGAGAAAGATACATGGATTGTGAAAAAGCTACAAAAGAAAAGTTAGTAACAAGCATCATTACAACTATACAAGCAATTTCAACCATCAAATAACAACCAACAACTATATAAGTGATAACATCAAATAGTCATGAATATTAAGTGTCAATGTCCCTCAATAATGCTCGTATTTTACATCATTTATATGGATTTATGCTTGTTTTCCTTTATATTTCACTTTCAGGTAAATTACGAGCATTGGAGCTAAAGAGACGCGGATTTGGAGAGTTTATTGAAGATATATCATAGTATGCTCATTTTGAAGATGTTACGGCGTAACTCCCCTCTCACATTACGCCGTAACAGAAGCGTGGCTCAGAAAACCAACTCAACTGAAGATTACGGCGTAACTCCTTCCAAAGATTACGACGTAACTAACTAGGTCAAATGAGGCTCCACGCTGCTGCAAGCTACGCCGTAACTATTGTCTTAATTACGGCGTAACAAGGATTTATTGAAGATACGGCGTAACTACTTCCAGATGAAACGTCGTAACCAGCATTTTTAGTGCAAATTACAAAGATAAAGGTGTTACGGCGTAACTCTCAACTTAAGTTACGCCGTAACCAGATCTGGCCTATAAATACCACTCGATTTCCAGCATTTCTAATCATCCCATTTCACACACAACATCAGTGAACATGAGTAGAAGGTTGAATGCAGATCTTAGGAAGCATACGGAGCCATCTCCAAGGGATAAATCACTCCCCTACGATAAGCATTAGCATTTTATCTTTTCTTTACTTTCAATTCATGTATTTCATAATGTTAAACATTGAATTGATTGTTTTAGTTAATATGAGCGGCTTAGCACCTCTGGTGCTAGCCTAGTTATGATTCCTTAATTGCTTTGTTTGTGTTTACATTGCTTCCGTATAATTATTTCTAGTGTATGCTTGCATAGTTTATTGGTAGCTACCCTTGTTTCGGTAGTTTTGAATGGCTGTAGTGGCTAGTTACTTAGAAGATATGACCAACTGACCCTAAGTAGGTAGACTGAGTGGGAAGGGTAAGATATGACCAACTGACGACCCTTTTTCGCTTGTGCGATTTGACCAACTGATCACCTACCGTTTGGATGAACTTAAGAAGCCAGGGATGAGTGTTTAAGATGCTAGCGCTCGGGCACTCATTATTACAAATCTTGCTTGTAGAGGTACTTAATGACTTGGCTTAGGGGACTAAGAACAACTGGACTTTCGACGTGTCACCTGACATCTCCAGTGGAACCCCTTGTTGATAGGTTAGGACGAACTGACTAAATGTTGTCCTAGCAACTTTGACCCCACTTGAAGTAATTGGAAGTAATTAAACATGAACTTAGCTTGATATGATGAATAACTAGGTTAACACACTTCTCCCCTATTGATCACAACCCTCGCCTCTATTTTCATTCTTATTTTCTTGTCTTAGTAGTTAATTAATCATTCATCCCTTAAATTTTTATAAAATCTGTGACACCTAGACTTAGTTTAAATCCGCACACATAGCTCTTGGGATGACCTCGATTTTACCAAATACTACACTACACATGACCGGGTACACTGCCCGTTAGTGCATTAGGGTAGACCATAGGTATAACGAGAACTTACAAATATTAAAACCTGGTCAGTAAAACCTGCATCAAGTTTTTGGCGCCGCTGCCGGGGAGTTATATTAGGATTTTCATTAAGTCTTTCATTTCTGTCTGTTTTAAAATTTTCTCAATTTCTCACGATCTCTTTTCAAGTTTCAGGTACCATGGAAGTTGTTAACATTGATGACCTCACTCTTGAGGAATATCTGGCGTTGACAAGAGATGAACAAGGGCCGGGGATCGCTAGGCTAATTATTGGGGAGGATATTGATTTCGAGATAAAACCAGAATTCGTGAGAGAAGTAAGAGCAAATCCTTTTTCTGGAAATACTTCAGAGGATGCTTACGAACACATAAAAAATGTAGAATATATTACTAGCCTTTTCAATACGCCAGGAGTTTTGAAGGATGCAGTTATGCTCAGAATTTTTCCAATCACACTTACTGGAGCCGCAAAAAGATGGGTTAATAGATTACCAGTAGGAACAATTGATACGTGGGCCCTCCTAAAAAGATATTGTCCACCTTCTAAAGTATCAAGACAACTCGCGGAAATACATAATTTTAAACAAGATGACAATGAGACATTGTATCAAGCCTGGGAAAGATACAACGACCTCCTCTACAAGTGTCCAACTCATGACCTAAATACCCAGCAAAAGGTCAACATCTTTTACAAAGGTATTAACTTAACTACGAGACAGACGCTGGATTACCAAGGACCAATTCCGGGCATGACTCCTACTCTCGCCATTGAAGCCATTCAAAAACTGGCTGATCACTCTCAAAAATGGCATGATGGAGGAAGCGAACGAAGCCTGAATAGAAATTTCGAAGGCATTTCCGCCATCACAAGAAAATTATAAAACCTTGGGAGAGATATGAAGAAGCTTTAGGAAAATGTACATGCTATTCAAGTAGGATGCGATACATGTGGAGGAGGACATTTAACTAGAGATTGCCCTATGAAGAATATAAGCCCTCAAATCGAAAAAGTTATGTATGGAGAAGGAAAACCCTTCCATCGTGGTTATGATCGGAATCCCTACAAGGTAGAAAAATCTTCACTCAAAGAATCAATAAATAAGTATTTGGAAGAAGATACCAAGCGACAGGCCAGCAGGGACGCATTGTTCCAAAAAATTCAAGAAACAAGAGCCAACCTCCTTGCTCGTCATAAGAATCCGGAAAGGAATCCGGGATAAGGGAAAATGAAATTAATAAAGACAGCTCAAGTTATGATAGTTTCTGTAATGCCATATTTTCCAATAACGGGAAACCTCTTTACACCCCTTTTAGGTACGATGAAGAAGAGCTTGTTGGGTTCCCCAAACAAGCAATTATAAAAGATGATGATACAAGCTTTCTGAAGGAAGAACAACATACGAAAATAGAAGCTGTTATGGATAATGAAGTAAAGTTAAACGCCAGATGCTCAGCAGTTGTCCTAAATCAGATCCCTCTCAAGGAAAAAGATCAGGAAGTTTCATTCTCCTTTGCTCTATTAATAAAATGCATAATATCAATGCCTTAGCTAACCTAGGAGCTAGTATTAGTATCATGCCATTTTCCATGTGCAAAAGATTAAATCTTGTTCCTATCAAACCCCTTTGCATGATGATTGAAATGACTGATAGAACGGTGAGCATTCCTAGAGGGGTAGTTGAGAATGTGCTCATTAAGATTAATAATTTTACTCTTCATGTGGAATTTTTTATTTTAGACATGGAAGAAGATCTCGACCTTCCATTAATTTTGGGCAGACCCCTTCTGGCCACCGCATGGGCAAAGATTAACGTTTTTAAAAAAAATCATTACATTAAAAATCAACGATAGAAAACTTACCCTGAATATGGATGACGTTGGAAAATGTCACCCTGTCGAAACTGTTTGTGTTATCAAAAAAGGAAAAAACAGAATTACTCCTACCACCATCACACACAAGCACTGTACTGCTAATAGTCATAATATGCAGGGAAGGCGAGTTGATGAATATAACAGGGGAAGAGTACATCACAACTACTTATCGAAAACAAAGAACAACATCAATCCAGTGCTAGAACTTGAGGCTGAAGATGATTGGCCCGAAGTTCAGAAAGTTGATTACAAGTACTTTCCAAAATTAAAATACCATTGGTGCAATGCTATCCCTATTGACAGTGATACAGGATATGATCTTTGGGCTTCATGTAACCCCTATGTGGACATCTGTGATGGTGGTCACGACAAAGAAAGAGTAAAAAACAACAAGTACCTGTGGTCCTCAACTAATGACAAAGGAATAACATTCGAAGCTTGGGTTCGGATTATGTATGGGAAGTTGGTAATGATCATAAAAGAAAAATCTGGACAAATCTTAGCTGCGGTGAAACCTCTGATAATGATGCAGATCATGAAGCAACAAAAAATTCAACCTCCGATCATGGGCTTATTGATTATGACAACACCTTTGCTCGAAAGCATTGGTGTGGAAAAATAAAAACCACTGATGGGGATTCCTGGGTTTCTGCAATCCATATAATCACAACGGTAATGGGGGAAGTAGTGCAGTTAGAGTAGGAGCTAACGAATTTTTATGGACTTCAACCAATGACGATAGAAGAACCGAGATACAATGGTCGAATAGGGTAAGATTTAACGATTGGATTAAAATCAAATATGGAAAAGTGGATGCTTCCACTAAGAATAAAATTTGGAAGGATTGCATGAACGAAGATAACCCAGATGAAGAGACTCCTCAAGATACGGTTAACTTAACTAATGATGACAAAGAAGACACAAGAGAAGATTGTGAACATGGGCATATTGATAAATCAGTGGAGACCCAGTCCAATGATTATGACATAAAAGGAATCATAGACCACCTTGAGCCACAATGTAAGGCAGAGTTAAATAACCTAGAAAATGAAGAGTATGAGCAAAGGAGGTGCAAGCTTCTTGGGATTCCATATAAAAAACCACCACCGATTGTAGCCGAAAAGTATGAGTTCACTAGATACCATTTGGTTCCGGACGAAAAATTTTGCAAAATTCGGAAGGTTGGGACTAAAGAGTACCTTCGCACTGCTACTAATGTCGCATGGGTCAGGCATAACTTAATGAAGGATATAGAGGAAGTTGGCCAAGTCCAAAGGCCACCATAAAGCCTCGAGGTTTTGAGTCTAACTTAAAGACTCGTAAATAAATAAAAATGCTCTTTTGGGAGACAACCCGAATTATCCATTTCATTTGTTTTATTTCCATTTCTATTGGGTTTTGTGTTTTTAACCATTTTTGCAGGAAAAAAGAGAAAAGTTGTTGCAGCATGCTGAACGGGGACCTGATATGTCCATAGTTACGGCGCAACTCATTCTTATGGTTATGCCGTAACATACTTTTTGCAGCAGTACTTCAGAGCATTACTAATTATGGCGTAATCCCATTTAACGGTTACACCGTAGCTACACTCCTGTAGCGTCTGCCAAGTTTTGCTTAATTACGGCGTAACTCCTTATAAGAGTTACGGCGTAACTATCCTCTGTAACACTTCTTTATTTTTAAACACAATAACCTTGTATTAGTTTTCAAATGAACTTTGTGGGTATGTTCCCTGTAAGCCCTCACGAAACTACACTCGTCCACTTGGGACACCAAGTGGTTTAAAAGGCTTGTTGCATAAGCTAAATGCAACCGTGATTCTTACGAAATTGAGTTAGTTTTCTTTTTCATTTTTCTTTTTCTTTTTTTAGAATTATTTTTGTCGTTAGTGTGATTTCAGGGGTTGAAGTTTGCTCGTGGATGCTTATGCAAAGGCACGACTCTTTTCGTGGGTCTTCTTTCTTTTTGGAGCAAATTTCAGGGAAGTTTTCGCTCTAATTCTACTTTTCTCTTCACCTTTATTTAACGCTTAGTACAAAAGGGACTTTGTACATTTCAAGTGGGGGGACGGGAGTAGAATTGTCTCTTGAACTTTATTTTGCCTTCGTTTTTCTAGTTTATTTTGAAAAATTATGCCATTTTTAAAATTTTGACATGTTTTTCTAAACCTAAATAGATTAGACCTTAGCCGAGCACATTATAACCCTTGATATTATATGGTGAGATTAGCCTTATCCGTTTTCATCTTTTTACCCCAAATCCACCAAATTATGAGTGTTCCGGTAGCTTGTAGAATTTAGAACTTGGCCTTTACATCATTTCGAGACCATAGACGAGGTATGTTGAGTTAGCTCGATGTATTGGGACTTTTCAGTTTAAGAAGGCAGTATTATAGGGCTATCACCCAAATAGCCTATCATTGTGTGTCTATCAATTAGTCACCTCGACTTCTCGACCCCTATGTTAAACCCTTTGTTGCACTCACCCTTAGTGCAAGATACCCCTAGATACACCTTTCTGAGCCATTTCTTTCATTTTGTTCACCCAACATATTGTTTCGATACACCATTACACCTTAGCCTACCCTGTAGTCTTTATTTGTAAGGTTCAACTGGAAAGGTTCGGGAATCACGCTTTAGTCAACGACATATCTGATAACATCAAATAGTCCTGAATATTAAGTGTCAATTTCCCCCGATAATGCTTGTAATTTATATCATTTATATGGATTTACGCTTGTTTTCCATTGCTTTCCACTTTCAGGTAAATTACAAGCATTGGAGCTAAAGAGACGCGGAACTGGAGAATTATCTAAAGATTTATCATAGTATGCTATTTTGAAGAAGTTACGGCATAACTCGTCTCTCACATTACGCCGTAACTATTGCGTGACTCAGAAAGCCAACTTATCATAAGGTTACGGCGTAACTCTTCCCAAAGGTTACGACGTAACTACATTAGGTCAAATGAGGTTCCATGCCGCTGATACTTACGCCGTAACTACTGCATCAACTACGACGTAACCGAGTTTATTGAAGACTACGGCGTAACCACTCTCTAGGTTACGCCGTAACCATCAGATTTAGTGCATTATTCAAAGAAATAGTAGGTTACGGCGTAACTCCTATATTGGTTACGCCGTAACCCAGATCTGGCCTATAAATACCCCACGAATTCCAGCATTTCTATTCATTCCATTCCACACACAACACTCTCAGAACGTGGGAAAAATATCAAGGCAGGTCTAGAGGAGCATACAGAGCTGTCTCCAAGGGAGAAATCACTCCCCTACGATAAGCATTAGCGTTTTATATTTCTTTTACTCTCAATTCATGTATTTCGTACCTTTGAATATTGAATTGGTTTGCATGATTAATATGAACGGCTAAGCACCTTTTGGTTCTAGTCTAGTTATGATTCCTTAATTGTTTTGTTTGCATTTACTTTACTTCCGTACAATTATTTCTAAGTGTATGCATGCATAGTTTATTGGTAGCCACCCTTGGTTCGGTAGTTTTGAATGGCGATAGAGGCCAATTGCCTAGGAGATATGACCAACTGACCCTAGGTGAGCGGACTGAGATGGGAAGGGTAAGATATGACCAACTGACGACCCTTTCTACTTGTGCGATTTGACCAACTGATCACCTATCGTTTGGATGAACTTAAGAATTAGGGGGTGAGTGTCTAAGTTCCTAACGGCTGAGCACTCACTAATATAAATCTATCATGTAGCGGTACTTAATGACTTGGCTTAGGGGACCCGGAACAACATGACTTATGACGGTGCGCCTGACTTCTCCTGTGGTGGCATCTTTGCTGATAGGTTAGGGCGAATTGACCAAATGATGTCCTCTCGACTTTGACCCCACCTGAAGTAATTGGAAGTAAGTAGACGTAGACATAACTAGCTAGGAGGATTAATTAGGTTAGCACCACTTTCCTCTATTGATTTCCCTTTATCCTTTATTTGCTTTTATTTGCCTTATTCTGCATTAGTAGTTTAATTAATTAAATCCCTTTCAAAACCATTATTAATCTGTGACACCTAGACTTAGTAATAATCCAACACACATAGCTCTTGGGACGACCTCGGCTTTACCAATTACTACACTACACACGACCGGGTACACTACCCGTTAGTGCACTAGGGTAGACCATAGGTATAACGAGACACTATAAATATTAAGACCTGGTCAGTAAAACCTGCATCAAGTTTTTGGCGCCGCTGCCGGGGAGTTATATTAGGATTTTTATTTAAGTCTTTAAGTTTTGTTATGATATTATGTCTCTTACTATGAATGATTATCTCACCACCTCTAAAAGTAAACCGGGGATCACCATTCCAGCTCTTGAAGAAAATGTAAAATTCGAATTCTGGGGACTTTGTCTTGATGAACTTAAAAGATGCTGCTTTTATGGAACCAAAGATGAAGAAGCACACGAGCACATCGCTAAAGTATGTGAGATCGCCGATTTATTCCATGCGCCTGGGGTCTCCAGAGATCTTGTTATGATGAGGGCATTCCCTTTTACCCTAAAAGGAAGAGCTAGAGATTGGTTAAAGAAACTTCCATCCGGATCTATCACAACATGGAATGCATTTAAGAAAGCCTTTCTTAAGGAATACCGAACCCCTGCAAAAATCCTCCAAAAAGTTGATGAAATTTGGAGGTTTAGTCAACTCAATGATGAGCCACATTTTACAGCTTGGGAAAGATTTAACGAAGCCATCCTGAAGTGCCCCGAGCATAAACTCAACAAACACGAGCAACTGCAAATATTCTACAACGGGTTGAACATAAAGACTCGACAATTATTAGACTCTAAAGAACCTATCCCATTGATGACTGCTGATAAAGGATGGACAAGAGTTGAAGAAGTAGCGCTCCACTCGTCATCTTGGAATGAAGATCGGAATGAGGATCCTATCAAGATACAATCGGTGATAAAGAATCTGGAGGAATTTGAAGTAGATATGCAATCCCTTACTGAAGAAGTCAAGATGGTAAAACACAAATTCGATAAACCCATTGATGGAAGAGTAACAGATCTTGAAAAGGCTATGAAGATGCTTGTCAAAGAATCCGGCAGAAAACAAGAAGAGAACGAAAAATAGGTTTGGAATATCAAGCGAGATTACAACAATGCGCTAAGAACACAAGCATCTGCTATAAGAAGACTTGAAAATCAAGTGGGGAAGCTCGCAGAATCTATCAGAGTGAGAGATGAAGGTGAACTACCTAGCACAACTGAACCAAATCCTCGAGATCTTGCTCATGCCATAACAACTAGAAGTGGATTAAACTATAAGGAACCAGCTTACCCTTCAAACTCGAATGATCTGACTAATGAAACGCCTCAAGACAACAATAAAGAAACCAAGGAGGCTCAACCTATTGTCGAAAAAGTCCGCCCCTACATTCCACCAATTCCATTTCTGGGAAGAATTAAGAAGGAACAAGAACGAGTGCTATTTCAGAAATTCATGGAGAAATTACAACAACTCAGCATTAATATTCCTCTCGTTGAAGCCCTGGAACCAATGCCGAAATACGCCAAATTCATGAAGGATCTCCTTACCCATAGAAAACTTTCTGATCGGACGCAGATAAATTTAAATCAAAGATGCTCTACCGCCCTTTTAAAAGATATACCTCTCAAAGAAGAAGATCCAGGGAGTTTCACCTTACCTTGTACTATCTGGGGGAATTTTGTTCAACAAGGCCCTTGCCGATCTTGGGGCAATCATAAGTCTTATGCCATTCTCTCTTTATTCACGTCTGGAATTGGGGGATCTGAAACCAATTAGAATGTGTATTGAGCTGGCTAATAAAGCTACTCAATATCCAAAAGGAATCGCTGAAAATGTTCTTGTCAAGATCGATAAATTTGTCTTCCCGGTCGACTTCGTGGTCCTTGAGATGGAAGAGGATGATATCCCTATTTTGCTTGGAAGACCCTTTCTTGCAACCGCACACGCTATGATTGATGTCTTTAACAAGAAGATTTCGTTGAAGATTGGAAATGATAAGATTACCTTCAATCTTGAAAAGTCAATGAGATATGCTTCTTTCACTGATGACAACCTTGATGATCTCGACCTTATCGAAGCTAACGCACAGAAACATGCCCAGGAATGCTTTCTTCCCGACCCTTTGAAATCATTGAAATTCAAAGATAATGATGGGACATCTAGCAATGGAGAAAGCGAAACGGAGGAACTGGTCGCGAATAATCAAACGTTATGTTCAGAAAATACCCCGGAAGAAGCTAATACTACCCCAAAACTCAAGGAGCTACCTCCTCATTTAGAATATGCATTCATCAATGGGGATCATAATTTTCCTGTTGTGATTTCTTCTCTGTTATTTGATGAAGAAAATGAATCGTTACTGCAAGTTTTAAGCAAGCACAAGGGAGCAATTACGTGGAAAGTCTCTGACGTTAAAGGAATTAACCCTTCATACTGCTCTCACAAGATACTTATGGAAGATGATTTTAAACCTGTAGTACAGCCACAAAGGATGTTAAACCCTAAAGTCCAATACGTGGTAAAAGACAAAATCATTAAACTTCTGGATGCAGGTCTAATTTAAGCGATTTCTGATAGCCCTTGGGTTAGTCCTATTCACGTTGTGCCAAAGAAAGGAGGAATGACAGTGGTCACCAATGAAGATAATGAGCTGATACCGACTAGAACAGTCACTGGTTTGAGGGTGTGCATCGATTACAGGAAATTAAATGACGCAACATGAAAGGATCACTTCCACCTTCCATTTATCGATCAGATGCTAGAGAGGCTCTCCGGGCATGAGTATTACTGCTTTCTTGATGGATTCTCAGGATACTTTCAAATTCCTATTGCCCTTGAGGATCAAGAAAAGACTACTTTCACCTGCCCCTACGGAACATTCGCCTACCGAAGGATGCCTTTTGGACTATGTAACGCTCCCGCAACATTCCAACGATGCATGACTGCAATATTCTCGGATATGTGTCAAGATTTTATGGAAGTCTTCATGGAAGACTTCTAGGTTTTTGGTAACTCTTTCTCATCTTGTCTTAATAATCTATCTAAAATGCTTGCCAGATGTGAAGAAACGAACCTTGTCCTTAACTGGGAGAAATGTCATTTTATGGTTAAAGAGGGGATTGTTTTGGGGCATAAGATTTCCCAAACAGGGATCGAAGTTGATAAAGCTAAGGTTGACTTTATTTCTCGACTGCCTTATCCTACCAACCTAAAAGGCATTAGGAGTTTTCTTGGGCATGCGGGATTTTATAGACGTTTTATAAAAGATTTTTCAAAAACTGCCAAACTTATGACCCAGCTCCTCATGAAAGATGCTAAATTTGATTTTGACGATGATTGCAAAATAGCTTTTGATATTTTAAAAGAAAAACTGACTACTGCCCCTGTTATTATTGCTCCTGATTGGGGGAGCGATTTTGAACTCATGTGCGATGCTAGTGATTATGCTGTGGGTGCTGTTTTAGGACAGAGGGCGGATAAACAATTTAAACCCATTTATTACGCTAGTAAAACCTTAAATGAGGCACAAGAGCATTACACAACCACTGAAAAAGAACTTCTGGCTGTGGTCTATGCCTTTGATAAATTCAGATCCTATTTAGTAATGTCAAAAACTGTTGTCTACACTGACCATTCTGCTTTAAAGTACTTATTTAATAAACAGGATGCCAAACCAAGATTGATAAGATGGGTGTTGCTGCTGCAAGAATTTAAAATTGAAATCAAGGATAAAAAAGGAGCAGAAAACTTAGCAGCTGATCACCTCTCACGTTTAGAAAACCCTGAGCTTGAAGAACTTGACAAAGCAACTATTCGAGACTCCTTCCCCGACGAGCATCTCATGGCAGTTAGAATTAAAGATTCCAGTGCCGAACCATGGTACGCAGATTTCGCTAATTACCTCGCGGCCATAGTATTACCGAGCAACAAAACCTACGATCAAAAGAAAAAGTTCTTCTCAGATATTAAGTATTACTTCTGGGATGATCCATTCCTTTTTAAATCATGCCCTGATGGTATTATTAGGAGATGTGTATTTGGTGATGAGCAAAAACAGATTCTGGAACATTGTCACAACGGACCTGCAGGAGGACACTATGGGGCCGACAATACTGCTCGGAAGGTTTATGAGGCCGGATTCTTTTGGCCTAGCATTTTCAAAGATGCCGCAAAGCATGTTAGGGATTGTGACACTTGTCAGAGGGCAGGGAACATCTCTTCTCGAAATCAAATGCCACTCAACAACATTATGTTATGCGAGGTTTTTGATGTTTGGGGGATCGATTTTATGGGACCTTTCACTCCATCAAAGAATAAAAGTTATATCCTTGTAGCTGTCGATTACGTTTCAAAATGGGTTGAAGCCGAAGCTCTGCAAACATGTGACGCTAGAAGTGTCATTCGTTTTTTGAAAAGATTATTCTCCAGGTTTGGGATCCCTAAGACTATCATTAGTGATCGTGGGACACACTTTTGTAATGCTATTATGGAGAAAGTTCTAAATAGATATGGGGTACTCCACCGGATGTCTACACCTTATCACCCACAAACCAATGGGCAAACTGAAAACACCAACTGGGCACTCAAGCAAATTTTAGAGAAATCAGTCAGCAGCAACAGAAAAGATTGGTCCGACAAACTTGACGAAGCATTATGGGCATTCAGAACAGCTTTCAAAATTCCTATTGGAAGCACCCCTTTTGAGATTGTTTACGGGAAAGCATGTCATCTTCCCGTAGAGTTGGAACATAAAGCATATTGGGCTCTCAAGAATGCTAACTTGGAGGCTGATGTAATCAAGGAACTCCGATTCTCCCAAATAAACCATTTAGCTGAGTTACGAGACGAAGCATATGATCATGCCAAAGCATACAAAGACAGGACCAAAAGATGGCACGATAAGAGAATCAAGGATAAAAGATTTGAAGTAGGACAAGAGGTTCTCGTTTTTAAATCAAGACTCAAGTTATTCCCTGGAAAAATGAGATCTCGCTGGGTTGGCCCCTACACAGTAAGTCAGGTATTCTCTTATGGGACTATTGAGGTTCATAACAAGGAAGGAGTATATTTCAAGGTAAATGGACACCGCATGAAAATTTATTATTGGCAGGATGTTAGCAAGCTTTCGGGAGATGAGTTCTTCGCACCTGTCTAGAGCCCCGCGGCTCTGAGTCTAACTTAAAGACTTGTAAATAAAGAAAAGTGCTCTTTCGGGAGACAACCCGCATTATCTTTTTCTTTTATTTTGTTTCCATTTCTGTTGGGTTTTGTGTTTTCTAACTATTTTTGCAGGAAACGAGGAACTAATTGCTGCTGCAGTTGCTGATCTGAACAATGTTACGGCGTAACTCATCTTGGTGATTACGCCGTAACCAACGTTTTAGCAGCAGAATTCTTGACGCATTACCAATTACGGCGTAATACCATCTCAGTGGTTACGCCGTAACTACTCACTTTGCAGCTTATTCCAGGTTTTGCCAGTTACGGCGTAACTCCCTAAAAAGAGTTACGACATAACCTTCATCTACTTTAATTCTTTCATTTTAAAACACAATAAACTTGTATTAGTATTTTAAATGAACTTTGTAGGTGTGTTCCCTGTAAACCCTCACGAGACTTCACTCATCCACTTGGGTCACCAAGTGGTTCAAAAGGCTTGTTGCATTCGCTAAATGCAACCGTGATTCCTACGAAAGTGAGTTAGGTTTGTTTTTCATTTTTATCTTTTTAGAATTATGCTTGTCGGTAGTGTGATTTCAGGGATTGAAGTTTGTTCATGATGCTTATACGAAGGCACATCTCTTTTTCGTGGGCCTTCCTTCTTTATGGAGCAAATTTCAGGGAATTCTCGCTCTAATTCTACCTTTCTCTTCACCTTTATTTAATGCCTAGTACAAAAGGGACTTTGTACAATTCAAGTGGGGGGACGGGAGTAGAATTATCTCTTGAACTTTATTTCGCCCTCATTTTGACATGTTTTTCTTAACCTAACTAGATTAGACCTTAGCCGAGCACATACAACCCTTGATATTATATGGTGAGATTAGCCTTATCCGTTTCCAATATTTTACCCCAAATCCACCAAATTATGAGTGTGCCGGTAGCTTGTAAACTTTAGAACTTGGCCTTTGCATCATTTCGAGACCATAGACGAGGTATGTTGAGTTAGCTTGATGTATTTGGACTTTTCAATTTTAGAAGGCAATATTATAGGATTATCACCCAAACAGCCTACCTTTGTGAGTCTATCGATTAGTCATCTCGACTTTTCGACCCCCATGTGAAACCCTTTTGTTGCACTCATCTTTAGTGCAAGATACCCCTAGATACACCCTTCTGAGCCATTCCTTTCATTTTGTTAACCCGATATATTTTTTCGATACACCTGTACACCTTAGCCTACCCTGTAGTCTTTATTTGTGATTGGGAAGTCATCATTTGCCTAAGTTCAAGGTTTGAGTGGAAAGGTTCGGAAATCACGCTTTCATCGACAACATTTCTGAAGAGCATTGAAGCCCCCCGAATTCCCATTGTTCATCTCAAGTGGGGGGATATTATGTTTAGTATTTATTGTTATGTTGAAAAAAAAATGAAAAAAAAAATTAGTTGTTACGATTATGTTATTGTAAAGTGCAATGTTATAAGCACTGTAGTATGAGCTTTATTGATTTAGTATCGAGGAGGCCACCTCGGTCACATTTGAAGATTGGAGTTGGTAGTTATGCCAACAGTTGGAGAAAAGGTAGTATGCCCATCACGACGTCCTCTAATGACACATCTACCTTGCATTTCATGATCCGGTTTCTTGACTTCAAAGCTTGAACTTTGGGCAGACGGTAAGTGGTGATGACTTGATTATAGATTTAGATTACCTGCTTGTTTTTTATTTTACACCAAATATATATCCCATGTCTTATCCTACCCTTTAGTCATGAAGCGAGTCTAGGTGATGCAACGAGCAATCTTTGGTGTCTTGGCCATAGATTTGGTCATGTATCATTGATTTTGTCCACTTCGCCATGACATGTTAGTAATGACGAGTCACCCCTTAACCTTTGTCGTGTCTACCCATATTGCCTTCGAGAATTGCTTAGGCCTTAACTCTAGTGGTGGAGATTTGTGTAACCGCCAAGCTTATGATAGAATACATGCTATGATTGTGCGATTGAGTGATCACCCCGAAATTGACACTGATAACATCAAATAGTCTTGAATATTAAGTGTCAATTTCCCCCGATAATGCTCATTATTTATATCATTTATATGGATTTATGCTTGTTTTCCATTGTTTTCTACTTTCAGGTAAATTACGAGCATTGGAGCTAAAGAGACGCGGAAATGGAGACATTACTAAAGATTTATCACATTATGCCTATTTTGAAGAAGTTACGGCGTAACTCCTCTCTTACATTACGCCGTAACTATTGCTTGACCCAGAATACCAACTTATCAAGAGGTTACGGCGTAACTCTTCCCAAAGGTTACAACGTAACTCCATTAGGTCAAAAGAGGTTCCACGCCGCTGATACTTACGCCGTAACTACTTCATCACTTAGAACGTAACCGAGTTTATTGAAGACTACGACATAACCACTAATAAGGTTACGCCGTAACTAGCAGATCTAGTGCATTTACGAAGAAATAGAAGGTTACGGCGTAACACCTATATTGGTTACGCCGTAACCCAGACCTGGCCTATAAATACCCCACGAATTCCAGCATTTCTAATTATCCCATTCCACACACAACACTCTGAGAACGTGGGAAAAAGCTCAAGGCATGTCTAGGGGAGCATACGGAGCTGTTTCCAAGGGAGAAGTCACTCCATTACGATAAGCTTTAGCATTTTATATTTCTTTTACTTTCAATTCATGTATTTCGTACCTTTGAATATTGAATTTATTTGCATGATTAATATGAGCGGCTAAGCACCCTTTGGTGCTAGCCTAGTTATGATTCCTTAATTGTTTTGTTTGCGTTTACCTTTACTTCCGTACAATTATTTCTAAGTGTATGCATGCATAGTTCTTTGGTAGTCACCTTTGATTCGGTAGTTTTGAATGGCGGTAGAGGCCAATTGCCTAGGAGATATGACCAACTGACCCTAGGTGAGCGGACTGAGACAGGAAGGGTAAGATATGACCAACTGATGACCCTTTCTACTTGTGCGATTTGACCAACTGATCACCTATCATTTGGATGAACTTAAGAATTGGGGGGTGTAGTGTCTAAGTTCCTAATGGCCGGGCACTCACTATTTTGAATCTAGCATGTAGCGGTACTTAATGACTTGGCTTAGGGGACCAGGAACAACAGGACTTATGACGGTGCGCCTGATTTCTCCTGTGGTGGCATCTTTGCAGATAGGTTAGGGCGAATTGACCAAATGCTGTCCTCTCGAATTTGACCCCACCTAAAGTAATTGGAAGTAGGTAGACGTAGACATAACTAGCTAGGAGGATTGACTAGGTTAGCACCACTATTCCTCTATTGATTTCCCTTTATCCTTTTATCTGCTTTTATTTTATTCTGTATTAGTAGTTTAATTAATTAAATCCCTATTGAAACCATTTTTATTCTGTGACAATTAGACTTAGTAATAATCCAACACACATAGCTCTTGGGACGACCTCGGCTTTACCATTTACTACACTACACGCGACCGGGTACACTGCCCGTTAGTGCACTAGGGTAGACCATAGGTATAGCGAGACACTATAAATATTAAGACCTGATCAGTAAAACCTGCATCAAGTTTTTGGCGTCGCTGCCGGGGAGCTATATTAGGATTGATATTAAGTCTTTCATTTCGTTTTTAAACTTTTCTCACGATCATATTTCAAGTTTTCAGGTACCATGGAAGCTGTTAACATCGATAACCTCACTCTTGAGGAATATTTGCTGTTGACAAGAGAAGAACAAGGGCCAGGGATTGTTAGGCCAGCCATTGCAGAAGATGCTCAATTCGAAATCAAACCTCAATTCATGAGGGAATTGCGTGCAAATCCCTTCTCTGGAAGCATCACCGATGATGCCCATGAACATGTAGACAATGTCGAATACATTGTCAGCCTATTCAAAATTCTCAGAGTCTCACACAATGCTATAATGCTACGAGTATTCCCTATTTCTCTTACGGGAGCTGCAAAAAGATGGGTCGATCGATTACCTGCAGGGACTGTCAACACTTGGCCTATCTTAAAAAAATATTTCATTCAGAGATATTGTCCTCCATCGAAGACGGCTAAGCAATTGGAAGAAATTCATAACTTCAAGCAAGAGGGTGATGAAACGTTATACCAAGCTTGGGAAAGATACAACGAATTGTTATACAAGTGCCCTACTCATGATCTCAACAGCCAACAAAAAGTGAACGTCTTCTACAAGGGACTGAACATCTCTTCAAGACAAATGATTGATTCTCAAGGGCCGATTCCTAGTATGACACCCACTATGGCTTTGGAAACTATTCAAAAAATGGCAGACCACTCTCACAAATGGCACAATGGAGGAAGCAACCGAAGTAAGAATGATGATATTGAGGCCTTGCAGCGATAAACAACAAATTAGAAAGCCTTGGAAGAGAAATGAAGAATCTAAAGGAAAATGTGCATTCCATTCAAGTTGAGCGAGATGGGACTCGTCCTTCTAAAGAATGTTCCTCCAATGAAGAAGTTAAAAGGATCGGAGAAGTTAACTATGGAAAAGAATTCCCTTTCAACAGCTACAATAATTACGGACCTAGGTATCGTGAAAATCCCATGGGTTCTACACAAGAATCAACAATAACCCTCCTAAACCTAGCCTTGAAGAAATAATGCACCGGCACATCGAAGAATCTGCAAAAAAGGGAGATAGACTCAAGGAATGGATGGTCAAAGTAAAGGAGGACACCAATATGAACCTACGTAACCAAGATGTTGCAATTAAGAACCTCGAAACACAAATTGGGCAATTGGCTAAGAACCTTGAAACAAGTAATGCTAAAGCCACTTCCTGCAAGGCCATATTTGCGCAAGATAAAGCAAAAAAGGAGCAATGCACATCCTCTATCATTAATGATCTCTCCGGGATTAACTACCTAAGAGAGGATAATAAAGCAGAAGACGACGAGTTCTTGCCAAGCCAACTTCCTGAAAAGCAGCAATACCAGGAAAGTTTTCTTCTCCCTTGCACTATTGGTAACATTAAGATTCCCGCATTAGCTGATTTAGGGGCCGGGGTTAACCTTATCTCTACCACTTTATTTGAAAAAATCAAACTTACCAGTTTAAAAGAAACAACTATTATGATTGAAATGGCTGATTCCTCTAAGGCTGTACCGAGGGGAATTGTGAACAATGTGCTTTTAAAAATTGGAAAATTTTTCTTCCCCACCGATTTTGTGGTTATTGACATGGGAAAGTGGGAGGCTTACAACTTGATTGTTGGAAGACCTTTTCTGGCCACTTGTAGGGCTCAGATTAAGGTTTTTGTAAAACAAATCTCCTTGGGAACTGAAAATGAACGAATACCTTTTAGTATGAAAAAGCATTTAAAACCAAAGACTGAAATTTCTAATGATGTTGTTAATGTTCAATCGCTGAATCCCACTCTACATTCTAAACCTATTACTGGTGATCGTAAAGAGAGTATTGATAATTGTAAGCAGAAACAGGATGAAATTGTCCTAAGCATTGAGGAAACTCTGAATCTAAATAAACATTTTTGCAACTCGATGTCAACCAATGAAAGTGAATCAGTATGGCCACCGTTTACTCATCCTAAAAAATGTGAAAGAAAAGCGGATAAATGGATATACCCTCATAATGGAGAGAAACATGATGTTGAGTTAGCATTGGAAGATTGGTACAACTTAGAATTTGGGAGCTCAAAATTCATTAAGGGACTGGTTAAGCAGTATGGGTGCAATCATCTCACTGACACTATAGGCGGTACAAGATCCAGCATCAGCATTACTGATAGTATTATTACTGAAGATGATGACCGAGGAAAATCATGTGATAAATGGCTTTCACATAAGTTGGGAACAATTGGACTCAATAATTCTACAAGGAAAAAAAGGCTTGATAATTGGATGAATGAATACCAACGAATGATGGAAGTGGGGCAAGCCCAAAGGCCCCCATAGAAGCCCCGCGGCTCTGAGTCTAACTTAAAGACTCGTTAATAAAGAAAAAGTGCTCTTTAGGGAGACAACCCGAATTATCCCTTTCTTTTTTTTATTTCCTTTCTGTTGGGTTTTGTGTTTTCTAACCATTTTTTGCAGGAAACGAGGAACTAATTGCTGCTGCAGTTGCTGATCTGAACAGAGTTACGGCGTAACTCATCTTGGTGATTACGCCATAACCAACATTTTAGCAGCAGGATTCTTGACGCATTGCCAATTACGGCGTAATACCATCTCAGTGGTTACGCCGTAACTACTCGCTTGATAGCTCATACCAGGTTTTGCCAGTTACGGCGTAAATCCCTAATAGTAGTTATGACGTAACTTTCCTCTGCTTTAATTCTTTCAAACATTGTATTAGTTTTTAAATGAACTTTGTGGGTGTGTTCCCTGTAAACCCTCACGAGACTTCACTCGTCCACTTGGGACACCAAGTGGTTTAAAAGGCTTGTTGCATTCGCTAAATGCAACCGTGATTCCTACGAAAGTGAGTTAGATTTGTTTTTCATTTCTTTTATTTTTTCTTTTTAGAATTATGCTTGTCGGTATTGTGATTTCAGGGATTGAAGTTTGCTCATGACGCTTATTATCTCTTGAACTTTATTTCGCCCTCATTTTTCTAGTTTATTTTGAAAAATTATGCCATTTTTAAAATTTTGACATGTTTTTCCGAACCTAACTAGATTAGACCTTAGCCGAGCACATACAACCCTTGACATTACATGGTGAGATTAGCCTTATCCGTTTCCAATATTTTACCCCAAATCCACAGAATTATGAGTGTGCCGGTAGCTTGTAAACTTTAAAACTTGGCCTTTGCATTATTTCAAGACCATAGACGAGGTATGTTGAGTTATCTCGATGTATTTGGACTTTTCAGTTTTAGAAGGCAATATTATATGATTATCACCCAAACAGCCTACTATTGTGAGTCTATCGATTAGTCACCTCGACTTTTTGACCCCCATGTGAAACTCTTTTGTTGCACTCCCCTTTAGTGCAAGATACCCCTAGATACACCCTTCTGAGCCATTGCTTTCATTTTGTCAACCCAATATATTGTTTCGTTACACCTATACACCTTAGCCTACCCTGTAGTCTTTATTTGTGATTGGGAAGTCATCATTTGCCTAAGTTCAAGGTTCGAGTGGAAAGGTTTGGAAATCACGCTTTCATCGACAACATTTATGAAGATCATTGAAGACCCCCCGAATTCTCATTGTTCATCTCAAGTGGGGGGATGTTATGTTATTATGTTATGTTGAAAAAAAAATGATGATTCGAAAAAAAAAAAAAAAAAAAAAGTTGATTGAGTTATGATATTGTAAAGTGCGATGTTATAAGCACTATTGTATGAGCTTTATTGCTTAGTATCGAGGAGGCCACCTCAGTCACATTTGAAGATTGGAGTTGGTAGTTATGCCAACAGAAGAAGAAAAGGTAGTGTGCCCATCACGACGTCCTCTAATGACACATCTACCTTGCATTTCTTGATCCGGTCTCTAGACTTCTAAGCTTGAACTTTGGGCAGACGGTAAGTGGTGATGACTTGGTTATAGATTTAGACTAACTGCTTGTTTTTCATTTTACACCAATTATATATCCCATATCTTATCCTACCCTTTAGTCATGAAGCGTGTCTAGGTGATGCAGCGAGCAATCTTTGGTGTCTTGGCCATGGATTTGGTCATGTATCATTGATTTTTTCCACTTCGCCGTGAGATGTTAGTAATGACGAGTCACCCCTTAACCTTGGTCGTGTCTACCCATATTGCCTTCGAGAATTGTTTAGCCCTTAATTCTAGTCGTGGAGATTTGTGTAACCACCAAGCTTATGATAGAATACATGCTACGACTGTGCGTTTGAGTGACCACCCTGAAATTGACACTTAGAATAGTTGAGAGATTTGAGTGTTTGTTCCTCTTTCGTGAGGTGTTCGGCTTTGTTTTATTCTAGCATAAGGGATTTGTAAACTCATATTTTCCAGGTTTTGGGAGATATCTTTTTAGGAATCTATCTAACAAGGTCTACTTGAGGGCAAGTAGAGTTTAAGTAGGGGGATATTTGATAACATCAAATAGTCCTGAATATTAAGTGTCAATTTCCCCCGATAATGCTCGTTATTTATATCATTTATATGGATTTACGCTTGTTTTCCATTGTTTTCCACTTTCAGGTAAATTACGAGCATTGGAGCTAAAGAGACGCGGAAATGGAGACATTACTAAAGATTTGTCACAGTATGCCTATTTTGAAGAAGTTACGGCGTAACTCCTCTCTTACATTACGCCGTAACTAGTGCGTGACCCAGAATACCAACTTATCTAGAGGTTACGGCGTAACTCTTCCCAAAGGTTACGACGTAACTCCATTAGGTCAAAAGAGGTTCCACGCCGCTGATACTTACACCGTAACTACTGCATCACTTACGACGGAACCGAGTTTATTGAAGACTACGGCGTAACCACTAATAAGGTTACGCCGTAACTAGCAGATCTAGTGCATTTACGAAGAAATAGAAGGTTACGGCGTAACTCCTATATTGGTTACGCCGTAACCCAGACCTGGCCTATAAATACCCCACGAATTCCAGCATTTCTAATTATCCCATTCCACACACAACACTCTGAGAACGTGGGAAAAAGCTCAAGGCATGTCTAGGGGAGCATACGGAGCTGTTTCCAAGGGAGAAGTCACTCCATTACGATAAGCTTTAGCATTTTATATTTCTTTTACTTTCAATTCATGTATTTCGTACCTTTGAATATTGAATTTATTTGCATGATTAATATGAGCGGCTAAGCACCCTTTGGTGCTAGCCTAGTTATGATTCCTTAATTGTTTTGTTTGCGTTTACCTTTACTTCCGTACAATTATTTCTAAGTGTATGCATGCATAGTTCTTTGGTAGTCACCTTTGATTCGGTAGTTTTGAATGGCGGTAGAGGCCAATTGCCTAGGAGATATGACCAACTGACCCTAGGTGAGCAGACTGAGACGGGAAGGGTAAGATATGACCTACTGACGACCCTTTCTACTTGTGCGATTTGACCAACTGATCACCTATCGTTTGGATGAACTTAAGAATTTGGGGGTGTAGTGTCTAAGTTCCTAACGGCCGGGAACTCACTATTTTGAATCTAGCATGTAGCGGTACTTAATGACTTGGCTTAGGGGACCAGGAACAACAAGACTTATGACGGTGCGCCTGATTTCTCCTGTGGTGGCATCTTTGCTGATAGGTTAGGGCGAATTGACCAAATGCTTTCCTCTCGAATTTGACCCCACCTGAAGTAATTGGAAGTAGGTACACGTAGACATAACTAGCTAGGAGGATTGACTAGGTTAGCACCACTATTCCTCTATTGATTTCCCTTTATCCTTTTATCTGCTTTTATTTTATTATGCATTAGTAGTTTAATTAATTAAATCCCTATTGAAACCATTTTTATTCTGTGACAATTAGACTTAGTAATAATCCAACACACATAGCTCTTGGGACGACCTCGGATTTACCATTTACTACACTACACGCGCCCGGGTACACTGCCCGTTAGTGCACTAGGGTAGACCATAGGTATAGCGAGACACTATAAATATTAAGACCTGGTCAGTAAAACTTGCATCAGACACTTAGAATAGTTGAGAGATTTGAGTGTTTTGTTCCCCTTTCGTGAGGTGTTCGGCTTTGTTTTATTCTAGCATAAGGGATTTGTAAACTCATATTTTCCAGGTTATGGGAGATATCTTTTTAGGAATCTTTCTAATAAGGTCTACTTGAGGGCAAGTAGAGTTCAAGTGGGGGGATATTTGATAACATCAAATAGTCCTGAATATTAAGTGTCAATTTCCCCCGATAATGCTTGAAATGTATATCATTTATATGGATTTACGCTTGTTTTCCACTTTCAGGTAAATTATGAGCATTGGAGCTAAAGAGACGCGGAACTGGAGAATTATCTAAAGATTTATCACAGTATGCTATTTTGAAGAAGTTACGGCGTAACTCGTCTCTCACATTACGCCGTAACTATTGCGTGACTCAGAAAGCCAACTTATCATAAGGTTACGGCGTAACTCTTCCCAAAGGTTACGACGTAACTACATTAGGTCAAATGAGGTTCCACGCCGCTGATACTTACGCCGTAACTACTGCATCAACTATGACATAACCGAGTTTATTGAAGACTACGGTGTAACCACTCTCTAGGTTACGCCGTAACCAGCAGATCTAGTGCATTATTCGAAGAAATAGTAGGTTACGGCGTAACTCCTATATTGGTTACGCCGTAACCCAGATCTGGCCTATAAATGCCCCACGAATTCCAGCATTTCTATTCATTCCATTCCACACACAACACTCTGAGAACGTGGGAAAAAGCTCAAGGCAGGTCAAGAGGAGCATACGGAGCTGTCTCCAAGGGAGAAATCACTCCCCTACGATAAGCATTAGCGTTTTATATTTCTTTTACTCTCAATTCATGTATTTCCTACCTTTGAATATTGAATTGGTTTGCATGATTAATATGAGCGGCTAAGCACCTTTTGGTGCTAGCCTAGTTATGATTCCTTAATTGTTTTGTTTGCATTTACTTTACTTCCGTACAATTATTTCTAAGTGTATGCATGCATAGTTTATTGGTAGCCACCCTTGGTTCGGTAGTTTTGAATGGCGATAGAGGCCAATTGCCTAGGAGATATGACCAAATGACCCTAGGTGAGCGGATTGAGACGGGAAGGGTAAGATATGACCAACTGACGACCCTTTCTACTTGTGCGATTTGACCAACTGATCACCTATCGTTTGGATAAACTTAAGAATTAGGGGGTGAGTGTCTAAGTTCCTAACGGCCGGGCACTCACTATTATAAATCTAGCATGTAGCGGTATTTAATGACTCGTCTTAGGGGACCAGGAACAACAGGACTTATGACGGTGCGCCTGACTTCTCCTGTGGTGGCATCTTTGCTGATAGGTTAGGGCGAATTGACCAAATGTTGTCCTCTCGACTTTGACCCCACCGGAAGTAATTGAAAGTAAGTGGACGTAGACATAACTAGCTAGGAGGATTAATTAGGTTAGCACCATTTTCCTCTATTGATTTCCCTTTATCATTTATTTGCTTTTATTTGCCTTATTCTGCATTAGTAGTTTAATTAATTAAATCCCTTTCAAAATTATTATTAATCTGTGACACCTAGACTTAGTAATAATCCAACACGCATAGTGTTAGGAATTAGAAATTCCCGGTATTAAAGAGTCGGTCACCTCAAGTATATGTAATCGTTAGAAAGCTCGTAGTCGTAGTTGTCTTAAGTTAAGTAGTATGTAGTTAAGTAACACCGTGGAGGAAGGACGGGTCTTTACCCACTGTATGCCTGATCCACAGCCCTATGTGTGGCGATTTATGTAAGACTATAAATACTCTCTACCTCCCAAGGTAGAGAGTTGGAGCTCATAATAATATCTTTCACTTTCTCTCACTAAGTTCCCTAAACCTCTAACTTTCTCTCTCTAGAATTCCATCTATATGCTACTTTGTGTTATGGTTTGATGTGTATGTGAAAAGTTATATCTTACAATTGGTATCAAGAGCCATGGTTAGATCATATCTTGCACATCTTTGGATTTCTAGTGGTTTTTAGGTGGTTTTTGAGTTTGAAAAAGTTTAGTGGTTTTTGCATCATTTGGTTGATTTCTTGTGTTAAAGTTTGAATTTTGTTAGTACTTTCATGTTTAGAATCATCACAAGTGTTTAGGTTTTCATTTGGATAGCTTGAATCATCTTGGTTGGGTTGTTTTTGGATTGAAAAGTGATGTTTATAAGGTTTTTCTTGCTAGCGACTTAGCTCACGGTTTACTTTTCTTCATAGCGACTTGCTTCACAAAATTGTAGCGAGTTACAGTTTTAAACCTAGCGAGTTAGATCTAGCGAGTTAAAGTACAAGTAGTGGACTCTCCACTACGAGTAGCGACTTGGTGGTAGCGACTTAGTCTGTAGCGAGTTGCTCTTTAGCGACTTGTATCTCTAGCGACTTGTATAGCGAATTGCTGCCAAATTTTTGCTAGCGACTTGAGGCTTAGCGAATTACTACTTAGCGACTTGCTTTTTGTCTAGCGACTTGGGACTCTAGCGACTTAGGGGTGTAGCGAATTAAGAGTTAGCGACTTAGTGCATTATCTTCTAGCAACTTAGTGCATTATCTTCTAGCGACTTGAGTGATTGTTTACGGTTTTCTCTTGATTTAGTAAAATCCCGTGAAAGAATCTATTTCCCGGTTTAATCATAGAGTTATAAAATCCCGTATAATCTGTTAACATGTCTACCAACGTCCCTACTATCATCTCCACTGTTGCCGAGGATGTACAAGCAGCTGGCTCAGATACTCGTCCACCCATGCTTGACAGAACTGATTACGATTCTTGGGCTCAACGAATCAGATTGTATTGCCTTGGAAAGGAAAATGGTGTCAACATTCTCAAATCCATTGATGAAGGACCATATCGAGTTGAGACGACTAGAGACATACTTGATACTAATGAAGATGGTACTCCTGTTTATGGAATGGACAAACCTAAGATGTATGATGAGCTTGATGATAAGGAGAAAAAGAGATTCGATGCAGATATCAGGGCTTCAAACATTGTTCTTCAAGGTCTTCCTAAAGACATCTACAAGCTGATCAATCATAACACTGATGCAAAGGCAGTTTGGGATAATGTTAAGATGCTTCTCTCAGGTTCAGAATTAACTATGGAAGACAGAGAATCCCAACTCTATGACGAATTTGAGCACTTCAAGATGAAACCAGATGAGAGTGTCTATGAGTACTATGTGAGATTTCATAAGTTAGTGAATGACATGAGGAACATCAGAATGACTATGCCTAACATTCAGCTGAACTCAAAGTTTGTGAACAACATGAATCCCGAATGGCACAAGTTTGTCACAGCTGTGAAGCTCACTAAAGGATTGAAGAATACAAACTATGAGCAACTCTATGCCTTCCTCCTTCAGAATGAGAGACATGCTATGTTTGAAAAATTGATTCTCAATCAGTTCAAAACCAACCTGGGAGAGACAAGCTCATCTAATGACTCAACAGTTTTCTACTCAAACATCGGAATCACAACCAAAGCATCACAAGTCATACCCTTGGGTAATGGTAATCACAAACTCATTCCTGATCCTATGTTCAAACAAGCTGATGCTGATGCACACGTGGGTAACATCATTAATCAACTAGCTCTTCTCATTAGTCAAAACATGAACTCTCTCCCACAAACCAACAACAACCTCAGAACTGCATCTAACCCACATAATCAAGCCACTGTTAAAGATGGAAGGATCGTGGTGCAACCAGTTCAGGAAAGACAATATGATCAGGGAAGAGGTGGAGCTGGGAGAGGTTATGTTGGCAACCAGAATCGAGGAAGAAATGGTAACCAAGGTCAAGCTAAGCCAATCAAATGCTATAACTGTGGTGGTGAAGGACACATTGCAAGGAACTGCACATCTCCAAAGCGTCCACAGAATGCTGATTACTTCAGAGATAAGATGTTGCTGGCACAAGCTCAGGACAATGGTGCTGCGTTGGATGAAGAGGAATTGCTGTTTCTTGCTGAGGGCAATGCCAAGACCTATGATGCAGATGTGGATGAGCAGCCTATTCAGGAGATAGGTCACAATCATCAGAATGCCTTTCAAGTCGCTGATTGTGATGCATACGACTCTGATGTAGATGATGGCTGTCTCTTATACAC